>OW799235.1:46538990-47138990 GCA_941918925.1 Phyto melanocephala
CCAAAAAGGTACTTTTTTGAATTTTGTTGGTACTTTTTGTATTTTCTACGTTTATGAAGGTAGGATTGTACAATTAAGGACTATTGATTCCAGGTGAGACTAAAAATGTTATGGGCGACCAAAAAGGAACTTTTTTGAATTTTTATGGTACTTTTTGTATTTTCTACGGTTATGAAGGTAGGATTGTACAATCAAGCAGTATTGATTCCAGGTGAGACTTAAAATGTTATGGGCGTCCAAAATTTTACTTTTTTGAATTTTTATGGTACTTTTTGTATTTTCTAAGTTTATGAAAGTAGGATTGTACAATCCAGCACTATTGGTTCCAGGTGAGACTGAAAATGTTATGGGCGACCAAAAAGGTACTTTTTTGGATTTTTATGGTACTTTTTGTATTTTCTACGTTTATGAAGGTAGGATTGTACAATCAAGCACTATTGATTCCAGGTGAGACTTAAAACGTTATGGGGGACCAAAAAGGTACTTTTTTGAATTTTTATGGTACTTTTTGTATTTTCTACGTTTATGAAAGTAGGATTGTACAATCAAGGACTATTGATTCGAGGTGAGACTAAAAATGTTATGGACGACCAAAAAAGTACTTTTTTTGAATTTTTTTGGTACTTTTTGTATTTTCTACGTTTATGAAGGTAGGATTGTACAATCAAGCACTATTGATTCCAGGTGAGACTTAATATGTTATGGGCGACCAAAAAGGTACTTTTTTGAATTTTTATGGTACTTTTTGTATTTTCTACGTTTATGAAAGTAGAATTGTACAATCAAGCACTATTGATCCCAGGTGAGACTAAAAATGTTATGGGCGACCAAAAAGGTACCTTTTTGAATTTTTATGGTACTTTTTGTATTTTCTACGTTTATGAAAGTAGAATTGTACAATCAAGCACTATTGATCCCAGGTGAGACTAAAAATGTTATGGGCGACCAAAAAGGTACCTTTTTGAATTTTTATGGTACTTTTTGTATTTTCTACTTTTATGAAGGTAGGATTATACAATCAAGCACTATTGATCCCAGGTGAGACTTAAAACGTTATGGGGGACCAAAAAGGTACTTTTTTGAATTTTTATGGTACTTTTTGTATTTTCTACGTTTATGAAAGTAGGATTGTACAATCAAGCAGTATTGATTCCAGGTGAGACTTAAAATGTTATGGGCGTCCAAAATTTTACTTTTTTGAATTTTTATGGTACTTTTTGTATTTTCTAAGTTTATGAAAGTAGGATTGTACAATCCAGCACTATTGGTTCCAGGTGATACTGAAAATGTTATAAGCGACCAAAAAGGTACTTTTTTGGATTTTTATGGTACTTTTTGTATTTTCTACGTTTATGAAGGTAGGATTGTACAATCAAGCACTATTGATTCCAGGTGAGACTTAAAACGTTATGGGGGACCAAAAAGGTACTTTTTTGAATTTTTATGGTACTTTTTGTATTTTCTACGTTTATGAAAGTAGGATTGTACAATCAAGGACTATTGATTCGAGGTGAGACTAAAAATGTTATGGACGACCAAAAAAGTACTTTTTTTGAATTTTTTTGGTACTTTTTGTATTTTCTACGTTTATGAAGGTAGGATTGTACAATCAAGCACTATTGATTCCAGGTGAGACTTAAAATGTTATGGGCGACCAAAAAGGTACTTTTTGAATTTTTATGGTACTTTTTGTATTTTTTACGTTTATGAAAGTAGGATTGTACAATCAAGCTCTATTGATTCCAAGTGAGACTAAAAATGTTATGGGCGACCAAAAAGGTACTTTTTTGAATTTTTATGGTACTTTTTGTATTTTCTACGTTTATGAAGGTAGGATTGTATAATTAAGGACTATTGATTCCAGGTGAGACTAAATATGTTATGGGCGACCAAAAATTGACTTTTTTGAATTTTTATGGTACTTTTTGTATTTTCTACGTTTATGAAAGTAGGATTGTACAATCAAGCACTATTGGTTCCACGTGAGACTAAAAATGTTATGGGCGACCAAAAAGGTACTTTTTTGAACTTGTATTGTACTTTTTGTATTTTCTACTTTTATGAAAGTAGGATTGTACAATCAAGCACTATTGATTCCAGGTGAGACTTAAAATGTTATGGGCGACCAAAAATTTATTTTTTTGAATTTTTATGGTACTTTTTGTATTTTCTACGTTTATGAGAGTAGGATTGTACAATCAAGCACTATTGATTCCAGGTGAGACTAAAAATGTTATGGGCAACCAAAAAGGTACTTTTTTGAATTTGTATTGTACTTTTTGTATTTTCTACGATTATGAAGGTAGGATTGTACATTCAAGCACTATTGGTTCTAGGTGAGACTAAAAATGTTATGGGCGACCAAAAAGGTACTTTTTTGAATTTTTTTGGTACTTTTTGTATTTTCTACTTTTATGAAAGTAGGATTGTACAATCAAGCACTATTGATTCCAGGTGAGACTTAAAATGTTATGGGCGACCAAATAGGTACTTTTTTGAATTTTTATGGTACTTTTTGTATTTTCTACGTTTATGAAAGTAGGATTGTACAATCAAGGACTATTGATTCTAGGTGAGACTAAAAATGTTATGGGCGACCAAAAAGGTACTTTTTTGAATTTTTTTGGTACTTTTTGTATTTTCTACTTTTATGAAAGTAGGATTGTACAATCAAGCACTATTGATTCCAGGTGAGACTAATAATGTTATGGGCGACCAAAAAGGTACTTTTTTGAATTTTTATGGTACTTTTTGTATTTTCTACTTTTAT
The DNA here is from genome assembly GCA_941918925.1 of Phyto melanocephala. Lineage (NCBI taxonomy): Eukaryota > Metazoa > Arthropoda > Insecta > Diptera > Rhinophoridae > Phyto > Phyto melanocephala. The sequence goes on from OW799235.1 coordinate 46,541,761, forward strand.
GAAAGTAGGATTGTACAATCAAGCACTATTGATTCCAGGTGAGACTAAAAATGTTATGGGCAACCAAAAAGGTACTTTTTTGAATTTGTATTGTACTTTTTGTATTTTCTACGATTATGAAGGTAGGATTGTACATTCAAGCACTATTGGTTCTAGGTGAGACTAAAAATGTTATGGGCGACCAAAAAGGTACTTTTTTGAATTTTTTTGGTACTTTTTGTATTTTCTACTTTTGTTAAAGTAGGATTGTACAATCAAGCACTATTGATTCCAGGTGAGACTTAAAATGTTATGGGCGACCAAATAGGTACTTTTTTGAATTTTTATGGTACTTTTTGTATTTTCTACTTTTATGAAAGTAGGATTGTACAATCAAGCACTATTGATTCCAGGTGAGACTATAATGTTATGCGCGACCAAAAAGGTACTTTTTTGAATTTTTATGGTACTTTTTGTATTTTCTACTTTTATTAAAGTAGGATTGTACAATCAAGCACTATTGATTCCAGGTGAGACTTAAAATGTTATGGGCGTTTATGAAGGTAGGATTGTACAATCAAGCACTATTGCTTCCAGGTGAGACTAAAAATTTTATGCGCGACCAAAAAGGTACTTTTTAGAATTTTTATTGTACTTTTTGTATTTTCTACGTTTATGAAGGTAGGATTGTACAATCAAGCACTATTGGTTCCAGGTGAGACTTAAAATGTTATGGGCGACCAAAAATTTACTTTTTTGAATTTTTATGGTACTTTTTGTATTTTCTACGTTTATGAAGGTAGGATTATACAATCAAGCACTATTGATTCCAGGTGAGACTCAAAATGTTATGGGCGACCAAATAGGTACTTTTTTGAATTTTTATGGTACTTTTTGTATTTTCTACGTTTATGAGAGTAGGATTGTACAATCAAGCACTATTGATTCCAGGTGAGACTAAAAATGTTATGGGCAACCAAAAAGGTACTTTTTTGAATTTGTATTGTACTTTTTGTATTTTCTACGATTATGAAGGTAGGATTGTACATTCAAGCACTATTGGTTCTAGGTGAGACTAAAAATGTTATGGGCGACCAAAAAGGTATTTTTTTGAATTTTTTTGGTACTTTTTGTATTTTCTACTTTTGTTAAAGTAGGATTGTACAATCAAGCACTATTGATTCCAGGTGAGACTTAAAATGTTATGGGCGACCAAATAGGTACTTTTTTGAATTTTTATGGTGCTTTTTGTATTTTCTACTTTTATGAAAGTAGGATTGTACAATCAAGCACTATTGATTCCAGGTGAGACTATAATGTTATGCGCGACCAAAAAGGTACTTTTTTGAGTTTTTATGGTACTTTTTGTATTTTCTACTTTTATTAAAGTAGGATTGTACAATCAAGCACTATTGATTCCAGGTGAGACTTAAAATGTTATGGGCGTTTATGAAGGTAGGATTGTACAATCAAGCACTATTGCTTCCAGGTGAGACTAAAAATTTTATGCGCGACCAAAAAGGTACTTTTTAGAATTTTTATTGTACTTTTGGTATTTTCTACGTTTATGAAGGTAGGATTGTACAATCAAGCACTATTGGTTCCAGGTGAGACTTAAAATGTTATGGGCGACCAAAAATTTACTTTTTTGAATTTTTATGGTACTTTTTGTATTTTCTACGTTTATGAAGGTAGGATTATACAATCAAGCACTATTGATTCCAGGTGAGACTCAAAATGTTATGGGCGACCAAAAAGGTACTTTTTTGAACTTGTATTGTACTTTTTGTATTTTCTACGTTTATGAAAGTAGGATTGTACAATCAAGCACTATTGGTTCCACCTGAGACTAAAAATGTTATAGCCGACAAAAAGGTACTTTTTTTTGAATTTTTATTGTACTTTTTGTATTTTCTACGTTTATGAAGGTAGGATTGTACAATCAAGGACTATTGATTCTAGGTGAGACTAAAAATGTTATGGGCGACCAAAAATTTACCTTTTTGAATTTTTATGGTACTTTTTGTATTTTCTACGTTTATGAAAGTAGGATTGTACATTCAAGCACTATTGGTTCCAGGTGAGACTAAAAATGTTATGGGCGACCAAATGGTACTTTTTTTGAATTATTATTGTACTTTTTGTATTTTCTACGTTTATGAAGGTAGGATTGTACAATCAAGGACTATTGATTCTAGGTGAGACTAAAAATGTTATGGTCGACCAAAAATTTACCTTTTTGAATTTTTATGGTACTTTTTGTATTTTCTACGTTTATGAGAGTAGGATTGTACAATCAAGCACTATTGATTCCAGGTGAGACTAAAAATGTTATGGGCAACCAAAAAGGTACTTTTTTGAATTTGTATTGTACTTTTTGTATTTTCTACGATTATGAAGGTAGGATTGTACATTCAAGCACTATTGGTTCCAGGTGAGACTAAAAATGTAATGGGCGACCAAAAAGGTACTTTTTTTTGAATTTTTATTGTACTTTTTGTATTTTCTACGTTTATGAAGGTAGGATTGTACAATTAAGGACTATTGATTCCAGGTGAGACGAAAAATTTTATGGACGACCAAAAAGCTACCTTTTTGAATTTTTATGGTACTATTTGTATTTTCTACATTTATGAGAGTAGGATTGTACAATCAAGCACTATTGATTCCAGGTGAGACTAAAAATGTTATGGGCAACCAAAAAGGTACTTTTTGAATTTTTATTGTACTTTTTGTATTTTCTACGTTTATGAAGGTAGGATTGTACAATCAAGGACTATTGATTCTAGGCGAGACTAAAAATGTTATGGGCGACCAAAAAGGTACTTTTTGTAATTTTTATGGTACTTTTTGTATTTTCTACGTTTATGAAGGTAGGATTGTACAATTAAGGACTATTGATTCCAGGTGAGACTAAAAATTTTATTGACGACCAAAAAGCTACATTTTTGAATTTTTATGGTACTATTTGTATTTTCTACATTTATGGAGGTAGGAATGTATAATTAAGGACTATTGATTCCAGGTGAGACTAAAAATGTTATGGACGACCAAAAAGCTACCTTTTTGAATTTTTATGGTACTGTTTGTATTTCCTACGTTTATGGAGGTAGGAATGTACAATTTAGGACTATTGATACTTTTTTGAACTTTTATGGTACTTTTTGTATATTCAACGTTTGCGAAGCCAGAATTTCGAAATTAGTGACTATTGATACAAGGTAAGACTGAAAATGTTATGAGCGACCAAGAAGGTACTTTTCTGAATTTTAATGGTAATATTTTTATTTGCTACGGTAATAAAGTTAAAAAAGCCTTTTCGCATTTTTATTGTACTCTTTGTATTTTTACGTTTGAAAACATAGATTCTTAAAATTAGTGTTTTTTATCCAAGATCTATTATTATGGACGACCAAAATTACTTTTCCTAATTTTTTTTATATTTTGTATACATAGAATTCTGAATGTAGGCAATAATAAATCAAGTGGAAGTTTTAATGAAAGAAAAAATGTTACTTTTATTATTTTTAGGTCATTTTTGCAAATTATGAATCTTAATTTTTGAAACAGTGAAAGCAGTGATCTTGCTTTTAGTAAGGAAATATATGCCCGATATATCCTTACTCTACTTTTTATTTTTCTTAATAAATTGAATCAGAGATACAAATTTTCATAAATTGAACCAAAAATATTTAATAACAAGTAAGAGCGCTATATTCGGCCGTGCCGAATCTTATATACCCTTCACAACGTGTAGTCATGCAATAACAGTGGTTTGTGTCACCATTCATCCCATATGAAATACGTACATACATATAAAAACATACATATATAAAAACGTCCCATTGTAAAATTAAAAATTCACGTATGTTTGTTAAAAAAACAAAAAAAAAATTTTTTTTAAAAATTTAAAAAAAAATTTAAAAAAAAAATTTAAAAAAAAAATTTAAAAAAAAAATTAAAAAAAAAATTAAAAAAAAAATTATTATGTATATAGTATATATAAAACAAAAAAAAATAAAAAAAAATTAAAAAAAAAATAATAAAAAATAATAAAAATATAAATAATATATTAAATAAAAAAATTAAAAAAAAATTTAAAAAAAATTTAAAAAAAAACTAAAAAAAAAATTTTTTTGGCTCAGATGGGATTCGATGCCTCGTTTTCTCTAACCAGTATACACGTTTGTATGTATGTATGTTGTTGTTGTAATGTTGTTTTTGTGGAAAAAAAATCTAGGTGGTCGTGGGTTTTTGCTCATATCTCAGTTGTTTTTGTAACGATGTTTCTGATTTTCAATACCGATCTACTCCCGAATATTTCTGATATTTTAATACCTTACCCGGGTCCAACATATGTCGGGGGGCTTCAAAAAGTTGATTTCAACATACACACGGACAGACGGTCAGACGGACAGACTGACAGAGCTTAATCGACTCCCCTATTCATAAGCTTTCAGAAAATATATACTTTATGGGGTCGGAAATGAAAATTGTAGAAATTTCACACGGAATGACAAACCTATATATACCCTTTTTCACTGTGTGAAGGGTATAATTATAAATAGAACTTGAGTAATCAATAAATAGTACGAACTGCGCTATCGAAGTAGCGGGTTAAATGCTAGTACTTAATATACGGAAAAGTTAAATTAATAAAAATTCCTTAATAATTATTATGTCGTATGTATATTCTTATTAGCTGCAACAGCGATATCAGGAAGAAGAAGTGTGATGGTTTCTGATGAAAAAGCTTTTTTATTAATCCGTTCTCTTTGCGTACTGCAGCTTATAAAAGGGTGACTGCCCATAAATAACCTTTTCAAGACATCTCGATTTGTATTGCTTCTGCTGAATTTCCTCGAATAATTCGTACGATATAATCGTAAGGGCTTATTTCTGGCCTCGGCAGCTTCTTCTCACAATTGGATGGTAGCCTGATACCTGGGTGCCCATGTATTTGTTATGTACCTGTATTAATTTTTTGTAAACTTATTTTTGTGATTAATGCTTTTAATAATAATTCTTATTAGGTACGTATATTTATTTTTTAAATATATAATGTTTTGTAGAGCAGGTATATAAAAATATAATATTTTATGGGGATTTGTGGGACATTCCCTTATAACTATTATCGATAATAAAGAATTTTTGAAATTTATAATTATAGACAGGTATTATTAACATAGTGAAGTATTAAAAGTGATGTGAATAACAGTTGAAATCAATAATTTAAAATACATAAATATTTATGACGATATAAATGCTAAGATGCTAACCTCACTTTCAAATACCACTTCTTTTTATTTTTTTGCAAAAAAAAAGTGTATAATTTTTTTTTAGCTTTTAAACGAATTGTTTCAACATGAATATTCTACATATTTAAATTTTTTTTTTCTTTTTTAAATAACTTTTGATCAAACCTTTCAGCGAAAAAAAAATCATTGTTAAACCTTTATTCTTCACTTTCTTGACTTTAGCACGAAGTTTTAAATTTTACGTGCAAATACGTATGACCATGCGTTGATTCAGCCTTTACCGATGAAATTCCAGTAAGAGCGATTTTAGAATGATTCCGACGTAAACCCAAACGTTTTATGCAATCTTCCGTGATATATGACAATTCAGATGCAGTGTCAAGTAGAACACGGCATGAGATGAAATGTGCCTTGTAGTCACGAACATCTACTAACGCTGTGGAAAGAATATGTGTAAAATGAGTCGGCTACAGTGTTTCTACCTAATTCCAGTTCCGCACAGCATTGATCTAAGAATTTTAGAAATTAGGATATGGTAGGTTTCACCTCTTCACGCTATTTTTTAATCCATTTACGGCGAGATTCAGGGTCAAGTTTATTTAGTAAAATGTAAATAAGTCAATTATCACGCTCGTTGCAATCAATTGCATCAAAACGATTGCAGTTCTCGTGTTGTCGCATCTTTAGAAGTATAGGGGTTTGTATTTAATTGTTATGGGGGGTGATTTTCTCTAATATGGCTCGATTTGGCACTAGAGTTTGCATCACTAATAGGGGGATTTTGCGGCATAGCGCGGGCTTGATTTGGTGTCGAGTTGGGTTGATAGCGATGGAGTAATGAGTGATGCTTCTTCTTACAAATGTTGCAAAGAAATTTGCTTTTGCATTGTTTATATTCGTGAGAGGTACCGAGACAATTCGTGCATCGTTTTTGCTGTTTGACAACGCAAAAACGGCCTTCAATGGACATACCGAGAAATGAATGACAGAGTCTTAGCGGGTGTAATTGGTGGCAGAGAGCACATTTTCCCGAATTATTCGTTACATTAGTGCTATAACTATTAAGTCTCTTATTTTCGGGTAGGTTGGGTTTTTTGAGATTATTGGATTTATGAGTGTTAGAGGTATGTGAATTCGCAAACGTTGAGCGAATATCGGCGACAGATTCCAAAGTTTGAAACCTTGACGTCAGAAAATCATCCATTTCCTTCCAAGTAGGCAAATTAGTGGTATGGGGTAACGATTGCTCCCAGAGGCTGAGCGTCACATCTGGCAGGCACGTCGAACAGATATACACAAAGATAATATCCCAATTGTTTGTGTCGATTTTCAAAAGAGACAAATTCGTTACGCAATCATTTATCATGCGCTGTAGACGCCTAATATTAGGTCCAGTCTCTTTTGAAATTGGGGATATATTAAAGAGAGACTTTAATTGTGCATTTACCAGCACTCTTTTGTTCTCATACCGATCCATTAGATTTTTCCATGCCATATCGAAACCGTCATTCGTAATTGGGCAAGTTTTCAGGAGTTCTCGTGCTTCGCCCTGCGTCTTTTTCAATAAGTGACACATTTTTTCGACGGGTGAGAGACGACTGTTGTTCCCGTATAGGGCCGTGAACATATCACGGAAAGTTGGCCAGGATTTATAATCCCCATAGAAAATTTCAGTGTCGCAGGGCGGTACAGAGATATGGGGAGTTTGATCGGGGTATGATGCTAAAACCGGAGCGTTTGTCTCTGCTTTCTTGGACAGGTCACAAATGAGTTCATTTATCCTCGAGAGAAGTTTGGTGTAAACGTCAAAAGTGGAAAAGAAACGCGATGAAACGGTCTCATGAGATATCTCTTCCTTTACCCTATCATATTTGTCCAATACTGTATCGTAGGCCGATCTGAATTCAGTCCATAACCGGACGATTTCCTCCTTTTGAATTTCCAAAACATGGACGGAATAATCATCAGTTACTCCGCTGTCGAAATAGGTTTGAAATTCGACAAGGCGATCGGAAGCACGGATTAGCGACTTAACGAGTGACATTTTAATTGAGGTAAAGTTTTCTTCAAAGGTATAAAACCGAAACAAGTATTAAGTTGTCGCTATTATGGGGGGTTATAAAGAGGTTAATAAAACTTAACCAAGCAATTATTTTTCCGATTCTCAAAAAGAAAAAAAATATATTCTGAAAAATTCTTTTTCCTTTTTTAACCTTTCAGACCAGCCTCTTATATTATTACGAAGTGGTTGATATGTGTAAGTTATGGGTCTATTAAGTACTTTTTTTTTTTTTTTTTTTTTTTTGAACTCAAAAAAAAAAATATTAAAAAAAACCTTAAGTAACTCTCAAGTTCAGCCTCGTATGTGGAGTTTATTATTCTCGCACCAAAGATATATAAAAAAAACTCAACAAAATTATAAAAAGACTTTAAATAACTTTCAAGTTCTATGACGTATCGGGTAGGAAGTGCGTAAGGGGTTTATGTTTTCGGAATAGAAAATATATATATAATAAGTTCAGAGAAACTTATACAGTTAACCTCATATATAAGTATAATGTATAGGGTGTAAAAATAATCCAAAAAAAAAATAGGAGAAATATATGTATAATAAATTTAAAGAAACTTATGTAAGTGACGTGGGTTTACTATACTCTTAATTAATAAAATGTATTAAGAGCATAAAAATAGGGGGTTTGTATCTTTCCGAGTTTAAACAATATTAACCGAAAACTTCTAGGACGAGCCACGTATATTAACGTTGCTTGGCTATTCTAATGAGTAACAAAACAAACGGGGCATATATACATACATACTTTAGTTTATATCTTGTTTGCGTAAAAAAAACACTCACAATTCAATGCAAAATAAACCAAACGAAAGCATAACAATGTTAATACACGATTATCCACTGCACAAAAAGAAAGAAAAAAAAACTTGATAATAAGTCAGCAAAATTCTTTTTTGTGGATATCGTTGTTATTAAGACACATTTGTGATGTGGAACGTGTCTTAATAACGGGACAAAACCGTTTGAAGATGATTTTGTTGGTATGTTAAAAAATGTTCGTATGTATGTATGTACTTAAGATGCACCTAAGTTAATGGGTACATATGTAAATATAAAAATCAAAATCAAAGATGTACTTATGTACATACATATATATTTAAAAAATGCACTTAAGTTAGTGGGTACATATGTGCATATAAGAATCGAAATCAAAAATCGTTAGGGGTGGGTTTATAATATACTTATTACTTGACTTACGTTTACTTGTAGGTGTGTAATGCGTTAATCCGACAGTAGATTGGGGGGGGGTGTTTATGGCCAAAAAATCCTTTTGGAGTTTAAAGTTTTGGGTGGATATAATCCGGTTCGAAGGACCAAAATGTAGGGGTAGGGGGTATCCGGACAATAATCTTGGGAAGGTTTGGCTCACCTTTTGTTGATGCACTTTTATAAAAAAAAAACACAAGACACTTATTTCACTTTAGCTTTGTTTCAATTAGGTTGTATTTATAATTTTAAGTATTCTTAAGTATTTTTAAGTATTAACACTTATTTAGTTATGTATTGAATTTATTATTGTAGTTTTTAAGATTTACACTTTACTTTTCACAATTTTTATTAGTTTTAAGATAATATATTATTTATACACTGTTTTAAATTAGGTTTAAGATAATAAGCTCTCATTGCACAATATTTAATTAGTTTTATGACAATAGGTATAATATTTTTTTGTTTGTATATAGTTTTGTATAAATATAATAAGAAAAAAACCACCACCTTTTGCAACAGTTAAAACGTAAGTAAGTATCAAAAAACACAGAGAGCAAGAATAAAGTCAAAGAACTTTAAAGTTTCCATTTCTCTTGTGTGTGGATGGTATGTATGTATAAAAAATGATCAAAGTAATAAACAACACCGTCCGGTATATAAATAGAGTAAACACTCTGGAGCATTTGAATACGGGCAAATGTAATTTCTAACGTAAACAGCAACAATTTGGAGCCTAATGTCAAAGTCACCGGATATCGAAGACGACAATTGCTATTCCAACGATACTACACACTCAACGTGGTTTACTGCCACGATATAATAGACTGATGGAGGCGATGGCCATTAATTATGTCGCAGCTGAATGGCGACTGTTCATCGATTCTTCGAAATCAAGCCTAAAAGTCGTTTTGCTACATAAATATAATAAAAAACCAAGCATTCCTATTGGCTAGAGCACAGACATCAGCGAAACATACGATTCCATGAAAATAATTTTGAATAAAATTTGGCTGACTTTTAAAACGTTCGTATACAAAGTTTGTATACAGTATTGCTACTGTATTTAAATCACATACATATGCAAAGTTCCGAAACACTGCAACAACTATAAAACTGATGCATTGTTTGCTTTCTTATTGCGTTAAAAATACTTGGCGGCGGCGTTTTGAAATGGTATACATTGTATAATTATTGTACTGCGGCGTTATGAAATATGATGCTTTGTTCAAACACAAAGAAATTGACGTTTTGGTAGTCAGCCTTTGCTGCACTGATCACATGTGGCGGATCAGTTGTGAAAGTCGTGGCGATGCTAAGAGGTCTCCAAGGAGGCTATCGAAAAACATGTGTTTCTTGTGTCTTTGGGATACCCGATTTAGAGGAAACCAATACGAAACGCATGAGTGGCTTGCTCGAGATCCAACGGAGAAAGGACACAACTGCGTAAATGTCATACGATATTTTTTGGGAAGTACGCGAGCACACAATTACCCCGCTATTGTGACCGAGATGTGGCACTACTAAACTTCTTGCATAAGCATCTCGAATACTTCAGCAAGCAGCTAGCCTCAGAGTCGGATGAACATGGCGAGCGCTTCCATCAAGTGGCAATGCTAATGGAAACGCGACACAAAGGCAAAAGGCTCGATTCGCTGGTGGCTGAAATTTGTTGGTGGTCGCAAAAGACGTACGATCCCGACAATGAAGATGAAGAATATACAATGGGAGTTTCCTCCGAGGGTAAGTCACAAAAATAAAGTTAACTGACTGATTAAAAACAATTGATTTTTTCCTGATGAAGACAGATCATCATCCTATACAGACTCTGAACAAGTGGGCGAACCACCACGTAAGAAAGTAAAGAGCGCAAAAAAACGAAAATAAGTTTTGCGTTCATCGATTTTTTTTTATGAATTGAAAATAAAAAAATTAAATTTTTTAGGCAAAAAATAGTTTTTTTCTTTATACATCTACTAGCCAAACCCGGCGCGCGTTGCTACACCCCTTAATGAATCGAAATGCATTCTGAATTTTAATTGAATATCAAGTGCAAAAACCTAAAAATTATAATTTTTTTATGGGCGTGGCCCTTCCCACTTTTCTAATCACGAAATTGTAAAGTCATAACAGCTCAATATGTGTGTAAAGTTTCAGAAGAATCGGACCAGTGCAAGTACCTCAAAATTATAATTGTTTTTATGGGCGTGGCCCTGCCCACTTTTCTAATCACGAAATTTTAAAGTCATAACAGCTCAATATGTGTGCAAAGTTTCAGAATAATCAATCCAGTGCAAGTACCTCAAAATGATACCTTTTTTTTATGGGCGTGGCACTGCCCACTTTTCTAATCACGAAATTATTTAGTAATGACAGCTCAATATGTGTGCAAGGTTTCAGAAAAATCGGTCCAGTGCAAGAACCTCAAAATTAGAACTTTTTTTTATGGGCGTGGCCCCGCCTACTTTTTTAATCACGAAATTATAAAGTCATGACAGCTTAATATGTGTGCAAAGTTTCAGAAAAATCGGTCCAGTGCAAGTACCTCAAAATATAAACTTTTTTAGGGGCGTGTCCCCGCCCACTTTTCTTATCACGAAATAATTTAGTCATGACAGCTCGATATGTGTGCAAAGTTTCAGAAAAATCGGTCAAGTGCAAGTAGCTAAAACTGATAACTAATTTTTTATGGGCGTGGCCCCGCCCACTTTTTTTCACCCATAAACACTCCCTGGTATGTGTACAACAACTTACCAAAGTTTGAGCCCGATCGGTTTTACAGTTTCGGAGACTATAGCTAACACACACACACACACACAGAGTTTCACTTTTATATATATACTAGCCAAACCCGGCGCGCGTTGCTACGCCCCTTAATGAATCGAAATGCATTCTGAATTTAATTGAATATCAAGTGCAAAAACCTAAAAATTATATTTTTTTTACGGGCGTCGCCCTGCCCACTTTTCTAATCACAAAATTGTAAAGTCATAACAGCTCAATATGTGTGCAAAGTTTCAGAATAATCGGTCCAGTGCAAGTACCTCAAAATGATATCTTTTTTTTATTGGCGTGGCACTGCCCACTTTTCTAATAACGAAATTATTTAGTCATGACAGCTCGATATGTTTGCAAAGTTTCAGAAAAATCGGTCCAGTGTAAGTACCTCAAAATGATACCTTTTTTTATGGGCGTGGCACTGCCCACTTTTCTAAATACGAAACTATATAGTCATGACAACTCAATATGTGTGCAAAGTTTCAGAAAAATCGGTCCAGTGCAAGTACCCCAAAATGATACCTATTTTTTAATGGGCGTGGCACTGCCCACTTTTCTAATGACGAAAGTGTAAAGTCATGACAGCTCAATATTTTCGCAAAGTTTCAGAAAATTCGGTCCAGTGCAAGTAGCTAAAACTGATAACTAATTTTTTATGGGCGTGGCCCGGCCCACTTTTTCAATCACGAAATTATAAAGCCATGACAGCTCAGTATGTGTGCAAAGTTTCAGAAAAATCGGTCCAGTGCAAGTACCTCAAAATTAAAACTTTTTTAGGGGCGTGGCCCCGCCCACTTTTCTTACCACGAAATTATTTAGTCATGACAGCTCGATATGTGTGCAAAGTTTCAGAAAAATCGGTCAAGTGCAAGTAGCTAAAACTGATAACTAATTTTTTATGGGCGTGGCTCCGCCCACTTTTTTTCACCCATAAACACTCCCTGGTATGTGTACAACAACTTACCCAAGTTTGAGCCCGATCGGTTTTACAGTTTCGGAGTCTATAGCTAACACACACACACACACACACAGAGTTTCACTTTTATATATATAGATATATAGAAGAAGATATATATAAAAGTGAAACTCTGTGTGTGTGTGTGTGTGTGTTATCAGTTTTAGCTACTTGCACTTGACCGATTTTTCTGAAACTTTGCACACATATCGAGCTGTCATGACTTAATAATTTTGTGATAAGAAAAGTGGGCGGGGCCACGCCCCTAAAAAAGTTTTAATTTTGAGGTACTTGCACTGGACCGATTTTTCTGAAACTTTGCACACATATTGAGGTGTCATGGCTTTATAATTTCGTGATTGAAAAAGTGGGCGGGGCCGCGCCCATAAAAAATTAGTTATCAGTTTTAGCTACTTGCACTGGACCGAATTTTCTGAAACTTTGCAAACATACTGAGCTTTCATGACTTTACACTTTCGTCATTCGAAAAGTGGGCAGTGCCACGCCCATTAAAAAAAAGGTATCATTTTGAGGTACTTGTACTGGACCGATTTTTTTGAAACTTTGCACACATATTGAGTTGTCATGACTATACAGTTTCGTATTTAGAAAAGTGGGCAGTGCCACGCCCATAAGAAAAGGTATCATTTTGAGGTACTTACACTGGACCGATTTTTCTGAAACTTTGCACACTTATTGAGCTGTCATGACTATACAGTTTTGCAATTAGAAAAGTGGGCAGTGCCATGCTCATATAGAAAAAGTTATAGTTTTTAGCCTTGCACTTGATATTCGATTAAAATTTAGAATGCTATTAAAATTCATGAAGGGGCGTAGCAACGCGCGCCGGGATTGGCTAGTTTATTTATAACTGCGAAACTGTTGCTTATGTAGCGAAGTGTTGTATGAACAGATTAAAGGAATTGTAATTCCTAATTTTTTGTTTCAGCAATATCAGACTTCTTTTTTACCGATATAACTATCCCCGGTAGTTTGAACCCTTCCCGATCACTGACCCCTACCATGTGTCGCACAGTGTAATCAACCAGTACGCGCTTTAATTTTTTCCGCAAATAATTCCTCTGGTGGTTGACGAATAAACGTATATGCACTAGTAATTGCGCCTTTCTCAACTCGACGTTTTTTTTGAATTGTTTTAATCGAAGCCATGTTGATCTAAATAATTAAAAATTCTACTTACAGATTTAAATCACAAAGTAATATATTGTATTGTTTTTTTGCCTGTAGTTTGTTGCCTGCCGCTTTGTGTATGTTCGAATTTGTATTAAATTGTCTCTATCAACCACGAATTGTTTATTGTTTTATGCACCCACAAGAATTATATTTATGTATTAGTTTGAATAGCACACATCCTACTACAACAAATCTCTTGTTGCTCTTAAATTTGTCTTTGATATTTTGCAAAAACCGCACACGCATATCTGCCAGATTTGACGATTTATCGTCATTTTGGCGATTTTACGTGCTAAAATTAAGTGTTGACGATTTGACGATTTATGCTATGTTTTGGACGATTTTCAAGAATTCAAGTTTGCAACATTTTTCATTACTTTTATATCAACCTTAAACTAAATAAAAACAAGTAACAGTGCTATATTCGGCCGTGCCGAATCTTATATACCTTTCACAACGTGTAGTTATGCAATAACAGTAGTTTGTATCACCATTCATCCCATATAAAATACGTGCATACGTACACGTTAGAATAAATGTGGCATCGAATCCCAGCTGAGCCAAAAAAATTTTATTTTATTTAATATATTATTTTTTTTTATATTTTTTTTAAATTTTTTTAAAAAATTTTTTTTAAATTTTTTTTTTGTAGTTTTTTTATAATTTTTTTCTTATTTTTAATATTTTTTTTTTGTAATTTTTTTTTGTTTGGTATGTTTTTTACATGTAGTATGTATATATGTATGTTGTTGTTGTAATTGTGAAAAAAAAACGAGGTGGTCGTGGTTTTTAGCTCATATCTCAGAAAGTTATGGGGCGATTGTGCTGAATTTCAATAGCGATTCATTCCTGGATATTTCCAAGAGATTGATACAATATACAGATCTGAGGAACATATAGTTGCTTCTAAAAGTTGATTTCAAATAACACACGGACAGACGGATAGACGGTCAGGGCTTAATCGACTCCTCTATTCATAAGCTTTCAGAAAATATATACTTTATGGGGTCGGAAATGAAAATTGTAGAAATTACAAACGGAATGACAAAGCTATATATACCCTTGTGCACCACAGGTGAAGGGTATAATAATTTGTAACGGTTTTTTATGTTATTAATAATAGAACAGAGTGAAAGAGATATATCGATCATTATTTAATGTGTTTGTGTGGGAATTTTTCCACTTTGTACATTTTTAACATAGTATATCCCACATATTATCAACTGATACCTACAACACGAACAAATATAAATTTGGAAATGTGTTTTAAACAATTTTAGTTTTTTAAGTAAATTTATTTAAATTATATAAGTGACAAATTAATATGCTTAAGTACTTCAAAAAAATGGTAAGTTCTTTTTAATTATACATTAAAACCTTAAAAATCAAACAATATATTTTCAATAGAAAACCAAGATGATGAAAATTCTAGCAGCTCTTCCTCTGTAAGTAGAAATTTCATCCAATTTTTATACAAAACTTTGTAGTAGCTAAAATGAAATTTTAATGGTGTTTTTCACAGGTAACCAACAAGAAGAAGAAAATTAAGGAAGACTGGTTTGCAGATCCAGAAAAAAATTTATGGGCTAAAAAGCGAAACGATGTAGTTTATTTTGGCGTTGTGCTCGTCTAACGCTTGCCTAAAGCTACCTTAATCGGTAGAAGCTTTAGAAAGAAATGATTATAATTATTTGTCAATTAGTCTGAATTAGATGCAGCCAATTCATTATTTATTATTTCTTGTATTTATATACATATTAATAGTTATTTTTCGAAATTAATTCTAAATTGTATTATATTTATTGTCATGTTCTTAACTTAAAAGGGTCTAATAGAGCCATTGATCTCTCTGGATTTAAAAAGTTTGTTATGTTATGCATTAAATAAAAAATGTTTTGTTTTGAAAAATGCGTTTTTTTATTTTTACGTTTTTATGACGATTTGAGTAAACTATTTGACGATTTTGACGATTTTTTTCTCCCAAATTAGACGATTTTGCCCCTATTTTATCTGGCAGCTATGCGCACACGCACAACACTTAATATGTTTTTAAGTAATAGTTAATAAGCGCACACGCACAGAAACAATTAAACTCTTCTATGTACTGTATTTTCTGTTATTCTCTTGTGTTTTTTGATGCAGACGTTTACGCAGTCGATACCGGCGCCGACCTTCTGTTTTTTATTTCCGTTAAACTATGTATGTAACCAGGGTACACTTATACAAGGTGGCGGTGCCAGCCCAGCTGACAATTTTTTTGTGTTCTGGAGTATGTCAAACTACATATTAAAAAAATGATTTCAACTCCGGAAATTTTCAAACTTCATACATAAAAAAAGAGAGCCGAAAATCGCTCTCCTTTACGCTATCACCGTATGTAATTACACAATGGTATGTAACTACACTGCCATCAAATGAGTAGCTAACTACAAAAAAACCAACTTAAAATTAGCTTGTATAGCCTAACTTAAAGCCAACTACTCGCAATGCTACATTTACAGTAACCAAAGTGTATGCAAACACTTTGCAGTATTTTTTTAAAACCGACGCAGTAGGCTTTAGTTGACGTCTACGACATTTCATTAGTAAAGGCCATGACTGACTATCCCACAAAGTCGTGCGATTATGTCAAATAAAAATCTGATAGTTTTCTGTCCTACATGAAAAAATCGCAACAAAATGTGTTATTGGATGCCACACTGTCATACTTGCTTAAAAAAAGCAACTCTGATCGCACAGAAACTATTATTTTATGAAAATTTTCAAAAGATTATCAAATCGGACACACTTGTCAAAAAATCTGTCACACATGTGCACTTTGTGTCCACACTATCACACTTTCTGAACACACATACAATTTTTGACATATCGAACGACTAAATCTGATAGTCAGTCATGGCCTTAAACAAACCCGCGTGTCATCTATTCGCTTAAAATTTTTTTGTAGTAATTTTTTGAATAGTAAACATTCGCGCGTAATATCGAAGTTTATTTAAAAAATATTAATTTTTTCATTTAAAAAATTTAAAGTGTGGTATGAAGTAAAGTAACGAAAGTAAAGTTATTTACTTAAAATAATAAAAACAGTGTTGTTGTCTGTGGTTGCTTTAATTTTAATTACAAGTGTTATTTAAGTTTGTAAGCAAATATGAGAGGTGTCAGTAAAAGGCATTTGAGGAGGCTTTTTAAAAAAGAAAGAAGTATATATTCCAACAAACTGCTATCGTGTAATGTAGCACAGTCAGAAGACATAAACCCACCTGTAGGTGTATCGTGCACAAATGAAGTTGATATTCACATTGATAGCAATATTAACATTTCTAGTGAACAATATTAGGAAGAAAAACATTAAAAGAAAAAATTGGTGATTGGTATTTTAAAAACAGGCCATCTCGGGATTGCTTTGAAGAATTGTTAAAGATTTTAGCAGAAGAAAATATAGATGTGCCTTTGAGTGCAAACGCATTTATCAAAAAACGTGAAAAATTGTCTTTAAAAAACATTTTCCCAGGCTCATATTGCCATTTCGGTGCACGCAAAGAAAAACCGTGGTTACGACATGATCACGACAGTCATATTATTTTTTCTAAAACAAAATTTGGTTGTCGAAAACAAGTAATAGTTATTTTTGTTTCATTTCATCATATATTTTGTCGCGATAATCAAGCATTTGTTTGAATTGTATCATTTAATGTTTATTTTTCGTAAAAATTTTAAAATGATTATCATTTAAAAATAGTATGATTTAAAAAAATTAATTTGACAAAAATAACATTATATTCAAAACCATTAAAAATTACAAATAATCATTAAATAATAGGTGAGACAACAGTATGATTAAAAATTAATCAAGCTATGATTTTTTTTAATAATAATTTGATTTCAACTGTTCTTCTTCTTGCTGAATAAATTTTTATTATTTTTAAAGTTTGAGATGTCAAAAAAATGAACAAAAATTTTGAAAAATTAATGAAAATTTAAAAATAAACGAGAAAATGTAAAAAAATATTGGTAAAAAATTGCAATTAAATTGGTAAGTACAATCAATATGTGTATGTTAAAGCAAAGGACAGTAATTTGCCCTAAAAAAGCAAAGATTGTCGATTTCAATTGTAGCCATATATATGATTATTGAATGATGCTTAAATTAAACATAATAATGATAACTGGTAACCATTATTATTTTTAACCATAATCATACAATTCAATCATAGTATGTTGCTCTTCGATTATGGTTACCACAACCATTTTTTTTTTTGCGTGTGTAAAAAAAAACAATTTTCAAGAGTTTTAAGCATCATAAGTGGTTGCAACAAAATAATGATAGATGTAAATATTGATGGCCTACCTTTGTTGAAAAGCTCGAGAACTCAATTACGGCCGATTTTGGCCAAAATTGTCGACTTTCCCAACATTTCTGTTTTCCCTATTGGTATCTATGTCGGAAAGAGTAAACCACATGACATATCTAGTTTTCTTAGCGATTTCATAACAGAGTTAAAAGAATTAACTGATAGTGGGATAGATATTAACAACAGGGTAATAACATTTAAAATAAGGGGGCTTATTTGTGATACTCCAGCAAAAGCTTTTGCTTGTGGTATTGTCGGTCACACTTCTTCATACGGCTGCACAAAATATACCCAAATCAGCAGAAGAACGGAGAATGTTCTCACGTATTCTTCAACATCGGGTGAACTTATATCTGATGCCGATTTTACATCAAGAAAGTACCCCAACCATCATCAAATAAAATTTCGTTTAAAGCAATCTCCATTTGAAGAGCTTGGTCTAGGTATGATAACACAAGTTCCACTTGACCCAATGCATCTAATAGATCTCGGAGTTGTAAAAAAAATGTTGGTTCGATTGAACTCAGATAAAACAAACTTTAAAATAACTACAGAAGTTAAAGAAGAAATTTCTGTACATATAAAAACCTTGAAAAAATACATCCGACGGGAATTCTCACGATATCCAAGGGAATTTCTTTCACTTCATTGTGCTTTCCGTTTATTATCCTGCCCGAGAACATATGAAAGAAACGTCGAAACTGCTCAAGTCTTGTTAGGACTATTTGTGGAGAACTTTCCTGTAATTTTTGGAGAAGACAGCATATCTTACAATGTTCATAATATTCTGCATATAAGTGAATGTGTGAAAACATTTGGACCATTTCAAAATTTTTCCTGCTACGCATTTGAGGATTATCTTCAAAAGTTAAAAAAATATGTGAAAAAGCCGTCAAAGATTCTACAACAAATTCATATTCGCATGCAAAATGAAGAAATGGTTATAGAACCGAAAAAACTAAAAATCAATGAAAAACTGGGGTTATTGTTAGTGTGCAAACTCCTGAATATTTCTTTACTACTGTTTGCCCTAACTAATTTTTGCGCTATTAGACCGTTTATACCAATTCAGATTACAGGTTTCTCATTTAACTGCTCTTTGTCAATAAAAGGTCGCCGATTTCGAAGTATAGCGAGTTTTTTTCAAGAACCATTAAATTCAGCTAAAGTTTTAGGAACTTGTGCAGTTGATCTGCATGATTTGGGTGATGAAAAAGCTTTCAACATAGAAAATATTGAATTAAAATTTGCAGGCTTTCCATTTGGAAATAAATACCTTTTAGTGCCACTCTTGCATGGCTGCAAGTTATAAAAACTTAAAGCAATCACAAACATAAACTTATTTTGCATACATACATAATTTTCGTTAAAAAATCTAGATGTCGCTTCCACAAATTACTCGTTGTAAGATTGGCTTACAACCAATTGCACCATGTAAGTAATAACAATAAAAATTACTAATTATTATACTAATTTCCTAATTTTTATTACTTGCATTAATAAACTATATTACAGATCAAAGAAAAACGGAGCCATGTCTAAATTGTTACAAACATTTTGATGAAAACTTTAAGCAGATAAACAGTAAGATTCAATTTATAAAAAACTATCAAACTTCATATTTACCAATATATTTTACACTTTCAGATACAATACAAAATCTTCAAGGTAATTATTTAAAAAAAATATTATCTTTCATTATTTTATACGTAATTATCATCATTATCTATTTACAGAAATTATTGTGAACCAAAACGGCGTCATAGGATTCTACACCAAGAAAGAAATAAAATTTACACCCTACATTCCCTGTAAAAAATATAAAAGGCTTGAATGAACTAAATAGCAGCATTAGTGAAGACAATCGTGAAGCTTATGTAAGTTTTCTTATTGAATACTCAATTGTATTTATATATATGTACTTATATAATTACTTTATTACTTTCTGCAAATAAATACAATGAAGTCACTATTGAAGGGGCGCCTACCAAAAACTTTAACAGAAATAATGTCAATAAATTTGTTCATGGACATAAATTTAGAAGGAGTTCATGGGAAAAAAAGATTAAAAGACTTTGAGCTTTTCTTTCACGCCTTGAAAGGTAACTCATAAATTTAAAATTTATATATGCAAATATGTATAAATGTGTTTTCTAAATAGATGCCTGTCAAGCACTTGGGTCGCAAGATGTTGAGAAGGACATAAGAAACGCCTTAAAAGTAATAAAAAAAAAAACGTTATATACATGCGCAGTGCATAAAAAATAAGAACATAAAATTAAAAAATTAATTGCAATAATGTACATTCAATCGAATATTTTTTATTTACGTAATTTGTGTGATCTTTTTTGAATGTTTTTGAATAGAGTTCCTTTCATTTTTCCAAAGATATGTATGTATGTACCTTAAGGTGGGATCACACACACACATTTGTAAATGGAATACGTGATCCTGAAATAAAGCACGCGGTGTTTGGCACGCATAAATCGACGTTTGCAGAAACAGTTTCATAAGCACTAACACAGGAAACTGCAAAATTGCTTTCGAAGCCGCAGATATACAAGGTGCGAAATCTTGAAATTTCTACAGAAATGGAAAGAGATGAAGTAAGCGATTAAAAGGCTCGTATACAGGCGCTAGAGGAAAAACAAGGCAAAGCCAGAGCCAAATGTTATAATTGTGCACCTAGAAAGCGGGCTAGATCGGTATCGCCACCTGGAAACAGCAAACGGGCGAACACGAAATCATCAAATGAGTCACCGTTAAACTAAATCGAGCTAGCACTACGGGGCAAGAGCTAGCTCCCATAACCGAGGGCCCCACAATCTCCATATCAGTTATGCAGCAGAAAAATAGCAACTTTACTACTTGTGGGTATATCAATGGTCGAAGGCATATTTTTACCATAGACACAGGAGCATCGCAGTCTATTATCAGACCCGATTTAGTAAAGAACACAATCGAACCGTTATGTGGCGTAAGTCTGCGAACAACTACTGCGGAGCCTGCTACTGTCTATGGTAAAATAAATGTAAAAGTTACTATTGCCAACATAACTGTTAGTCATGTATTCATCGTTGCCGACATTCCGACGACGAAGTAATCATCAGTGCCGACGAAGTAATCATCAGTGCAGATTTTCTGATTACTCATTGCATTAATCTGCACATGGGGCAAGGTAATGATTTGGAGAAATGTTGAAATACCCCTTGATGTTGGTTATGAAAATAAGGTGCATGTAAGGAAACTAGTTGCTACAGAATATGAGAAAACACCACCACAGTCAGAAAGTGTAGTATGGGCGCGTATAGAGGGAGATTGTGAGAGAAGTGGGTTAAAGGATTATCGCCGTCCGATAGGAATAAAGCAAAGCAGCTACTCAGAAAACATGCATCCATCTTCGCTCTGAAAGGTCAACATCAAGATAGAACATCACTTGTGAAACATCAGATAAATACCGGCGATGCAAGGCCTATAAAACAAGCTCCTAGAAGTATTCCTCTAGCGAAACGTAATGAAGTCAAAGAGCTTGTCAATGAAATAGAGCAGAATGGAGTAATAGAATCTTCTTCAAGTCCTTGGAGCTCACCGGTAGTTTTGGTTAAAAAGAAAGATGGCAGCACAAGATTTTGCGTCGATTATAGAAAACTGAATGACGTCACTAAGAAGGACAGTTATCCACTACCAAGGATAGATGACACTCTGGACACGCTAGCTGGAACAAAATGGTTCTCCACATTAGACCTGCAAAGTGGTTATTGGCAAGTAGAAATATCTGATAGAGATAAGGAGAAAACAGCTTTTAGTGCAAGTGACGGGCTATGGCAATTTAACGTGATACCATTTGGACTATGCAACGCTCCAGCCACATTCGAGCGATTAATGGAACGCGTATTAAGGGGACTTCATTGGAAGACATGCCTGGTGTATCTGGATGACATAATTGTCATGGGTAAAAGTTTTGACGATCACCTGAAAAATCTAGAAGAAGTCCTTAAACGAATATCAGTGGCTGAACTTAAACTAAGCGCGAAGAAATGTGCATTGTTCCAGAAAGAAGTTAAATACTTGGGGCATCGAGTCGCAGAGGATGGTATATCAACTGACGAAGATAAAGTTCAAGCTGTGAAGGACTGGCCTCGCCCGAAAAATCTGCATGAGTTACGTAGTTTTCTAGGCCTCTGTACCTACTACAGGCGATTTGTGCCGAATTTTGCCAGTGTCGCTGCCAGTCTACATGAGCTCACCAAGAAGTCACGACCATTCCTTTGGGCTGAAGCACAAGAACAAGCATTCCAGATGCTCAAGGAGTTGTTATGCCTAGCACCAGTTTTGGCATATCCTATCGCTGGAGAGAAATTTGTATTGGATAGAGATGCGAGTAGCTACGGGATAGGTGGTGTTCTTTCTCAGGTTGTTAATGGAACGGAAAAGGTGAAACATGGAAATGCAGATGCACTCTCCCGAAGACCGTGCAGATTGGAGTGCAAACATTGTGCGAAAGATGAAGGAAAAGAATGTGTCGTTGACGTTCGACTAACACATATAGAGAAAAGTGGTGACTAGTCAGCGGCGCAAAGAGACGATCCCATAATGGCAAAAATTATGTCAGCAAAGGAGGAAGACAAAAGGCCAACCCGTAACCAAATATCAGCGGAAAGTCCACTAATGAAATCATACTGGGCGCTATGGAATAGTCTGCAGGTTATTAACGGGTGCCTTTATCGCAAATGGGAAAGTACTGATGGTAAATCGACAACAAATCTGATTGTGGTGCCATCCTCTAAAGTCAAAGAGGTATTGAAGGAGTTTCATAATGGTTCAAGTGGTGGACATCTTGGTGTAAGAAAAACCATAGAAAAGATAAAGCAACAACAAGAACTACGCCACTGCATCCACAATCTGACGGCATGGTCGAAAGATTTAACCGCACGTTGGAGGAACACTTGAGAAAAGTGGTCAGAGCACACCAAAGGGACTGGGATGAGCACATACCAAAATTTCTATTGCCATACAGGTCAGCCGTTCATGACTCTACCTCCCGAACACCTGCAAAAATTATGTTTGGAACCGAGATGAAACTGCCAGGTGATATAGAATTCGGTATTAATCCCTCGACAATAGATGAGCACGAAGAAGACACTTCAAGGGGACAAAAAGATTTAGACGAAATTCATGAATTCGTTCGTGGCCGAATAAAAATGACCAGCGACAAGATGAAGGCCAGATATGACAGAGCAGCAAATTCTGAAGGTTTTAATGAGGGTCAGCTAGTTCTACTATATAACCCACAACGGAAAAAAGGACTGTCTCCTAAACTGCAAACTCATTGGGATGGGCCGTATAAGGTGATAAAAAGAATAAATGATGTCGTGTATAGAATACAGAAGTACAATAGCCCACGCTCAAAGATGAAAGTGGTTCATCTCGAGCGCCTCGCTAAGTACGGAAAAAGTGAATTTGTGCCTATTTGGGACGAACAGGCTTAAGCGGGCGGTAGTGTTACAGATTTATTTTTAAATAGCTTAATGTACATTATAATTTATTTTAGTTGTAGTAGTTTAAGTTACTGTAGTTTTATTTGTATTAGTTTAATTCGCTGGTTGTTCGAACATAATGTTTGTTATTATGTGTAGCATACTTTTAGGCACTTCTATTATTTATGCATATTACTTAACGTCTTAATTTAAATGTAACGGTTTTCGAAGTACTAGAACGTACATACGAGAACTTTGTCGAATGTTACCGAACACCACTATGTTACTATAAATAGCCGAACAACACAGCTAAGAGAATCAGTATTACAATAGAGCTTGTAAAGTGTGTATCAAAGTGAGTTTGATAATTAAAGTGTGTAACCATAAGTGTAATAAGTAAAGTGATATAAAAACAATATCTGAGTGTATTATATATTTATTTATATTAATAAATAAAGTGCTCTTAATTTTATAAATAATTTCAACTGTTTTTGACTGCAATAAAAGAACTCAGAGAGTATTTAAAGGAAATAATCCAACATTTATAAAAGGTATAAACGTAACAATATTAAAAATTTGTATGTATGTGCCTTAAAACAATCAGCAAAATAATATTATTTTATGTAAATTATGTATGTATGTAATTTAAAACAATCAAAACAACAATACCTATAATATTTTTTCATATTTATGTATGTACGTAATAGTGACGTTTTTATAAAATTTTTATTTTTTAAAATAACAACAAAACATATTAAAAATTTTTATGTATGTGCCTTAAAACAATGAAACAAATAAAATAATATTTTTTGATACGTATTTATGTAAATATGGACATGCATATGTACATAATAGTGAATTTTTATGTAATTTTTTAATTTAATTTTCCTTTAATTTCTTACAAAGATACATACATATGTACCTCAAAATAATCAAATGAATAAATAATATAATAATATTGTATATTTATGTAAATACTGTTTACGCGCATAGTGTGAACGCACCCATTGTTTGGCGGTCTTACACTAGGTTCGTTAAATTGTTATATTTTGTATGTATCTATTAAAAAGCTCTGTTTGTTATTATTATTGTTTATTGTTATTACTCTTGTAAACCCCGATTTGTATGGTACGTACAAACCCCCGTTTTTTAAGAAAAGAATAAAACCCAAATTTCTAGAATTAAAACTAATACCCGTGTTTCTTATTTTTTTATATTTTCTTGAAATATTTCGAGGAAAACATTTTGGTCCTTCGACCCGGATATAAACCCCCGAGATCCTGGAAATATTTTAAGAAAATATTTTTATTTTCAGATTCCCCAGTTTTTATTTTTATTTTTGGAAAATATACCGCCATATTTTTTCATCCTTATAATTTTTTTTTTGAATTACTACACTCTTTGGAAAAAAAGACCAATAAATTTTTTCCGGTTACCATTTTCACTTCTTTTGAATTCAATTCAAAATTTCCCCTTATTACTTAAGATCGAAAATGGATATGGCTACAATGATTCGTAATGCTGATCGTTTGGCGGAATTTGAGGCTTTTGTTGCCCTTATACCCATTGCTGATCATAGAATTGGTTCATTATTGAGCCACGAGATGGAAATCAATCGTTTATGGGAAGCTGTTCGGTCAACATATGACTCTTTGTTGATTGAGACGGAAAAAATTAAAAGCTCAAATATCGTGGAAATAAAATCTAGGTATATGGCTTCTTATACCACTTGCACCCGATGGGTTTCCATGATTACGGCCCAATTGGACCGTTTGAGACAGGCTGCTCAAGCTGAAAAGTCCATGGAACTTGGGAATTATTCCACCCCTATTATGAATTTACCCCCTTGTGACACCCTAATTTTCTATGGCGACTATAAGAGTTGGCCATCATTCCGCGATATGTTCTCAGCGTTGTATGGTAATAATCCCCGATTGACCCCGGTACAGAAATTGTATTATTTATTGCAGAAAACTGCAAAAGATGCCCATGATGCCATACAAACCATTCCGTTGACCAACGATGGCTATGCGATTGCGTGGAAAAAGTTGGTTGACACATATGAGAACAAATGGGCGCTTATAAATGAACAGCTTCGAACCCTTTTAAGTATTAAACCCATTACTCAAGAATCAGGCGCGAATATTAAAAATCTGCAAAGAACCATCAACGATTGCATAACGAATCTTTCATTGTTACCCCGGAAATATTCTATCACGTTATGTTAGTATACATTAGAGGTCTGCAACGAGTAACTTTTTTCTTTACATGTGAAACTCGCTGTCGAATATAGTATTTATTTGCTCTCTTGCTTAACGCTCAAACAGTGAAGAGAAGTGATTGTTGTTTTTATAAATACTAACATGCAGAAGCCGTAGATGAAATATGTTCCGAAAAAAAGGAACATATAAAAATGGGTACAATGAAAAAGAAGTACATATAAAATTATGTTCACTTCATGTGGTACTTGTAGTATTACACAGCAATGCTGAAATTTGTGTAATTACCCAAAAATTTAATTCTTAGACTATTGATAATTAGAAAATTTTTTGTTTAATTTAGCCTGAATATTTTTCATATATGTACAAGTTAATTTTTTACTTCCTTTTTTTCTAAAAATGACTAGATGTGTATCAATTTTAGCAATCTTTATGTTATAGTTGTTAGCTAAAATGCTTTTTTATTTACTATAGTTGTTGTATTACATATATTCATAAAAAAGCGTTACTTATTAGATATTAAACACAAAATTTGTACAACCTGGGTTAAACTCCTATTAAAAATGCGATGCGTTTTAAAAATAAGGGCTTCTTTTTATTAAATGAAATCAATTCAGTTTTATGTAATTAAAATTAATGAAAAAAATAAATATTACGGCCTAAGCTAGAATTTGATGTCTTAAAAAAAAGTAAGCTTAATTAGTGCCCGAAAACAATTATTAGGTTGTCAACACAATAATGCTTTTTTCTATAATTTGAATTAGAATTTTTTAATACATGTACATACATATCTACATACAAATGTACATTTAATTGATGTTTCCCATGATTATTATTTTCAAATAAAGTTTATTATTGCAAATAAATTTCACTTTAAATATTTATAAATAAATAAAAATTCAAATGATCTAAATAAATAAAGTTATACACATACCTCATTTATTTCCATTTTTTTTATTAAACTTAACGGTTAAAAAAGATTAAATACATGGAACAATATTATTTGTTTTTAATATTTGCAAAACTTCACGTGATACTGAGAGTACTTAGTGAAGTTTGGCTGTCGCATGATACTCTACCGTTCGTTTTATGAATGGTCAAGTGAGAGAGAAAAACGAACAAGTGGTTAGCAAGCAAAAACAAAGTCGAGTAACAACCAATAGTTACTCGCTAAGTTTGTTGTTCTCAAAAACATGTACCTTGTTTTTTATTATAGTTCGAGTAAGTGTTCATGCTTTGCTAGATCATATGTACTTTTTAAGTACAAATCCATTTGTGCAGGGGTCTAGTATACATCTGTGCTACTAAGTTGCCCGAGAACACTCTGAGCCTCTGGGAACAGTCGAAAAAACTTTGCCAGCAATCTCCCAAATGGGAAGATATGGACACATTTTTAACGGCTCATTTTAGAACTCTTGAATCGATTTCTGATATCAGACAATCGCATTCAACACCCGTTAATAATCCAAACAGAACATATGGGAATAGTGGCTTCCAAAGGAATACTAATTTTAACTACCCGAAGAAATCTTCTTTTGCCCCGAAAAATGTTCAAAGTTTTTCAACAAAAATCACTACTTCCTCAACAGTTTGTCGTTGTTTTCTTTGTCAAGGATCACACCCCCTAAGACTTTGTCCTAGTTTTTTGAGTCAGTGCTGATGAGAGAATGTCGACAGTGAAGAGGCTTAAATGCTGTTCAAACTATCTGGCAACCTCTCACGAATTTAAAAATTGTAAGAGCATACATGTATGCACTCTTTGCAAACAGAAGCATCACTCTTTGCTTCAGAAGAATATAGGACCACAGGAATATAATTCTAGCGTAGCTTCATCTCAGGTCCAGATAAATTCTAGTACAGTTGTACCACCCATTCAAGCTCCGTTGAATAGAAACCCTTACCCAGCTAGCAACCAAACTCAACCCACCCTTAATTTTAATCCTTCAACCTCCACAGCGGCAAGAAATTTGCATACTTTCTCCACACACCTTGAGTCAAACCCTAAATCTACGGTCCTTTTAGACTCTGCTATTTGTATAGTTTGTGGCGTATTAGTTGTAAACAAAAGTAAAAATACTTTACGTAGAAAAAACTTTGTATTTTGAAAATATTTTTAATCATAATAACTTTGATTTTAGAGTTTAAAAATTTTCTTTGGTTTTGAAAGAAAGATTATTAGTGAAAAGATTTTTGAATTGATTGGTTGTAAAATAAAATATTTTTATAAAAAATTTAAAATTTAGCGTCTGAGTTTTTTTTAGTTATTTACTTATTGTTTTCCTCGAAATATTTCAAGAAAATATAAAAAAAAATGAGAAACACGGGTATTAGTTTTTAATTTTAAAACTTCGGGTTTATTTAATTATTTTTTCTTATAAAACGGGTTTTGGTACATACCAATTCGGGGTTTACAAGAATAATAACAATAAACAATAATAATAACAAACAGAGCTTTTCAATAGATACATACAAAATATATCAATTTAACGAAACTAGTGTAAGACCGCCAAACAATGGGTGCGTTCACACTATGCGCGTAAACATCCCGCCCCCCTTGCAGTAATGCAACAAAGAGAGCTAAAGATAACGCGGGTAAAAATAATAAAAAAAAAATATATAAAAAAAGATATATAAAAAAAATTATAGTATTTGAAATCCATAAGGCAATATGTCCATTCATCACGTTGATCACAATGGTGGCTGGGGTCTGAGTTGTGCCTGGGAAAACTATAGGTGGTTCAGCCGGCAATCACGAAAGTTCTCGTCGCGCGGGGTTTTTGGGGCAGTGACAGATTCAGGACCTTCAACTGGTTTACGGTGAACCTCTAATCGACGTGAAACACTTGACTTTGCTATTGATATTGCTAAACGGGAGGAAACAGAAAAAAGGGGAAAAACAAAAAATGAATTAGTGGGTTTCTGCACTCGGTAAGAGAACTAGCTTCACGATCGGTCGAGTAAAAATACCGGAAGCCGTTCTCACGTCCGCTGTGCGGACCTTAGAATCATGCCCTACATGAGTCTTCTCAATTCGACCTAATCTCCATTCATTTGGGGGTAAATTATCCTGACGAATCACCACTAAATCTCCTACTTGGATATCCTTTTCAGGATATTTCCACTTCACCCGACGGTGAAGCTCCTTAAGGTATTCTTCCTTCCACCGCTGAGCAAAATGGTAATGAAGTACCTTCAACTTTTGCCATCTGTTAGCAATGCTCAAGGATAAATCGGAATGATCGGGTTCAGGGGGTGCTAACAGAGGCGTTCCAACGAGAAAGTTACCGGGGGTTAATGGAACTAGATCAACTGGGTCATCGGTCATGGCAATCAGGGGTCTAGAATTTAGACAAGCTTCTATTCGAGTTAACATCGTAGTAAATTCCTCAAATGTGAATTTCTGCACTCCAGAAATTTTTCGTAAATGAGTTTTAACACTCTTTACACCGGCTTCCCACAAGCCGCCCATATGAGGAGCTCCAGGGGGTATAAAATGCCATTCAATAGGCTGAAAACTATTTCGTACAAGAATTTTCTGTCGCATTTCGGATAAAAATTTCTTTCGGTCAGCTTCCAGTAAGTTGGCCGCACCTACGAATGCAGTTCCATTGTCGGAGTATAAATGGGAAGGAGACCCACGACGAGAGAAAAACCGGGCAAAAGCTGCTAGAAACGTTTCGGTTGACATATCACCAGTGGCCTCTAAATGAATTGCTTTTGTAGCAAAGCAAACAAAAACGAGAACATAGCCCTTAGTGATTCGGCAGCCTCTACCAATATAGGACTTAATGTCGAAAGGACCTGCAAAATCTAAACCGGTATGGGTAAACGGTCTCGAAAGAACTGTCCATTCAGGGGGTAAAGCAGCCATAATTTGCTCACCGGTTTTCTTTCGATAGATAGTGCACCTTTTACAATTATGAATAACTGTACGAATTAAGTTCTTCAACTTGGGGACCCGGGTAAAACGAGCAGAATAGGGTAAAATTTTAGGGTAGCGTTCATCGTAAGTCAAGCCAGACGACCGAGTTAGTCGACCGTTGATTCTGACAAACCTATTTGAGTCGATAAAGGGATTCAACGTGAGCAAATTGCTCTTTGACGAAATGGGTACAGACTTTGACAATTGAGTGTATTCGGGGATAAAATTCTGTTGACATACTAAAATCAAACGATCTCTCGTAAACTTCATTTCTGAATGGGTTAAGTCCAAAGTGTCATACAAACATTTTCGGGTTCTCAAATATTGCAAACACCTGAACCAATACGAAATAATTCGCATTGCACGGGGTAAATCCGAGAAACATTCAAGTATGTCATGCGGCGGGGGTTTAGTCTGAACTGCAAAAGCTCGAACTTCTAAATGTTGGTGATCATTGGGGGTAGATTGTGGCCAGAACTTTCGCGATAGACTTAACCACGAAGGTCCGTGCCACCAAAGAGAATTATCAACTAAGTCTCGTGCTAGAATTCCACGGCTTGCCAAATCGGCGGGGTTGTCCTTGGAATCTACATGAGACCAATTCTCGTTACCAACTTTTTCCAGAATCAGTGAAATTCTGTTCTTAACAAAGGTTGGCCAATGGCAAGGGGGTTTTTTAAGCCAAGATAAAACAATAGTAGAATCAGTCCAAAAATAAATCTTATTCTTGGCCAGATTTAGTTGACTGCATAACGATTCTACCATTTTCGCCATCAAAGCCGCTCCGCAAAGTTCTAAACGGGGTAATGTTTCAGATTTTACAGGAGCTACCTTTGTTTTAGAAGCAAGCAAATGCACAGTGATACCTTCTGAAGATAAGCTTCGGATATAGAGGGCTGTACCATACGCCTTTTCAGAAGCATCACAAAACGCATGAAGTTCAACTTCATTTTCGGGTAGAAAATTAACCCATCTTGGAATGTTAATTTTCTCAATATTAGGATAGTCATCCAAAAAAGTACGCCATTGAACAAGGGTTAAGGGTTTTAAAATCTCGTCCCACTCTGTCTTATCTTTCCAAATCTGTTGCATTATAATTTTTGCAACGATAATTTTCGGAGATAGCCAACCGGCGGGGTCAAATAGCTTAGCTATTTCAGACAAGACAGCACGTTTTGTGACTAAATCCCGGCGCGGCTGCGACACGAGTTTGAAATAGAAGCTATCGTTTTTAGCATCCCATCGCAAGCCTAGGGTTTTAGTAGTACTAGCATCTGAAAACTTTAAGAAGTCTGCATCAAGCAGATTCTCTTGGGGTATGTTATCAAGGAGACGCAAATGATTAGCCGTCCATTTTCTCAGAACGAAACCAGCCGAACTGAGAACTTGGACTAGCTCATCGCGCCTCTTGCAAGCGTCTTCAAGCTCATGAGATCCCGCTAGTACGTCGTCGACATACATTTGGGATCTTAAAATTTCAGATGCCGCAGGACTTTGGGGTTCACAATCGTTTGCCAATTGTAAAAGAGTACGAATCGCTAAATACGGTGCACAGTTCACTCCAAACGTGACCGTAGTAAGCTCATAGTCCTGCACTTTAGCTGCGGGATTGTCACGAAACAATATACGTTGATAAGGGGTTTGATCGGGACGGACTAATATCTGGCGATACATTTTTCAATATCCGCATTAAAAACATAGCGGAAAAATCTCCACCGCAAAACTAGAACGGTGAGATCTGCCTGTAGAACAGGACCGGGGTATAAAACGTTATTGAGGCTTACGCCACTGGAGGACGGGTTTGAAGCGTTAAATACCACCCTGAGTTTGGTGGTAACACTATCGGGTTTAATCACTGCGTGATGGGGTAAATAAAAACTGGTCGAAATCGAAGTAGAATTCTCCACGGCCTTGATATGACTCATATCAAAATACTCTCTAATAACCTTGTCATACTGGGTCTTTAAATCCGGGTTCTTCAAAAGTCGAAATTCATTTCGCTTGAATTGGGACATAGCACTATTTCGAGAATCCCCTAATGATAATTCATTAGAAAATTCGCGACGAAATGGGAGTGAGACTACATATCGACCCTCATAATTCCTATAGGTGGTAGTCTGGTAAAGCTTTTCACAATACTGATCCTCCTCAGAGAGTTGGGTCGCTTGTGGAACTTCTTCAAGTTCCCAAAAACGAGTGAGTTGATTATTCAACTCAATATGGGTACAAAAAGACGAAACAGAATGTAGGGGTTCGGATTGAAAAACTTCACCTGTGACTATCCAACCGAAAACGGTTCTCTGGGCGATCAGGTTGCCATTAGGATGTATTTCTACATCCGTTGTCAAGATTTTGGGATACACATTTCCTCCAAAAAGCATATCCATACGGGTACACATGACGTCGGTCATGGTAATATTGGGGAAGCTCGAGGCTACAATATTTGAAATAGTACACGAGGGCAACCGACCGGTAATCTTTTCCACCACATATGCACAAACTTTAATCCTAAAGTCGGGATCAATCGGTGATCCGACCGTCAGTACGCACATTGTGGAGGATTTACCAGCTAAGCAATCCATCATGCCAGTGACATTTGTCGATGGCACCGAAAAAGTTGGTATAGCAAGCTTCTTTTGTAACCTTCGGGAAATAAAAGTACCTTGCGAACCAGGGTCAACCAGCGCTCGGGCCGCACATCTTATGTCATTTAGGTGAACTATACAAATAGCAGAGCCTAAAAGGACCGTAGATTTAGGATTTGACTCAAGGTGTGTGGAGAAAGTATGCAAATTTCTTGCCGCTGTGGAGGTTGAAGGGTTAAAATTAAGGGTGGGTTGAGTTTGGTTGCTAGCTGGGTTAGGGTTTCTATTCAACGGAGCTTGAATGGGTGGTACAACTGTACTAGAATTTATCTGGACCTGAGACGAAGCTACGCTAGAATTATATTCCCGTGGTCTCTCATCAGAACTCTGACCCAAAAAACTAGGACAAAGTCTTAGGGGGTGTGATCCTTGACAAAGAAAACAACGACAAACTGTTGGGGAAGTAGTGGTTTTTGTTGAAAAACTTTGAACATTTTTCGGGGCAAAAGAAGATTTCCTCGGGTAGTTAAAATTAGTGTTCTTTTGGAAGCCACTATTCCCATATGTTCCATTTGGGTTATTAACGGGTGTTGAATGCGATTGTCTGATATCAGAAATCGATTCAAGAGTTCTAAAATGAGCCGTTAAAAATGTGTCCATATCTTCCCATTTGGGAGATTGCTGACAAAGTTTTTTCGACTGTTCCCAGAGGCTCAGAGTGTTCTCGGGCAACTTAGTAGCACAGATGTATACTAACATAACGTGATAGAATATTTCCGGGGTAACTTCTAACAATGAAAGATTCGTTATGCAATCGTTGATGGTTCTTTGCAGATTTTTAATATTCGCGCCTGATTCCTGAGTAATGGGTTTAATACTTAAAAGGGTTCGAAGCTGTTCATTTATAAGCGCCCCTTTGTTCTCATATGTGTCAACCAACTTTTTCCACGCAATCGCATAGCCATCGTTGGTCAACGGAATGGTTTGTATGGCATCATGGGCATCCTTTGCAGTTTTCTGCAATAAATAATACAATTTCTGTACCGGGGTCAATCGGGGATTATTACCATACAACGCTGAGAACATATCGCGGAATGATGGCCAACTCTTATAGTCGCCATAGAAAATTGGGGTGTCACAAGGGGGTAAATTCATAATAGGGGTGGAATAATTCCCAAGTTCCATGGACTTTTCAGCTTGAGCAGCCTGTCTCAAACGGTCCAACTGGGCCGTAATCATGGAAACCCCTCGGGTGTATGTGGTATAAGAAGCCATATACCTAGACTTTATTTCCACAATATTTGGGCTTTTCATTTTCTCTGTATCAATCAACAAAGAGTCATATGTTGACCGAACAGCTTCCCATAAACGGTTAATTTCCCTCTCGTGGCTCAATAATGAACCAATTCTATGATCAGCAATGGGTATAAGGGCAATAAAAGCCTCAAATTCCGCCAAACGATCAGCAATACGAATCATTGTAGCCATATCCATTTTTGATCTTAAGTAATAAGGGGAAATTTTGAATTGAATTCAAAAGAAGTGAAAATGGTAACCAGAAAAAATGTATTGGTCTTTAAAAAAATGGCAAAATCGAATTTTCAAAAAAAAAATATTAATTGGAAAAAAAAAATTAAAGCTATCACGTATAATTGTCAACAATAAGAAAAACTGATTAATTAAAAACAATGGAAAATTTCAAACTAATCACCAAATCTTAATAATGCAGTGGGTTAAATAAGTAAAGGGGGAAAAATGTTTATAAAAAAAACGAGTAAAAAAAAATGCACAACAAAAATTTTCAAATAAAAAATAAAGGTTTAATTTTCAATTATAAAAAATGGGTTAAAAAATATTTAAAAAATGAAGTAATCTTACAAGTTGTTCAATAAATCGGGTAAAATTATTAAAGTTTAGGGTTAAAATAACCTGAACAACAATATCTTGTGGTGTAAAATTACTTCGCTATAAGAAAAAGGTATTAAAAGTGTATATACACTAGTACTGCCGCAAAATATTTCCGGATACTCACTTTGCACTAGAAAAATTTATAATTTTTAGTTTGAAAAAATCACAGAAATAAATAAATTTAATTTTAAATGCAAAAAAATATGTTCGTTAGAGTTTAAAAACGAGAAAAAACGGGTAAAAATCACTTTTTGCATATAATTTATGAGTAACCGGTTTTTATTCGGTCATTCGCAAAGTTGCAGCACTAGTGTGTAGTATGTGTTTATAAACAATCACAACAACAACAACCAACAAATGCAGCGAGTATATGAACGGGGGTTGATTAAATAAACAAAATATATAAATTTACTCACTTTATCACTTTTTTTTTTAATGGGGTTTTCACAAAAAAAAGAAAATATTAAAAATTAATTAATAATTATTCTCTTTAGTAAATAATCACAAGTTAATAATTTAATTATATCGGGACTTATTTACTGATTAAACCAACGAGTAAAAAATGTCTCTTTTGTTGTAACAAGCACACAATATATATGAAAAACAAAAGCTTTTGTTACAACAAAAAATAAAAGAGAATAAAAAAATACTTTTGAAAAAATTTAAAAAAAATTTATTTAAAAAAATATATGCACAAAATTTATTAAAAAACTGCACCAAATATATTATTTATTAAAATTTTTAAACTCTTTTTCACATAAATCAAAAAAAAAAAGCTAAATAAAAACTTTATCTGAATTATTGCAACAAAATTTAATTTTGTTTTGCCGTCGGCAAAATGACTTTTTTTTATGGGATGTTTTTTGTGAAGTTTTTATTATAATTTTTGATTTGTAAAACAGTTGTTGGGTTTTTTGTTTGTTTGTTGGTTTTATTTATTTATTAAACACACACTTTTTATTCACTTTCACTTAACAAAATAATGTAACCATGATGAAATGAACAGGTGGCAGTACTACTGCAACAAATACAACATTACAACAAAAAACTAATTTTTGTTTGTGTAATAAGCTCGAGTATGTCAAAAGTTATTTGTAAACAAAAATCAAAGTGACGACCTACATGTGAGTTAAAAAGAAATGTAAGTAATAAACTTTTAGTAAAATAATATTAAGTAATGAATTAATTTTTCTATTTTATGTAAAAATAGATATGCGGCAACTCGCGTTATGTATAAAAATGTTGGATGTGGTTAGTGCATGCTTATGTTCTCGTATACGCAAGGGGCAAGTTGGTCAGCAAAAGCAACCGAGTTCAGTTCAGAGTTTGCTGGGATGAAATGGTTAATTCAATGATTTTAACAAGCTAATCAGCAACGTATTCGAGTGTGAGTATAATTAAATTTTGTTTACTTTTGCAACATATTTATTTCTTTACACCGCTATAATAAAATATTTTTTCTATTACAGTGTTTTTTGCAATTAGCATGTCATAAACTTGTTTATACTGTTAAACAACTCTTGGTATAATGTCTGCCTCACCGGATATTTTTGTTGATTGAGTACTACTTATAGGATACTTGTATATTTCTTTCGGCTAGGGAGCCAATTTTTAAAATTATAAAAAAAAAACAAAATTTTTTTGTTATTATATGCTTTTGCATTTAGTTTAGTTTTATTCAAGAATATTTCTTTGTAATATAGCTTCATTGGCCTTTAGGGCTTTTTATATTACTTTTATTGAAAATAAAATATCAATGACTATATAAAAAGGACGTATCCCAATTTTTTTGTAATAAACTACATCTTATCTTTAAACTTAATCATTACGTACCCAGCAAACAAAATCTACTAGTGACGAAGTGATTAAATTTAGGTGAAAACACTAATGACTTTAACATTAGCGTGTCATTGGAGATCATGTGTGTACATGAATATTTAAATGAACTGTACTCTATTTTAACAAGTACACAGAACTCATTCATATATGGTGAAAAGCATCCAATGTTTCAAGAGTTGATTTTGTTTGTTTACATGAATTGTAAAAGATATTTTGCATGATGTTGCATTCATTTTTAAGCACATCATTTATGACAAATTACTTCGCTTCTAGGGAGTAATTTATAATTATTGCTTTTACAGAAATAATTTAAAAGCCATTAAAATGTAATTTGCTTTGCACTACTTCCAATTTTTTTGCTTGGATGTAAAACAACTTTATCAATTCGTGAAACATTGGTTATACGCACTTATTATAATGAAGTGCAGTACATGGTACCCATTAGGTTGCTCATCAGCCCGAATATGGCACTTTTGTTTATAAACGTATTAATTTAACCATCTCTCTCGTTGTTGTTGAACAGTGTAAAATACTTTCTATAAGAACAAAAAATTTAATAAATTTAAAACTTTTTAACAAAACCAAAAAATTTTTTATACTAACCATTTTATAAATTAATTTTTAGCAGCTTCTTATTTCCAAAATACGTTGTTTAGACTTTTGCAGTTTCAGACGCTTATTTAAAATTTTTACACGAAAATAAATTCGGCATTTAAAAAAGAACTTTTTTATATTTGGGGGCAGATCAATAAATAAACTTTTCTCCATTAAGTTCTTGTGAATATTTGGACAATGTGATATTCTAAATCCATTCACTTTATAAAATATGGCTTAGAGCTCTTTAATTTTTTACCACAAATTGTTTTGCCGGCTTTTTTAAGAACCCTTTAGATATGTGGTGAACGTACGTGTGGGAATCTTCATGATAGTCGTATTCTACTAGCTTAAGCTTTCGAATTATATAGCCTGCTATATATTTTAAGGCATCGTTTTGTAAAATACCAATACTGCCCAATGAAGTTTCCTCTTGCATAGGCAATATAGGCATAGCTTTGGGCAATAACACATACCGACTTCCCGATGTCACAATATCGGCCTTGGAGAAGTGATCACAGCAAATTCGGGTGCATGAATTAAACTTTTTCTGACACAACTGTTCCCATTCCGCTCTTTTGCTTGTGTCCCGAGGAGCATTAAAAAATGTACCATTACCAGGCTTGTGGCATAAAATGCAGTATCGCATTTTTCCTTTATGGCCTTGTTGGCTTTTTTATATTATAAATTTTATATAAAAAATTACGTTTTAAAACACTCACACACACGTCTGGCGTAAGTTTTTTGTTTTTTTTATTTAAAATAGTTATAAACTTTATTAATTTTAATCTCAACAACCAAAATCTTTTTGTAAACATAAATAAAACTTTGACATAAGATTGGACAAGCAACGGTAGAGCAAAAAATAGTCAGCTGGCGTAACGATGCCACCTGTTTAAATACATCTTGAATGTAACATACCTTTTTTTAAAAATGGGTAGTAATTAAAAAAGTTATGAGGATGACAAAATATGGCGGTAAATATGGCAGAAAATAAAAACACTGGGGAATCTGAAAATAAAAATATTTTCTTAAAATATTTCTAGGATCTCGGGGGTTTAAATCCGGTTCGAAGGACCAAAAATGTTTTCCTCGAAATATTTCAAGAAAATATAAAAAAAAATGAGAAACACGGGTATTAGTTTTTAATTTTAAAACTTCGGGTTTATTTAATTATTTTTTCTTATAAAACGGGTTTTGGTACATACCAATTCGGGGTTTACAAAAGTAATAACAATAAACAATAATAATAACAAACAGAGCTTTTCAATAGATACATACAAAATATATCAATTTAACGAAACTAGTGTAAGACCGCCAAACAATGGGTGCGTTCACACTATGCGCGTAAACACTTATTTAAACGCTAAAATTGGTGACCCCGAGAATAAAAAAAAACCACAATATGTCGTTAAACAGTTCTGAAGATGAATTTGCATCGCTTTCACCAGCAAATGAAATAGCTCGAGTTTCGGTAAAGGTGCCTCCATTCTGGAAAACGAATCCTGCTTTATGGTTTAAGCAGGTTGAAAGTCAATTTATCACTGCTAGAATCACAGCAGATGCAACAAAATTTCATACAATTGTCGGGTCCATCGAAGCTAATATTCTATGTGAGGTAAGCGACATAATCTTGCGGCCCCCGGATTCCAACATGTATGAAACTCTTAAACAGCGAATACAAGATCGTTTTACGGATTCAGAAGAAAAAGAGATGCCAAAAGAGATGCAAGCAATTTTGTCAGTAAGTAGTGAGTCCTTAGATAAATTAGCACTTATGGCAGACAAAATTGCTGATACATCAGAATCTTGGGAAGTCAACGCCGTTTCTGCATTACCAACTTTAACAAACAGTGCTCTTGAAAAGAAAATTTATGCACTAACTAGGCAAATTGAAGCATCATCTCGAGGTAGAGGTCGTGCAAAAAGCCGTGGTCGCAGTTATCAACAGTTACGCACAAGAGATCCATCTTCAGGTAAGAAAGGGAAACCGTATTGCTGGTATCATTTTAAATTTGGCAGGAAGGCTACAAAGTGTGTACAGCCATGTACGTTTTCCTCCGAAAATATAAACTCTACGGAAAACTAATTGGCTCCTCGTCCATGGTGGCAGATGGGGATAGCCGAGAAATTTGTCGCCTTTTTCTCAAAGACCATATGTCAAACTTTAAATTCCTCGTTGATACCGGCGCCGACGTTTCCGTATTTCCTGTTACTTCATCTCAACTTAAACAAAATCCTGCTACATTAAAGCTATTTGCTGCAAACCAATCCATAATAGAAACTTTTGGCGAAAAAACTCTTAATTTAAATTTGGGCCTTAAGAGGAACTTTCGGTGGTCTTTTATTCTGGCTAATGTTTCAAAGCCTATAATTGGTGCCGATTTTTTGAAGCATTTTGGATTATTGGTAGACGTAAAACATAACCGGCTTATTGATAATTTTTCGCAGTCGGAGAGCAAAGGATCTTTATATACAAAAACTATTCCTTTGACTATCAAATCTATTCAAGAAAATACATATTTTTCTGAACTGCTTCATGAATTTTCTGATTTGACAGAGCAGTCATCATTTAAAAAAGCTGTTAAACACTCCGTCACACATCATATTCAAACAAAAGGGCCTCCTGTGTTTGCTAAAGCGCGCAGGTTATCACCTGAAAAATTAGAAGTTGTTAGAAAAGAGTTTGAAAAAATGGTTAAAGATGGCATATGTAGACCATCAAATAGTAGCTGGGCGAGTCCTCTGCATCTTTTGTTGAAACCAAATGGAGAGTGGCGCCTGTGTGGAGATTATCGTCGCCTAAATTATATTACTGTTCCCGATCGATACCCGGTGCCCCATATTCATGACTTTGGGTACATGCTAAGTGGTAAGGTTATATTTAGCAAGATTGATTTGGTAAAAGCTTACCATCAAATACCTGTTGAGAATGATGACATTAAGAAGACAGCTATCATTACACCTATAGGTCTTTTTGAATTTCCTCGTATGACAATGCTGCACAAACCTTCCAACGTTTCATTAATGAAGTCATCAGAGGTTTAGATTTTTGTTACGCATATATCGATGATATACTCATTGCATCAAAAAATCTCGAAGAACATAAGCAGCATGTAAAGACATTATTCGATAGACTACGAAAGTATGGTATCACAATCAACGCATCAAAATCTGTTTTTGGTGTTTCAGAACTCAATTTTCTTGGTTATTTAGTGACATCTCATGGTTTAAAACCCCTACCGGAACGTGTAGATGCTATTGTCAAATATAAAGAGCCAGACACCAATAAAGATATGAGACGTTTTTTGGGTATGATCAACTTCTATAGGCGTTTCATACCAAATGCGGCACATCATCAAGCTATTCTTCATAAACTTCATTCTGGTTGTAAGAAAAGCGACAATAGAAAAATCAATTGGACTCCGGCACTGAGAAATGCTTTTCAACAATGCAAACAATAACTCGCTGATGCTACCCAACTTTCATATCCGTCATTAAATACTCCTACAGCACTTTGGGTAGATACTTCAGACACTGGTATGGGGGGTGTACTTCAGCAGCAAATTAATGGAGAATGGAAACCTATTTCATTTTATTCAAAAGGTTTAAATAAAACACAAGCTAAGTATTGCGCATATGATCGAGAGCTTTTAGCTGCATATTCTGCCTTAAAACATTTCCAATACTTTTTGGAGGGACGAAAATTTTCAATATACACCGACCATAAGCCGCTAATTTTTGCATTCAAGCAAAAACCTAAAAAAGCTTTTCCGCGTCAACTGAGACATTTAGATTTCATAGGTCAGCATACGGTAGACATTCGATACGTTCCTGGAAAAGATAATGTAGTTGCGTATGCATTATCTCGCATTGATGCTGTTTCAATGCCATCACCTTTAAACTTCGAGTTGCTAGCAAAAGTACAGCAGACAGATGAAGAATTGCAGACAAAATTGAAATCTCCAAAAGGTTTATCTTTGAAACAAATGAAATTACCTGATTCTGACGTACAAATCTATTGTGATGTATTATCAGCAAATATTCGACCTTACGTTACTCCAACTTTTCGAAAGCCGCTTTTCGAGTATTTACATGGACTTTCACATCCAGGAATAAATAAAACAGTGGAGCTTGTAAAAAGCCGTTTTGTTTGGCCATCAATTTCTAAGGATGTACGCACATAGTCAAAGTCTTGTATTCCCTGTCAGACGTCAAAAGTTCAACGTCATGTAAAAAGTCCTGTGGGTAGTTTTGAACTGCCTAGTCAACGACTGAAGTATATCAGTATTGATATCGTTGGTCCTCTACCACTATGTAAAAATTACAGATATATTCTAACTTGTATCGATAGATTCACTAGATGGAC
The DNA here is from genome assembly GCA_941918925.1 of Phyto melanocephala. NCBI lineage: Eukaryota > Metazoa > Arthropoda > Insecta > Diptera > Rhinophoridae > Phyto > Phyto melanocephala. The sequence continues at coordinate 46,582,467 of OW799235.1, forward strand.
AGAAGCCATACCACTTGAAGACATAACAGCAGAATCTGTTGCAACTGCTTTACTAAATGGTTGGATTTTACGATATGGCATTCCCGCACAAATTACTACAGATCAGGGAAGCCAATTTGAAAGTTTATTATTTCACGAATTTTGCAACATTCTTGGAATAAAAACTTTTCATACAACACCATATCACCCACAAGCGAATGGTTTAATTGAAAGATGGCGTCGTTCATTAAAAGCTGCTTTAAAGTGTCATAAAACACAAAACTGGGTTGACAATTTGCCGTTAGTTCTAATGGGTTTTCGATCAACCGTTATTCAAGACATTGGATTTTCTCCTGCGGAAATGATATATGGAACAAATCTTCGTCTTCCTGGCGAATTTTTTGATACTTATCAAGGATCTAGTATTAACAATGATTGGGTAAGACAATTTTCGGAAAAAATGAGCTTACTTAAAGCCAATCCTGCACTGCACCATGGTGTAAACAGTACCTACGTGCCAAATGCACTGAAAAATTGCACTCACGTTTTCGTTAGACATGACGCTGTGAGAAAGCCTTTACAACGTCCTTATGATGGTCCCTTTAGAGTAGTCAGCCGTAATGATAAGATTTTCAAATTGATAGTATCTGGAAAGGCGAAAGTTGTATCAATTGACCGCCTTAAGCCAGCGTTTATTTTTCAAGAAGAACCATGTGAAAAACCAAATTGTGTTTCCAAAGAAATTTCTCTGAAAGAAAGTAGTGGAATTAAGCTTCGTTCAGGACGTCGAGTTACCTTTGCTGTACCTTAAAACTGTCATTGTCACTAGGAAGGGGGTACTGTGGCGTATTAGTTGTAAAAAGTAAAAATACTTTACGTAGAAAAAACTTTGTATTTTGAAAATATTTTTAATCATAATAACTTTGATTTTAGAGTTTAAAAATTTTCTTTGGTTTTGAAAGAAAGATTATTAGTGAAAAGATTTTTGAATTGATTGGTTGTAAAATAAAATATTTTTATAAAAAATTTAAAATTTAGCGTCTGAGTTTTTTTTAGTTATTTACTTATTTAAACGCTAAAAGTTCACCTAAATGACATAAGATGTGTGGCCCGAGCGCTGGTTGACCCTGGTTCGCAAGGTACTTTTATTTCCCGAAGGTTACAAAAGAAGCTTGCTATACCAACTTTTTCGGTGCCATCGACAAATGTCACTGGCATGATGGATTGCTTAGCTGGTAAATCCTCCACAATGTGCGTACTAACGGTCGGATCACCGATTGATCCCGATTTTAGGATTAAAGTTTGTGCATATGTGGTAGAAAAGATTACCGGTCGGTTGCCCTCGTGTACTCCTCCTCTTCCTCGTTATCGCAACTTCTGCAGAAGTCGTTGTAAGGGATATTCAGCCTTTTCGCATGTGTGCCTATAGGCCAGTGTCCGGTAATGACTGCTATGAGGTTCCTAAGGTGGATTCGGGGCATATTCACTGCATATTGCGTCCTATGTACATCCATGTCAGGCCAGATCTTTCTGGTTTAAAAACAAGTGGGTTCTCGCACCCATCTTTCCTTGGCATCTAAATATAATCGATGCGAGATTAGCTGTTTACCCTTCGATAAGGGAATACCCAAAGCACAACTGGATTCAACCGAATCTAAGGTAGTACCGGCTTTTGCAAGTGCATCAGCTCTATTATTACCATCAATATCCCCATGTCCTGGAACCCACACAAGGGTAACCGTCGAATGTCTTGCTATCTCCTCAAGAGACACCCGGCATTCCTGGGCAATTTTCGATGCTTGTACACAATCTCAAGGGACCTAATAGCCGCCTTACTGTCAGTATATATATAAATATCCCTGCCAGATATTTCATTATACTGAATCTGTTCCACGGCTGTCTTAATAGCCATTAATTCGGCCTGTATCGCGCTACAATAATCCGGTAGCCTAAGGGACAATTCCAAACCCAACTGGATCGAAAAGACACCACATCCAGTTCCAGCATGTGATTTCGATCCGTCAGTAAATATCTGGATGGCATTCTCCGGAGGTCGGAGGCCGTTGTCGTATTCACATCTATCCGGTATATTCGTCACGAAACCCGGATCGAATGCTGGTTCAGGTACCTCGTAATCAATAGGAGAAGCAATATTGATCATACCCAAAATTCTTGCATGTCCATAATTCACATACTTCCATGCCCTTGTGGCATTCAGCCTCAGTGCGGTGTCCGCAGCCAACTGCTTAGCCATGATGTCTGGTGTTAACCAGTTTAAAATAGTGAACAGTGCCTTAGATGGTGTGGTCCTAAGAGCACCTGTTATCATAATCGCAGCCATTCTTATAATACGTCCGAAACTGTCCTGGTGGATTCTCTTCTCCAGCGCCACCCACCAGACTGCCGCTCCGTAATAAAGAATTGGTCTGACAACAGAATCGTATAGCCAGTATAAGTTCCTAGGGTTAATACCCCAATTGAGGCCAATTGCCATCTTGCAGCAGTATAATACAGTTGTCGCCTTAGTGGTCCTGGCCTTTGTGTTCAGGTTCCAGTTTAGTTTGCTGTCCAATACAAGACCCAAATATTTGGCATTATCGGATAGCGCTAGTGCCACCCCGTCTATCCTAGGCGTAGCAAAAGTCGGTATTTTGTACTTCCTTGTGAACAGTACCAGTTCCGTTTTGGCAGGATTGACTCCCAGCCCACATCCCTGGCACCATCTAAGTATTAACGTTAGCGCAGATTCCAAGAGCAGTCCAGGAGCTTTGCCCGTAGCTGCTACAGCCACATCATCTGCATAAGCAACAGTCATGCAGGATGTTCCATAGTAGTGGAGAAAGTACGCCACCTTGCGGTGTGCCATTTACAGCCACCTTGGAGATGCTAGAGGCGCCCAAAGTTAATTCTATGCGCCTATATATCAGTAGTTTTCCTACAAAACCGGTGACCGCAGGATCTATGTCCAGTTGTCTCAAGGCGTTCAGAACAGAATCCGGTTTGACATTGTTGAAGGTGCCCTCAATATCAAGGAAGGCGACCAAGGCGTAGTCCCTGTAGTTCAGAGATTTTTCAATATGGCCAACCATCGCGTGTAGCGCCTTTTCCGTAGATTTGCCCTTCGTATAGGCATGCTGTGCCCCTGACAGAGCCTCTGGTCCTAGAGACAATCTGATATAAACATCAATAATCCTCTCCAGAGTCTTAAGCAGGAAGGAGGAGAGACTTATTGGCCTGAAGTCTCCGGCCCTTGTATGCGAGGCCTTACTTCCCTTGGGAATGAAAATAATCTTATAGGATGTCAACCTTGATGGGACATGGGATAAATGCAAGCATGCCCTGAATATCACCAGAAGCCATGGCATTAAAATATCGATATTCTCCTGTAGATCCGCTGGGATTACGCCATCAGGACCTGGAGACTTGAAGGGATGGAAACTTCCAACTGCCCATCTTATGCGATGCTCAGTGATTGGTAGATTCGATATGTCATATGCATCCGTATGGTCAACAGCAGGAGGAGAGTCCTGCTCTAGACAGCCTGGGAAATGTGTCTCCATGAGAACCTCCAGCGTTTCCTTGCTACTGGTGGTCCACGAACCATCCGCTCTCTGTATGTATGATGGTATTGTTGGATTCGATGATAGAATCTTTCGTAGCCGAGTTGTCTCCGAAGAATTTTCCACCTCACTGCAGAATTTTCTCCAGGATTGCCTCTTGGCTCTTCTGATAAGGTTTTTAAACCCATTTAGGGAGGATTTATATGTGGCCCAATATCCACTCCTTTTAGCCTCATTGAATAGTTTCCTGCATTCTTTGCGGCTTTCCGCAATTTCGGCTTGGCCTTACCTTTCCTAGTAGTTTTCCTACAGGAGTTATCGGCCATTACATTACTCAAGAACTCAGTTACGGAGTCCAGAGTGGACTTATCGTCAATGGAGTCTGGACATGAAGAGAGCTTTCTATTCAACACCTCAGCATAAACAGACCAGTTTGTCCTTCTCCTATTCAAGAAATGACTTTCAGAATCCACTTCGAAAAACAAATCGAAATCAATATATAGGTGATCGGAAAAAGAGCAGTCCTTCGACACCCTCCAATTTCCTATCAAATTCATATACCTATCGCTAATAAGAGTAACATCCAAAACCTCCCTTCTGTTAGTAACTACAAAGGTGGGTTCATTACCCCTATTAACTACTGTTAGTTTATTTTCAATTATAAATTCGAGGAGTGACTCACCCCTTTGGTTGGTATCCGAGCTACCTCAGATGGTATGGTGCGCGTTAACATCCGCGCAGATTATGAGAGAGATGATCCTTTTGTTCGCGCAAGACATCGCCTTCCTAGTGATGGAGTTAGGTGGGTCCTCTCCATGATCGTGCGCCATGTAATTTTTACCCATATTGAGTTGAATAATCAACTAACTCGTTTTTGGGAACTTGAAGAAGTTCCACAAGCGACCCAACTCTCAGAGGAGGATCAGTATTGTGAAAAGCTTTACCAGACTACCACCTATAGGAATTATGAGGGTCGATATGTAGTCTCACTCCCATTTCGTCGCGAATTTTCTAATGAATTATCATTAGGGGATTCTCAAAATAGTGCTATGTCCCAATTCAAGCGAAATGAATTTCGACTTTTGAAGAACCCGGATTTAAAGACTCAGTATGACAAGGTTAGCAGAGAGTATTTTGATATGAGTCATATCAAGGCCGTGGAGAATTCTACTTCGATTTCGACCAGTTTTTATTTACCCCATCACGCAGTGATTAAATCCGATAGTGTTACCACCAAACTCAGGGTGGTATTTAACACTTCAAACCTCCAGTGGCGTAAGCCTCGATAACGTTTTATACCCAGGTCCTGTTCTACAGGCAGATCTCACCGTTCTAGTTTTGCGGTGGAGATTTTTCCGCTATGTTTTTAATGCGGATATTGAAAAAAAGTATCGCCAGATATTAGTCCGTCCCGATCAAACCCCTTATCAACGTATATTGTTTCGTGGCAATCCCGCAGCTGAAGTGCAGGACTATGAGCTTACTACGGTCACGTTCGGAGTGAACTGTGCACCGTATTTAGCGATTCGTACTCTTTTACAATTGGCAAACGATTGTGAACCCCAAAGTCCTGCGGCATCTGAAATTTTAAGATCCCAAATGTATGTCGACGACGTACTAGCGGGATCTCATGAGCTTGAAGACGCTTGCAAGAGGCGCGATGAGCTAATCCAAGTTCTCAGTTCGGCTGGTTTCGTTCTGAGAAAATGGACGGCTAATCATTTGCGTCTCCTTGATAACATACCCCAAGAGAATCTGCTTGATGCAGACTTCTTAAAGTTTTCAGATGCTAGTAATACTAAAACCCTAGGCTTGCGATGGGATGCTAAAAACGATAGCTTCTATTTCAAACTCGTATCGCAGCCGCGCCGGGATTTAGTCACAAAACGTGCTGTCTTGTCTGAAATAGCTAAGCTATTTGACTCCGCCGGTTGGCTATCTCCGAAAATTATCGTTGGGACGAAATTTTAAAACCCTTTACCCTTGTTCAATGGCGTACTTTTTTGGATGACTATCCTAATATTGAGAAAATTAACATTGATGGGTTAATTTTATACCCGAAAATGAAGTTGAACTTCATGCGTTTTGTGATGCTTCTGAAAAGGCGTATGGTACAGCCCTCTATATCCGAAGCTTATCTTCAGAAGGTATCACTGTGCATTTGCTTGCTTCTAAAACAAAGGTAGCTCCTGTAAAATCTGAAACATTACCCCGTTTAGAACTTTGCGGAGCGGCTTTGATGGCGAAAATAGTAGAATCGTTATGCAGTCAATTAAATCTGGCCAAGAATAAGATTTATTTTCGGACTGATTCTACTATTGTTTTATCTTGGCTTAAAAAACCCCCTTGCCATTGGCCAACCTTTGTTAAGAACAGAATTTCACTGATTCTGGAAGAAGTTGGTACCGAGAATTGGTCTCATGTAGATTCCAAGGACAACCCCGCCGATTTGGCAAGCCGTGGAATTCTAGCACGAGACTTAGTTGATAATTCTCTTTGGTGGCACGGACCTTCGTGGTTAAGTCTATCGCGAAAGTTCTGGCCACAATCTACCCCCAATGATCACCAACATTTAGAAGTTCGAGCTTTTGCAGTTCAGACTAAACCCCCGCCGCATGACATACTTGAACGTTTCTCGGATTTACCCCGTGTTATGCGAATTATTTCGTGTTGGTTCAGGTGTTTGCAATATTTGAGAACCCGAAAATGTTTGTATGACATCTTAGATTTGAAATGAAAATGAAATAAAGTTTACAAGAGATCGTTTGATTTTAGTATGTCAGCAGAATTTTATCCCCGAATACACTCAATTGTCAAAGTCTGTACCCATTTAGTCAAAGAGCAATTTGCGCACGTTGAATCCCTTTATCGACTCAAATGGGTTTGTCAGAAGCCGGTGTAAAGGGTGTTAAAACTCATTTACGAAAAATTTCTGTAGTGCAGAAATTCACATTTGAGGAGTTTACGACGATGTTAACCCGAATAGAAGCTTGTCTAAATTCTAGACCCCTGATTGCCATGACCGATGACCCAGTTGCTCTAGTCCCATTAACCCCCGGTTACTTTCTTATTGGAACGCCTGTGTTAGCACCCCCTGAACCCGATCATTCCGATTTATCCTTGAGCATTGCTAACAGATGGCAAAAGTTGAAGGTAGTTCATCACCATTTTGCTCAGCGGTGGAAAGAAGAATACCTTAAGGAGCTTCACCGTCGCGTGAAGTGGAAGTATCCTGAAAAAGATATCAAAGTAGGAGATTTAGTTGTGATTCGTCAGGATAATTTACTCCCAAATTAATGGAGATTAGGTCGAATTGAGAAGACTCATGTAGGGCATGATTCTAAGGTCCGCACAGCGGACGTGAGAACAGCTTCCGGTATTTTTACTCGACCGATCGTGAAGCTAGTTCTCTTACCGAGTGCAAAAACCCACTAATTTATTTTTGTTTTTTCTGCTTATTCCCGTTTAGTAATATGTCAAGTGTTTCACGTCGATTAGAGGTTCACCGTAAACCAGTTGAAGGTCCTGAATCTGTCACTGCCCCAAAAACCCCGCGCGACGAGATCTTTCGTGATTGCCGGCTGTACCACCTATAGCTTTCCCAGGCACAACTCAGACCCCAGCCACCATTGTGATCAACGTGATGGATAGACATATTGCCTAATGGATTTCAAATACTATAATTTTTTTATATATATTTTTTTATTATTTTACCCGCGTTTTCTTTAGCTCTCTTTGTTGCATTACTGCAAGGGGGGCGGGATGTTTACGCGCATAGTGTGAACGCACCCATTGTTTGGCGGTCTTACACTAGGTTCGTAAAATTGTTATATTTTGTATGTATCTATTAAAAAGCTCTGTTTGTTATTATTATTGTTTATTGTTATTACTCTTGTAAACCCCGAATTGTATGGTACGTACAAACCCCCATTTTTTAAGAAAAGAATAAAACCCAAATTTCTAGAATTAAAACTAATACCCGTGTTTCTTATTCTTTTATATTTTCTTGAAATATTTCGAGGAAAACAAATACATACTTATGTACATAATAGTGAAGTTTTTAATAAATTATTTTTTTTAATTATAACAAAGCGTATTAAAAATTTAAAAAAAATTATTTTATTTCGAAAAACAAATATGACAGCTAACTGAATAATAGTTAGTTTGTAGCTAGCTACAAAAATATTGTTTTCAGCTAACGTGCAAACAATTAACTTTTAGTTGACTGAAATCTAATTAATTTGTAGTTAATTAAAAAAATCTACTTATAGCCAACAGAAAAACAGTTAGGTTACAGCTAGCTATAAAAAGTTAGTTGAAAGCTAACGTTTATGAAGTTAACTTTAAGTTAGTTGAAAAGTAATGCAGAGTCGGACAATTGACTACCGCCTAGGACATCGCAATGTTAAAATAGTTAGTTGCTTTCATTGAAAAATAATCCAAGTGTCAGTCAGTACTAGTTGCAAAAAAGTTAGCTTATAGTCAATTTAAAGTTAACTCAGTTTCCGACAAGGTACACGCATGCACATACAACAACTTAAACCAACGATTTGCACACAAGCTTTGCCTTGCTCTTATTCTTTTTTGCATAATTTGAATTTGTTTCTTTGTTTGTGTATTATACAATTTTTCTTTTCGAATTTGTTTTAGTTTCTAATATGTACATACATATGTATATGTGAAACCTTTTGTTTCCACACTTTTTGTCCAGAGGAACACAGTTTCAACAAGTAAGAGCGCTATATTCGGCCGTGCCGAATCTTATATACCCTTCACAACGTGTAGTCATGCAATAACAGTGGTTTGTGTCACCATTCATCCCATATGAAATACGTACATACATATAAAAAAATACATACATATATAAAAACGTCCCATTGTAAAATTATAAATTCACGCATGTATGTTAAAAAAAAAAAAAAAAATTTAAAAAATAATTTAAAAAAAAAAATTATTATGTATATAATATATATAAAACAAAAAAATAAATAAAAAAAAAAATTAAAAAAAAAAATATAAAAAAATAATAAAAATATAAATAATATATTAAATAAAAAATAAAAAAAAAAATAAAAAAAAATTAAAAAAAAAATTTTAAAAAATTAAAAAAAAAATTTTTTTGGTTTAGCTGGGATTCGATGCCACGTTTTCTCTAACCAGTATACACGTTTGTATGTATGTATGTTGTTGTTGTAATGTTGTTTTTGTGAAAAAAAAATCGAGGTGGTCGTGGGTTTTTGCTCATATCTCAGTTGTTTATGTACCGATGTTTCTGATTTTCAATACGGATCTACTCCCGAATATTTGTGATATTTTAATACCTTACCCGGGTCCAACCTATGTCGGGGGGCTTCAAAAATTTGATTTCAACATACACACGGACAGACGGACAGACTGACAGAGCTTAATCGACTCCCCTATTCATAAGCTTTCAGAAAATATATACTTTATGGGGTCGGAAATGAAAATTGTAGAAATTTCACACGGAATGACAAACCTATATATACCCTTTTTCACTGTGTGAACGGTATAATTAAACGATTTTGTGGTATACTTTTGTATACATACATACATATGTATGTATATGAAACCTTTTGCTTCAACACACTTTATATCCAGCGGACCACTGTTTTAATTAAAAGATTTTGTTTTGTTGTATATGTATCACAAACCCGCGACGATATGTCTGTGGATACCACCGAAATCGTGTCCAACGAATCACTTTCCTTTCATAGTAATACTTTTACCCGAAATGCTTGCACTTCGCTTTGTCCAAGATACGGTACTAAGGACCAATTTTGTTGATGAACTGATGTAGTTGGCCCGGATACCAACTATTCCTAACGACTGCCTGGAGATTACTCTACCAGACCCGAAATAATCACACGTACAACAATTATATGATTATTAATATTTTATTTATTTATAAATAATGATAGCGGACTGTATGTGTTTATGTGAGAGAAAATTGTTGACAACTAAAGTTTATGTGTGTAATGAATGTATGTGTAGTAAAGTTACAGAGTGATTTAGTTAGGTTGTATTTAAAAGAAGTTTGTTACAAGGGAATGGTTCCACAACACTGACAAAAATAGATGTACGATTCTGAAATTTTTTAAACATTGCTTTTTGGTCTAACGGAACACTTATCACGTAATCTACTGTCAATGTAATTTAAAAGCTCATAAAACAAAATAAGCTGTATGATGATAAAATTTCGTACATATAGCGCTGTTGTCAATGTCATTGTAATTCCAGAAAATGAATTATTGCACGCCCATTTTAACGCTTACCTCCCATATAACATTTTATCTTAAATTCATATAATTTCTCTATGATCAAAGTTTTTGGAAGAATAAAGGTCTTTATTGCAATAGCTAAGATGTATTTATTAGCAGAAACTTTATTGACATGCCTACTTAAACACCAATTTTCATTGCAAGACTAAATTTACGAAAATTTTAATAGCATATCGAAGTTATACATAGAAAGTGATACATATTTTAGTAAAAAGAGATTATTCCATGGCGATTACAGTTAGTAAAAAAATAATAAATTTTATGCTATTAAAGTACACAAAATTGGTGGTGGGTTTAAAAAACTCGGCACAGCCGAATATAGTGCTCTTACTTGTTTGTTCTACTGACTATATTTCCCTTTTTCGAGATTTTTTAACTTATATATTTGTGGTTTAGAAAGTAATTTGGCAGCTTCCTCCGTTAGCGCGTATGAAACTGTTTATGCATTTTCTCCGCAGCCAATAGATATGATTTCTAGTACTTGTTCTGCATTACTTTTATGCCAAAATCAACTACAAAGCCTTTTCTTCATTGTCCCACATATTCCTATTGGCAACTGTCTTAAACTGAAATTTAAAACATTAAATAGTTCACTGCTGTCAAAGGTCCATTTTTCTGCCTGTTTTTTTTTTAATTATTTGCTCTGGTCTGTTATGACATCGGAGATAAAAAATTTTCGTTTCTAGATTTTTAAATTTTTCGTCAACTTTTTTTACTTGTAACTGCAATTCTTCGTCAACATCTTTGAGTTCTACTTGCAATTTTTCGTCAATATCTCTGACTTGTAGTTCTAATTTGCTATTTAAGTCACTTGCTCGTGCAACTATGCCATCTTCCAGGTCAGGTAGTTTTTTTCTATCAATTTCTTAACTTGTTTTTCAATGCCATTTACTCTGATGTTCACAGCTTCAGAAATTTCCTGAAGTTTTACATTTGCAGCTCTAGAACTTTCTTAAAATTTCACTTTTTTAAAGACTTTATTATTTTTATTTTGGCTTTAGTTCATTTTTAATACTAAATTTCTACTCATTAAATGAAGAAATCAATTTTCTATTTGTGATAATGAAAGAATATGTTAGAAAAGTAAGTTTTAATCCCGACACCAGCCGAGTGGAATGCATTTTCGAAACCAGCTACGGTTTGATCATCAGCACTCTTTGATCGGAATGTCTTAGTGTTGGATGTAAATATCATCTATTTAACTCACAAGTTTATACGAAAATTGATTTTGTAAATTAAACTTCACATACAAATTCATATTTTTGCTGTAGTGAGTGAGAACGAAATTTACCAAACTTAAGCTTTTCCCCTTTTAGTTATACTTTTCAATTATCACATTTTTTTTTTTATTCTTGCTTTAAACCACCAGTCTGATGGTATTGAAAGCTTTTTTTTGTTGGTTGTGATACTCACAACATTTAAATCATACATGTTTTGTTAGGTCAGTTATTCAACGAATAGTTGGTACTGTCCTTTCTATATGATCGATACACCGTACCATGTATATATGTTAATTTTTATTTTATTGTTGAACTTTAACTGTTTTAAAAATTTTATTATTTTTATTTTGGCTTTAGTTCATTTTAAATACTAAATTTCTACTCATTAAATGAAGAAACTTTCATTATTAACTTTAGAAGATTTTTGAACTTCTGCTAACAGCATTTCATTGTTACTTCTGGAAGATTCTTGAGTTTCCTGTAACTTAACTTACATATTTTCCATCATAACAGCAAGCATTGTACTCAAATCCACGTTGTTTGTAGTTGTACGGATGCAAACTTCCATTTTTTCTTTTGCGTCAAACTCGTACTCATCAATCTCGATATTGCGCCGCTTAAATTATCAATCAGCTTCTTCTGTAATTCTTTTTTTATTAGCTGTTATTAATAATACCAACTTATTCAATACTTTCTTGAGTTGATCTACTTTAAGCTCCTCGACACTAGTTTTTATGTTTATATCTTCTATGAACTTTGGATAACTTCTTTAAATGAACAGGGAATTCTTTTATACTGCAAACAATAAGACTTGAAATTTCTAATAAAAATAAGAGCACTTTATTTATACAAACACACTCAGATATGGTTTTTACACCTTTATTATCAAACTCACTTTGATACACACTTTACAAGTTCTACTGTAATACTGATTATGCTGGCTGTGTTGTTCGCCTATTTATAGCAACATAGTGGTTGAAAATATCAAAATGGCCCTATCCATACCATGTAGTGCAATAAAAAACAATAAGAACTGCATCTTTAGATTATCGATATCGTTAGAAAAGGTTCCAAGTCAAATGCAATTAAGTTTGGGATCAGTAAATTCTAAAAAAATAAAAATATTTTCTTTATAAATTCATTAAATGATAAATAAACTCTTAATCTTAATTTAATTTCACTTAAAAAAGATAGTTTTTGGATTGTGATTTTGATTGTAATCATATAATTACATTAACAAATTTTAATAGTTAAATAATTATAAAATAAAAAACTTTGAAAAAATAAAAAATTTAAAAAAAATAAAAGAAAAATCTTGAAGGGTTTTCAGAAATCGGCTTCGACGCGGAACGTTTTTGTTTCGAAATGTCCTGAGGAAGCATTTTTCGGTTTCAGCACAACATCGGCTAAAGCGTGGAGATAGGGCCTTATTTTGGTTGTACCCCTAATGTACACACTAGTACATTTTGACAAACTACTAGAAGGCCCAAAACTTAAAAGTTAAGACCTAAATTAATGTTAAAGCTCTAAACACATAGACGCCAGCAGACTTCACAACTTCATGGCTTCAAATGCTGCCAACTTCAAATGCTGCTCTGAAGTCAGCTTCATAATTATTTTGAAGACAGCAACAACATAATAATCAGCTGATGTGCATTTTAGCAATACAAATTTCAGGGATGCCGCATATATATTTTATTATGAATAAAATTAAAGTTATTGATAAAAAAATGTAATTATATCACGAAAAACTATAAAAACACATACATTTGTTTCTTTATTGTATTTTTGTAATGTTCTTTTATGTTTAATATCAAAAATAAGTTTTTGTTATTTTTTTTACAATTTAATATATGTAATGGCAACACTATATTTGTTCTTGCTGCCCGTCAAAATAGAAAATAGCCTAAGTTGGCAGCAGCAGCAAATGCTGTTGTGCAGTTGTGCTGCTGTGCTGCCGTCAAAATAATCGTTTTCATTTAAACACATGGATTTTATTTTTGACATATTGCTGCTTGCTGTCTACTGTCGTCTATGTGTTTAAAGCTTAAGTAATATGCAGGAAAAATAAAAGTGCCTTAAAGTATGCTGTACATAATAACACATTTCGACTAACATGTAAGGAGACTAAATTACCTTTGTTAATCGAACTATTAAAATGTAAATCAGTAACAATATAAGAAAATTGATATCCCAATTTCAAGGTAATGAAATTTCCAGTTTGTCTGCAGAAGATTTTGATTTGGATTTATCATTATTTGAAGATAACATTGTCGATTCAAATTTGTCTACAGTAATAAAATTAAAAAATTAAATAAAGTCCTACAGAGGATCACAATATAAAAAGTTATAATATGTATTCAATTTGAAAAGGAAACATATCTTTTTATTTCTGTGGGCAAGAATGGAGTATATTTGCAGTCTGCATATAACTACTTATTAACTTATTACCTATATTTTTATAAAAAAAACTTTAAGAAAATATAGTTTATATTTATATACACATATTTGAGCCTTTCATTTTGCAAGTGGTTCAAGGCCATTGGCACTAATATTTATAAGGTGTTCCATGCATGTTTTACATGCTGAAACATAAAGGCAGCTTCATACAATTTAAAAAATATTTCGAATGAATTCAAGCACGAACTTTAAAATATCTACACATATATTAAATTAAAGCTTGGATACGATTGTGAATTATCTGTTTTTAAATTATTCGGAAAAACGGAGTAAATCTTCTTCTAAAACCATCGTACCAGAGGAATATTTTAATATTATTGTCAATCCTTATTTTTGGCCACCCAATGCTATAATACGCGAATATGAATATATAAATGCTTCTCGTTCTGATATCGTTTATTTACCTACTCAAAATAATACCCAAAAAACTGAACAATTTTTCTACCGATAATCTTATTAATATTGTTTACCAAAATGTCCGAGGCCTTAATACGAAATTAACCACTCTTTATGCAAATAGTTTTGATTTTTCATGCCACATCATTGTTTTTACTAAAACTTGGTTAAACGATAAGAAATGTATTAATAACAACTAAATATTATCTTAAAAATACCAAATTTTCAGACATGATCGATCACATAAGTTGGGTGGATGTGTGCTCATTGCCGCACATAACAATTTTCGTTGTGAAGAAATCAATGTTATACTTAACGATGACATCGAATTTGTCGCTGTAAAAATTTGACTGAGAAATATAAATTTATATATTACGTGCTCATACATTCCTCCAAACTCTTCTCTGGATATATACAATAATCACATCTTTGCCATTGAATTTGTTTTGCAACAATCTATTCCATCTGATTTATTTATTGTTTTGGGAGATTTTAATCTACCTAACATATCGTGGAATAAATCTTCAGAAATAAACTATCTAATTTCTACAGCTTCAAATGAATTTATTCACTCACTCACAAGCTATGGACTTTTTCAAATTAACTATGCAAACAATATTAATGGAAAACTTCTTGATCTTGCATTTGTCAACCAGCCGATGGATATATTTTTACATAAAACACTTCCCGTGGCTTACCCTGAAGATCTTATCATCCTACATTAAAATTGGAAATATTTAATTTATTAAACTTAAAGTTTTTTGCTTCTCTCGTGCAAACTATCAGAAGTTTAACTCTTTGTTATCAAACGTTAACTGGGATAGTATAATCTCTATCGAAAACTTAGATGATGTTGTTTCTCTCTTCTATTCAACACTACGCCGCTGCATTTCTGAAACTGTCCCAAAAATTACAATTAGAAATAACAATATTGGGCCACCATGGAATACTAAGTATCTCCGAACTATTAAAAACAGGAAAAACAAATTATATAAGAAATATAAAAGGACTGGATCATGTGTAGAATATACCAAATACTGTATTGCTCGTTCTTACTACAATTTGGAAAATAAATCTGCATACGACAACTATATAATCCGTATCAAGTCGAAAATGAGATCAAATTCTAAATCTTTTTATAAATTTGTAAACTGATGATGTCGTTTCTATTTCCAACTTGTTTGCCTCAATCATCTGGTGTACAATTCTCTTTTATTACTTATAATAAAAAATAATATAAATAATTCGTTAAATGCTGGTCCAGATGAAATACCAAATTGCGTTCTAAAAAATTTTGCAGAAAATTTATGTTACCCGCTTACTGCTATCTTTAACAAATCCATTAAATTAGGATACGTACCATTGATTTAGAAATTATCGTATATAATTCCGTTGTTTAAAAATGGAAGCAAAATTTAGATATCAAATTATCGTGGCATTGCTAAGCTGAGTGATATTCCCAAACTTTTTGAAACAATTTTAACTGATAATTTATACTATAAAATTTCTTCGATTTTGTCACCGTGCCAACATGGTTTTTGTAAACATCGCTCTACAACGACTAATATTTTGGAGCTAACTACTACAATAAATGACGGTTTTATAAATAATATGCAAACTGATGCTATCTACACAGATTTTAGTAAAGCTTTTGATAAGGTAAACCATGATCTCTTGCTTAACAAATTGTCATTAATGGGATTTACGGATATGACAATAAAATGGTTAAGATCATACTTGTCTTTAAGAACTCAACAAGTTAAGTATGGAAGTGCTACGTCTAATGCTATCAAAGTTCCTTCTGGTGTTCCGCAAGGTAGCCACCTTGGTCCTATTTTATTTACATTATTTCTAAACGATCTACCTTCAGTTATTCAGCACTCTAAAGTTTTGATGTATG
Organism: Phyto melanocephala; assembly: GCA_941918925.1. Taxonomy (NCBI): domain Eukaryota; kingdom Metazoa; phylum Arthropoda; class Insecta; order Diptera; family Rhinophoridae; genus Phyto; species Phyto melanocephala. Next base: position 46,598,281 of record OW799235.1, read on the forward strand.
CCGATGATGTCAAAATTTGTCGTTCTTCTAATAATCCCGAAGATCAACTTGTCCTTCAATCTGATATTGAGAAATTGGTTAATTGGTGTGAAATCAACTTAATAAAGCTGAATATAAAAAAATGTAAGCATATGCCCTTTTATTTCTCGGAATTTCGGTTTTTTAAGTTTTTTCAATAAGCTAAAGCGTTTTTGAGTTACGCGAACATATGTTGTGCAACCTCCTCCATTTTCGAAAAAACGGTATATCTCGAAAACCAGAGCCAATCTTAAAAAACCGCGGGCACCACTGGATTCAGCGTACCCGAATTATGTTAAAAAGCTAGGTGCCCGGCTTGTCTGTTTTTTCAACTAGCATAGTGTTATTATCACCTTATTGGCCTTAATGAAAGTAAAGAAATTTTTAAAAGAAATATCATTTTATATTTAAATCGTTGAATTGTATAGAATATTATTTTATATATAACCTTAATGTTGTTTTCTTATTTTACATACATACTTTAGTCTGTAAGGATTTATAATCTATAGACAATAAATAAATAAAATATGTGAATGGAGTAACACCATTTTAAAAATGAATATTTTATATATATGTATTTGTTCTCTTGTTCAGTAAAAATACTATAAAATTTTTTCAGTTTTTATCCTGTTACTATTATTTTTAGTAATTGTTTGCCTATTTATTATAAATTAAATATCCCGAAAATCCGGGAGTACCAAAAAATCCCAGGATTTGAAATCGCGCATCCCGGGATTCGTAAAAACAGTGCTGTTTGGCATCCATAACCAATACTTATTATACCCTTCACACAGTAAAAAAGGGTATATATACATAGGTTTGTCATTCTGTGTGACATTTCTAGAATTTTCATTTCCGACCCCATAGTGTATATATTTTCTGAAAGCTTATGAATAGGGGAGTCGACAAACGGACAGACGGTCCGTTTATTTTATTTTTTATATTATTTATATTTTTATACCCTTCACCTGTGGTGCACAAGGGTATATATAGCTTTGTCATTCCGTTTGTAATTTCTACAATTTTCATTTCCGACCCCATAAAGTATATATTTTCTGAAAGCTTATGAATAGAGGAGTCGATTAAGCCCTGACCGTCTGTCCGTCTACCCGTCTGTCCGTGTGTTGGTTAAAATCAACTTTTAGAAGCAACTATATGTTCCTCAGATCTGTATATAGTATCAATCTCTTGGAAATATCCAGGAATGAATCGCTATTGAAATTCAGCACAATCGCCCCATAACTTTCTGAGATATGAGCAAAAAACCACGACCACCTCGTTTGTTTACACAATTACAACAACAACATACATACATACATACACGCAAAAAACATGCCAAAAAAAAAAAAATTACAAAAAAAAATATATTAAAAATAAAAAAAAATAATAAAAAAAATTACAAAAAAAAAAAATTAAAAAAAAAATTTAAAAAAAATTTTTAAAAATTTTTTTAAAAAATTTTTTTTAAAAAATTAAAAAAAAAATATTAAAAAAAATAATATAAAATAAATAATATCTTAAATAAAATAAGATACAATTTTTTTGGCTCAGCTGGGATTCGATGCCACATTTAGTCTAACCAGTATATACATATGTACGTATTTTATATGAGATGAATGGTGATACAAACAATTGTTATTGCATGACTACACATTGTGAAGGGTATATAAGATTCGGCACGGCCGAATATAGCACTGTTACTTGTTATTATTTTTTTTTTTAATATTTTTATTTTTTTTCTAATTTTTTTTTTAATTTTATTTTATATTTATTCTTTATATTTTTATTATTTTTTTTATTTTTTCATGTTTTTTTTTTGGTTTTATTTTGTTTAAATTTTTTACAATGGGATGTTTTTATATATGTATGTTTTTTATAACCCCGATTCTAGATATTCCCAGGGAAATGAATTCCCGCGAATAAAATTTCCCTATTCAGTCTGGGAATTGAATAACAAGGGAGAGAGAATTTTACATTTTCGATTTGCTTTTGCTGTTTTGTTTTGACAAAATATTTGCTAATAATTTTTAGAAATATTAAGCGTAAAAAGTGAATATTCGTAAATATTTAAGAAAAAATTGTTAAAATTGAACAAAAATGTTAAGTGTTGCGTTGATAATAACAGCTGAAGCAAAAAACTCTGATGCATACGAAGACAAGAATAAGCACAGGGTAGAAAGGAGAATGCTACGTGACTCCAGCAACCCACTTGAGTTACCGCACACTTTGTAAGTAAATTTTACTTTTGGAAGGTTTAAAAAATATTACAGAGTAAATAAACCGGCGTTCAAATATCGGTTTGACGTGTTCAGCCCAAACGTAAGTCGTTTGCAATTTCTCCAATGGTGAAATTAAGCGCTACTTTACGCTTCTTTGCTGAAGGTGGGTACCAAACGGTAATAGATAAAGATTGCGGTGTGTCTGTGGCTCAGTGTAGTCTTAGCAAAGTTCTGGCAGAAGGTATTAATATATTTGAGGAACATTTACTTTCTGCAGAACTGAAGTGCAAAAACGGAAAATTGCGTTAGCTCTTTATGTGAAGTATGGCATTCCAAACGTTATAGGATGTGTTGACGGAACTCATGTCCGCATTATTGCTCCTTCTAAGAATACTATACTATAGTTTGAATGTAATACTGGTAAAGTATTTTATTTTAAATGATCAATAATTAATTTTTAATAAAAAAATTACAGGTCTGTAATCGGAGGATTCAGTACGTTGATGCCTCACATCCCGAAGTGTGTCACGATTCATTTATTTGGAATTCTGGCGAATTGCCTGCTCACCTTGAGCAAGAATACTTTAAAGGTGGCAGCAGTTATTGGCGCCTTGATAAAGTTTTGAATGATAACAGACAGTTCAAAAATTAAACATGCACTTTTTCTAGGAGACGCAGGATATTCTTTGGAACCGTGGCTTTTAACACCTTATAGATGCCCACAGGATGAGTCTGTTGAAATGAAATTCACTCCAAGTGTCGAAATGTGGTTGAACGCATTAATGGTGTTTTAAGAAATAGATGGAGTTGTATTCTTGGTGCTAGACAGCTGCACTACGCTCCAAAAAAAAGCTGCTAAAATAACGAAATTTTGCTGTGCAACATCTGCATTCATTTAAAATGCAATTCTGAAGTAAACGATGTAGAATATTTAGATTAGCCTCACCACAATATTTATTCATTGCCCAAAATATTAGAAAAAATATTGCGAACAATCTCTAATAAGTTATTACATTCTCCCTTTAATTACCTTTCGTAATACCTACTTTTTTCCCAGGGAACAGTTTCCCAATTTCGAAATTCATTTAGAAAAAGGGAAAAGGAACAAATTTCCGCGGGAGAAATTATTTAGAATAGGGGAACAGGGAATAGGGAAACAATTCCCAGGGAATTGTTATTTAGAATTGGGGAGAATATGTATGTACGTGTTTCATATGAAATTAATGATGATACAAACTATTGTTATTGTGCGATTACACGTTGTGAAGGGTATATAAGATTCGGCATGGCCGAATATAGCACTCTTACTTGTTATACCCTTCAAACTGTGAAAAAGGGTATATATAAGTTTGTCATTCCGTGTGAAATTTCTACAATTTTCATTTCCGACCCCATAAAGTATATATTTTCTAAAAGCTTTTGAATAGGGGAGTCGATTAAGCTCTTTCAATTAGTCCGTCTGTCCGTGTGTATGTTGAAATCAACTTTTTAAGCCCCCCGACATCGCCTGGACCCGGGTGAGGTATTAAAATATTAGAAATATTCGGGAGTAGATCGGTATTAAATCAGAAAAATCGGTACATAAACAACTGAGATATAAGCAAAGAACCACGGCCACCTCGTTTTTTTTAACACAATAACAACATACCACAAGTAAAAGTGCTATATTGCCGAATCTTATATACCCTTCACAACGTGTAGTCATGCAATAACAATTGTTTGTATCGCCATTCATCTCATATAAAATACGTACATACAGATAAAAAACATAAATATGTATATAAAAACATCCCATTGCAAAATTATAAATTGACTTTACGTATGTAAAAAATGAAAAAAAAATATTAATGAAAACGAAAAAAAAACAATAAAAAAAAATTAAAAAAACAAAAATTAAAAAAAAATTAAAAAAAAATATTTAAAAAAAAATTAAGAAAAATAAAAAAAATATAGGTAATATATAAAATAAAAATTTATTTTTGGCTCAGCTGGGATTCGATGCCACGTTTATTCTAACCAGTATATAGTATGTATGTTGTTGTTGTAATTGTGAAAAAACGAGGTGGTCGCGGTTTTTTGCTCATATCTCAGAAAGTTACGGGGTGATTGTGCTGAATTTCAATAGCGATTCATCCAACAAATTGGTACCATACTCAGATCTGAGGAACATATAGTTGCTTTTAAAAGTTGATTTCAACCAACACACGGGCAGACGGTCAGGGCTTAGTCGACTCCTCTATTCATAAACTTTCAGAAAATGTCGAAAATGAAAATTGTAGAAATTACAAACGGAATGACAAAGCTATATATATATCCTTGTGCACCACAGGTGAAGGGTATAACAACAATACACATACCTACAAACGTGGTATACTGGTTAGAGAAAACGTTGCATCGAATCCCAGCTGAGCCAAAAAATTTTTTTTAATTTTTTTTTATTTTGTATTTTATATATTATTTATATTTTTATTATTTTTTTTTGTATTTTTTTTTTATTATTTTTTTTTGTATTTGTTTTTATTATTTTTTTTTTATTTGTTTTTTTTTTAATTTTTTTATATCTTTTTTTTGTATTTTTTATTTTTTTTTTAATTTTATAATGGGATGTTTTTATATATGAATGTTTTTTATATGTATGTACGTATTTCATATGAGATGAATGGTGATACAAACTATTGTTATTGCGCGATTACACGTTGTGAAGGGTATATAAGATTCGGCACGGCCGAATAAAGCACTCTTACTTGTTTTTCAAATCTATTGAGGTATCTGATTCAGCAGCTGCGTTTTTTTTTTTGCCAAAATAAATTCACATTTGCCACGTACCTTGTTTTGTAATGACTCTTTGGGTGTTATACGCAGATTTTCTGTGCCATAAAAGCGATAATTCTGCCTATATATGTATCAACACAAATGGTAATGGGGCTCGTCGAACATTTGAAATTATTGTTCTGCCTTTTTCGTGTTATTAACGTGTATTTTGTATCTGTTGACTTCACAAATGTCAAAGTAGAACACATTTAGCCTGATTTTCAAAATTTATACAATCTTCTCAATACCATTGTTCGATATGCTGCACTGTTCTATTGATATTACAATGGAACAATGGTTGGTGAATTGCACTTCATAAAACAAATAAAATTATTGCTTTAGTCGAACTATGTACCTTAAAAATAGTTAGTTCAAGCTCCTTGGGAAAATCTCTAAAAATGTATCAATGCAGAAAAGTTTAATTATCCTGTTACAGAAAAAGTTTTCATGTTACAGAGTGCTTTCAGTTGTGTGGATTTTTTAAATTATTCGGAATAATAAGTACGCCAAAATGCTTTATTAAATACTTTACATTTATAGTGGTGTTAATGTAAATAGTTTTATTATTTTATTTATTTTTTAGTTGTACTTTTGCAAATAAGTATATAACTTACATTAAATTTATTACATAAGAAATATATATTAAATAAAATAAATATTAATCGCCGATCATATTTTTCGAATTTATTTTTATTAAAAAAAATGTTTTTTATGTTAAAACTCAAGAACATAATTATGTGGTTAAATACCCAAAATTTAATTCATCCTTTCTGTCAGAATTTTAAAAGAAAATATAATACTGGGTTGCACACAAATTTTATTGAAGTTCAATAAATATATTAAACACAATAATACAAATTTAAAAAATGCTAAATTAAAAATTTCGAGTTTTTCCTCAATCTGCATATTTTTTAACATTTTGTTGTTGCTATATATACATAAATTTTTTAATTTGATTACCATAATACAGTTGTCATTGTATACATACTTATGTATATATTTAAATCGCAAAAACTCAAAAACTAGTCACCGAGTGCTCTTTTTCGTCGAAAACAGCTTTAGCATAATTAATCTGAAAATAAAAAAAAATAAAGAGATTAAAAATAATAATATAAGATATTTTCTACGTAATACAAAAAAAAACAAGTAAGAGCATTATATGCCGAATTTTAGATATCCACCACCAATTTTGTATACACTAAGGAAAAAGATTGGTTGGAAAACGGTAAAAACAATAAAAATAGTGTTGCAAATATTAAAATTTTGTAAAAGGAACCGATATTATATATTTATAAACGAAAAAACACAACAGTGTTAGAAATTTATTGCTCAGGACAATTAAATTAGTTCTTCCAACCAATTAGCCTTATTAAAAAGATTTGTATTCAATTCGCTTTTATCACAACCGAATTTAATTATCTCTATTAGGGTTCACTACTAAATATTGATATATGTAACAAAATCTTCCATATGTCAATGTTTTGTTTTAAATAAAAATACAATTTCAGTTATTGCAAGTAATTATTGATTACCTGTATTATTACAATTCGATTACAGTAAAGAAATTATTAAAGTTAAGCTATATTTGGTGTTTACAAACGAAAAAGAGTTGTATGTAAAAATTATTTGTTACAAACATACGTATTTATGTAATTATATTATAAAAAATTAAAAAAAAAATAAATGAAAAATTATGTTTAATTTCTTATTTTCCTGGGTCAAATGAAGAATTGGTAATTATGATCGATTATTCTTTTACTAACACCAATTCAAAATTTTGTTCAGTTGCATCAATCATATATTTGAAAACAAATACAGTTTTTGTTTTTAATATCTATAATATCAACTAATAAAATCTTCTAACACAATTGAAATTCTAATGTTGCAATTAAATCTATCAGGCTTAGAAACGAAATTTTCAGTTATTATAAACGAATTGTGAGATAGTACGTGGAACCGAATGAATTCGATTGGCAACAAATTCGGTTGCCACAACGAAACTGTTTTCTGTGTGTAGTACATACTTTTTGTTTTTTTTTTTGTCTTTATACGAAAATATGCATTAATTTCTTCGTTTAAGTTTGATTTGTCATTAAACTATTTTCTTATATTTAGTTTCGAAATGGAACCTATAATGTTTTTTTTTTCCAGAAAATTAAGATTACGACTCGGTAGCTAGATATAAAGGATGGTTAAATTTTAATGGCCGATGTTGATTTTGAATAAAACACAAATTATTTAGGAAGTTGTGTCATTTCTTTATATTATAATAATATTGGTATGGTTCAATTAAGTATTGAACAAAATATCGGCCAAATGGCGTCGGCGGCACACCTCCATTCGATGATCCAAATTTTGAATGACAATGTTGATGTTCAATTGTTGGGCACGATGATGAGTCGAGGATGACTGCTTTTTTGTCATACTATCGCGAAAAACAGCAATGTTTTTCGTTCAACGAACGAAAAAGGCATTCACAGATGTTTTCACATTTCATACAGACCTGTTTTGTTAAAATTGAAATATTTTTCACAATTCTCCCCACTGTGGACGAATTTGAACGATTACGTTGACCAAAAGCATCAAAACGTGAACAAAATGCATTTTGATTTGAACGCCCATTTTCATAATAATCCTGAATAACTTTAACTCGTTGCTCGATTGTGTATCTTTCCATGGTTCAATAACTCAATTTGTCTGAAATTGAGAAATGTCAAATGAAATGCAGAAAAAACTTGACGTTTAGGTGTGGTTCACATTTAGCATCAGCCCTTAAAATTTAATCACCCTTTATTAAGACATAACACTGTGGAACATTTTTGGGATTATTGTCTGGGGGGTGAGAAATTCCAAGTCAGGGTGATGGTACTAGGTCAGTATAGTAAAACCCTCAAAGGGTTTGGCGTTCGTATGTGTCAGTTTTTTTATGACATTTTAAATTTTTCCTTATCTTGATGTTTTTTCGCTTAGTTGTAACATTTTGGCAAAAAGTAGTTTAACATAACTCGAGAACCACTTGTCCGATTTTGATGAAACAAACTCAAAAAAATTTAGAATTAAAATTTTTTTAATCCGTTTATATAACGTTTTTCTTTATAATCAACAGTTTTGCCGGTAAAAATAAATTTGTGGAGAAAAAAAATATTTTTTTGCCTAAAGATTAAAATTTTTTTTTTTTAATTCATAAAAAATCCAAAACAGAAAAAAGGATCAAGTGTTATTAATTTCATGTAAAGTCACATAACCTATAAACAAAATGCGACACAGATCATAGAAATCGATTAACGCGTTCTGCTTTTATTTACAATTAAGTGAAGGTTTCCCATTTTGACAAGAATATTGATATTTGTTTTGATTCAAAAAAGTGTCATTTATCGCCTTTTTTATAAATTTTCCCTAATAACTCCAGACTTCTGGCCATAAACTACTAAAAAAATTAAGTAAATATTTTTATAATTTTTTATTTTTATTTATTTTAATAAATATTGCCTAGACTTTTTGGATGGCGGTTGTTCGGGACTAGTGGCATCGCATTAATCGCTATCATCAGTTTCTGAACCACACATAATGTCAATGTGTGACTCCACTGTTGGCCCTTCTGCATCTCCTTAAGCTTAAGTTACTTTTTTATTTTAAAAATGTTTCCTAAAAAAAAATAAAACTTATTAACAAAAATTGTGTGTTATTTTAAATAAAATAGTCTGTAAATATTTTGATTTTTTATTGTAATTTGAAGTTATCTACGGGTGACGACAGGATGGGTGCTTTAAGCGAGGCGTTGCTACAAAATTACAATCTGGCAAATTTGTTTGCTTGTATTTGTTTTTGCTGTACGAAAATAGATAGAAGTAAATAGTTGCCATTCATTGTTGCTAAAAGGCGATTTAGTGCGCCCACTCTGACGTTGTTTGCTACATTACACATATTTGGTCAATATTGCGTACCTGCGGTAAATTGACAATAAATTCCACATTTTTTAACCGATTTTTATGGTTTATGGCTTTTTTTATTTCTAAGATAAGTAGCTCTCAGAAAATGTTGAATATTTGCTTTATATTTTTTTTTAATTTCATTTTTAAATTGAAAAACATTACAAATTTTACGCGAAAAAAATTTTTTTCTCCATTCATTTTTGAATATTTCCAATACGATAAGAGATAGAGAAAAACTCTATTCAACTAAATAAATACAATTTTGTTAAAAATCTTATGGTGTTTTATTTTTGAAAATCGGATGACTGGTTTTCGAGTTAGGAGGAAATATGTCTTCGTACCTGACTAATTTAGGGACAAAAATTTGCCACGCCCATAAAAAAAATCACGATCTGATGGAAAAACCCGACAACGGATTTTAGTTCAGCGCATTAAAATCCATATAGTCCACATAGTTTTATTTAATGGAGGATTTTGATGCTGAGCAGTGTTATGGTCTTCTTGTTAAATTAATAAAATAACACTAAATAATTTTTTTTTCAGATTGTCAAGACTACATTTTTACAATTTTTCTCAATTCAGTTCTGCTGCCTTCAGCAAGATTTACTGCAGATGGAAATACAAAATTGAAAGCCACCATTAAAGATGCTAATGTAAGCTTCGTATTGCAGTTAAAAACAATCAGCGATTACTCAAGACGAATAAAAGATCTTATCGGTAAATACTATTCTAATAAATTGACTGTACAGCCGTTTATAACTGTGGTAGGAGACTCTGTGGACGTTCTTAAAACCTTTTATATTTACTTTGACGAAACTTTGTACAAACTAAATTCTTTTATTAAAAGTTTTGACATATGCTTTAAAATCTTTCACGTGTTTAATCTTAAATATCCTATGATCTGTGAAATACCATGTATGTTTATCCAAAAGTATTTTTATGAATTAGATTCAAAAATTTTTCAAAAGTATTTTTATGAATTAGATTCAAAATTTGATTAAAAAAGTTCAAATCTTACTTCATTGTTAACACACCTGAATGAAAAAAAATAAATTTTGTAAATTTATCTATTCTCATAATGTATAAATCAAGGCAGATTAAGGCACATACCTAAACAAGAGCGTTGAGCGTCAAGCGTTGCAATTTTGCATGTATTTTGTTATTGTAACAAAAACAAAACACATGAAAAACTTCAACGCTTGACGCTCAACGCTCTTGTTTAGGTATGGGGGTAATAAGGTACTCGTATCCAATCAGCTGATTGTTTTTTTTAGTATCTTGCCTGCAGCCGCAGACTTTGTTTATATTTCTTAATGTTTGTTTACTTTAAATAATTGATATGTAAAATTTAAATAAATAACGTATTACAAAATTTTTAAAAATAAATTTAAAAGCCCAAAAAAAGGTGAAAATAAAGATTTTTTCTTAAAGATTTTTTATAATTATTCAAATTAAGAAAAAATAAAAAACAAAAAAAGAAAGTTGTAATATTTAAATTTTAAAATTTTAATGATTTTAGTTTAAATGGTAATGATCAAAAAATAATGCGTAGATGCCCCATATGCAAAAAAAAAAGCTCTGCCGGGAAATGGAAGGTTTTTTACGTACCAAGCGATTAAAAAACAAGAGCAAAATGTTTGTATTGTGTTTGTATTGACCAAGTAAGTAAGTACAAAAATTAATCATCAATTTCGAACTGGTGTAAAGAAGAAAAAAAAAATATCTTTTAAATAAAGAAGACACTTGATTTGATGTAAAACTACAACAATTATGCATTTTATTAAAAACAAGTAAGAGCGCTATATTCGGCCATGCCGAATCTTATATACCCTTCACAACGTGTAGTCATGCAATAACAGTAGTTTGTATCACCATTCCCCATATGAAATACGTACATACATATAAAAAACATACATATATAAAAACATCCCATTGTAAAATTATAAATTTACGTATGTATGTTAAAAAAAAATAAAAAAAAAAAAATTTAAAAAAAAATTTTAAAAAAAATTTAAAAAAAATTTAAAAAAAAAATTTAAAAAAATAATTAAAATATTGTTACAGATTTATTTTTAAGTAGCTTAATTTACATTATAATTTATTTTAGTTGTAGTAGTTTAAGTTACTGTAGTTTTATTTGTATTAGTTTATTTCGTTGCCCTGATAGGAAATAAAATAATCAGTTTATAGAAAACACTAACTATAAACTAACTATTTTGCAAATGACTACAAATTGGTTTAAATATCATGCAGATATCAACCAAACATATTGCATAGAAGCACAAGTAAGAAATAAAAAAAATTAGTAAGTCAATCAAATCAAACGAGGTAAACAAAGCTCAATTTTAATATAAATATTAAATTATAAAAAACCAATAAAATATTGTAAGTTTATAATAAAATTAATAAAAGTGATATTGTTATATTATAAAATAATTCATTAAAAAGTAAAAAATGTACAGTAAAAGGCATTTAATGCGAAAATTAAAAGCGGAAAAAGAAAAATATGTACAGAAATTAAGAAAAGAGAACTATGAAAAAAGTACTCCTGCAATAATGGAAGTGGTAGAAGTAGCAAGTGAAAAACTTTTTTGTGAATATGATAAAAAAATTAATTATTTAAGTTGTAATGCAAAAAAGCAATCTTTACGTGAACAATTAGGAGAGTGGTATCATATATATATGTATATATATATATATATATATATATATATATATATATATATATATATATATATATATATATATATATGTATATATATATATTTGAAAAAAGGAATTAAAATTAAACTGTTTAAAACTAAATTTTGAAAAAGTGGTTTTTAAATTATTTAGAACAGACCGACTATTACATTAACTAACTACAAATCGGTTGGAAAATAAGTATTTAGTAGTCAATTAAATAGTCATGCATAGATAACCAATTGACTACTGCCTATGACATGCCCATGTTAAAATAGTGAGTCGGCGACAGGGAAAAAAGTCACTTAAAACACTAGATGTGGTTACTAAAAAACCAGTTTGAAGTGACTTACAAATGTGTTTGATTTCCTACAGGGTCGTTGTTCGAAAATTATGTTTGTTATTATGTGTAGCATACTTTTAGGCACTTCTATTATTCGTGCATATTACCAAAGAATATAAATCATATAGAATGCGCATGAAGGCCCAAATTGAAATATTTTTTAAGAAAGTTTAATGACGCGGTCGGTAAGGCAAAAGGGAAAGAAGCAAAAGTAAAGAGCATAACAATGTTTCGCTCTCATACGTAATTGCGTGTGTTTGTAAATACTTCAGCTTGCATGTATGTATGTTTGTTAATGTTTTGATATTTTCATTTCTTGTACAAATTCTTGTCAGTCAGACAGTCAGTCAGACGTTTAACTACGTACACGTTTAACTATGTATGTTGTTTATGCATTTATGCATGTATGTATGGATGTGTTAATGTTCTTCAAACAATGATATGAGAAAATATAAATTTACATTTATAAGAGGTCAAATAAATTCAAATAAATGTGAGCAAACATTATATTGAAAACAAATACGCTCGACTGTGTTACAGTAGCAAAAGCATATATATATTGTTGTTGTACGAATGAGATTGCATCAATTGTGATCGAATTTTATTTGCCCTTCTTAGTGAAAATTTTAGTGTACGTGTACATTTTAATTGATTTGAGATAATTTTAATACAATGAAATTTTTTATAGGTGAAAATGTTTTTTTTTAGCATTTGAATTTTACTTGAGGTATTTTAAATAAATAAAACTTTATATAAAAAATGCGAATAAAACTAGAGTTGAGAATTATGTATTATTTTTTTTTAGAACAAACAGAATGTTGAAAGGTTTATTCATTTCAAAATAAATTAAATAATAATATTGGAACATGAATAAGTTGTTTTTTTCATAAAACAATTAAAATAAAAACAAACTCTGTATGTATTTTTGTTAAGAATAAATAATTTTTGATATATTTTTCCCACTTCATTAATTTCTGCCATCAAAAAGTGTTCAATAAAGATGTGAACCACCCTTGTAAAATTAACAAGGTTATTATACTTTAATAAATAACATCATTCGTTTGCTAATTTTTTTATTTTTTTTCCTTGGAACTTCCTTTTTTATAGACCAAGAGCAATGTTTTCGGAGGAGTACTAATAGTAGAAAGTCCAAAACTTCTATTCTGTGTTGAGAACAAGCGTCGGCAAACCACTGCGAAGTCAAGCGTTTACAGAACTCAATAATAAAAGATTTTATACCAATATTTTGTGGCTCAGATTTAAAAATTTTATCAAATATTAAAACATGTGTTTTACTAGCATCCATTAGTTTATCTGATGGAGCAGCTAAGCTTCCAAAATCTGTAAGCGACTGATAATTTTTAAAGTGTATAAAAAGCTCGCTTGGCGCTGTTAGAACTTCATCCGTCTTTCTCAATTCGTCACAACATTTTTGGCATTGTAATTTTGGAATGACTTTAAATGCTACATATCCAACAAAGTATCTCATAGAAACTACTAACTGCAGAATTTTCAAAAACATCTTCCAGAAAATAATCTGCATATACAGTCAGGGACTAAAGTTTAAATACAGATATAAAGAAAAGTAAACATCTTACAAAAATTTAGCGTATGCAGATTTTTAAGACAACATGTTAAACTAAAAACTAATGCAAAAAAGATCTACTACATTGGAAACTTAACGGTAAATCCCACATTAAGAGAAAAATGTATTGGACAAAAGTTTAAATACATGCTTATTATTACTTCCTTTTTTGCAATTTTTTCCAATCTAAGTACCGTTAGATTTCATATTTTGTTTAAATTAGTTTTTAAGCTGTTAAACATTCATTTTATTCTTATTCTGGTTGTGTTCTTGTCAGTTCAGTCTTAGTAATGGGCAAAGAAAAAGAAATAGAGTTTAGCGTGAAAACTTTAATAATAAAACATTACACAGAAGGAAAATCTTACCGAGAAATTGGAAAAATATTAAATGTCCCATTTTCTAGTGTGCAAAATATCGTCCGGAAGTACAAATACAATGATACTTTGGAAAATATGCCAAGAAGTGGTCGACCAAAAAAACTATCAAATCGAGATGTTAGTCATATTTTAAGGGAAGTGAACAAGGACCCTAAATTAAGCGCCGCGAAATTAGCAGATGACATTGAAAAAAGTTTAAACAAACATGTGCATCCAAAAACTGTACAAAGGGCATTGCAGGAGAATGGCTACAGAAGCAGAGTTCCACGTAAAAAACCGTTAATAAGTGAAAAGAATAGACTACCAAGATTGGAGTTTGCTAATAAATATAAAAACAAAGATGAGGAATTCTGGAAAACCGTTATATTTACAGACGAATGCAAGTTTAACTTGTTTGGAAGCGATGGCCGCGCTAAAGTCTGGCGGAAGTCTAACACTCCTTCCGCCTTCTGTCCACAAATTGGACCTCGGACCGCAATGGATCTTCCAACAGAACAATGATCCAAAGCATACCGCACGTTCGGTGAAAGAATGGCTGCTGTATTATGCACCGCGCCAGCTCTATAGCCCTCCCCAATCACCGGACTTAAACCTAATAGAGCATGTTTGAGATTTAATGAAGAGAAAATTAGGTAAGGAAGAAGTAACCAGGAAAAATACCCTGAAAGAGGCTCTTAAGAAAATCTGGTCTGAAATAACGGTGCTCGAGCTATAAAAATTGGTGCACTCTATTCCACGGCGCCTTCAAGCAGTCATAGATAGCCAAGGTGGTGCAACAAAATATTAAATTACCTTTTTTTTTTTGATTATTTAAAGATATGTTCTTCCCATTCTGACTGTATTTAAACTTTTGTCTAATCAATTTTTGAGTTTTTGTATGAATTACCGTTATGTTTGAAATAATATGTATACTTTTTGTTTTCTTTTTTAAATATATATGAAAATTAATAAAACTGCATATTTATAATTTCGCAAAAACATTTAGTCTCTTTTGTACTCAATATTTTAGGGGTGTATTTAAACTTTAGTCTCTGACTGTATGTGGCTCTCGAAATCAACATTGTCAATTTCATAGCAACTTGGTTCTTTATGTTCAATACATAAATCTGCTTGAAAGCCAGCATCAACATTCGCTATTTCGTCTTGTACAAGTTCGCAGTTGCTAGAAGAGCTTGCTTGAACTATTTTAGTCACCATTATTTTTGTCAAAATATTATTCAATTCGGCTACAGACGGGTTGTTATTGTTGCCCCCTTTCTGCCGCAATACAGAAAACGTGTTTTCTAATTTGTCCTGATTAAGGGATTTTGTCATTAAAAAATATACATCACCACCTTCTTTTAAAATATCATCGGTTAACATAAGAACTGATTTAAGAGTGAGCTTCATTCCATTTAAAAAGAAAACACGCTTCTTTTTATCCAAAAACTCCACATTTTCTAAATATTGCAAAAAAAATTTAATAAATTTATATGCTTCACTGTTAAGCTGAATTGCAGATCTGTAGCAGTTATCACCGTAAAGGGAGCCACTATTAAGACAATCGAAAATCTTGTCAATTTTTTTCACAAACTGAGCTGTTGATAAGGCCAATTTTGTGTAATTTATCTTAAATTTTGTGGTTTCGGAAATAGTTTTGATAGCAGCCGCAACAGTTCTGCTGAAAATTTGTGTTGCAAATTTTACACGCATTTTTTCAAAACAGTTAGGGTAAATGTGTTGCCGTGTCAATTTTGGGCACATTTTTGTTTTTGCACTTGCTTCCATTTCATACAATTCCTTAATTACTTGAAAACTTACCGTTCCATCCGGTGATTTTATGTCATACTTTAACCAGCCATTCCGCAAAGTCTTAATTAAATGGGGGAAATCGTACATGCAAAAAACTTTCTGATCATTAGTTTCAAAAAACGGCTTTTTCACAGATACTTTAAGGTTGGAGAAACATTTTTTGTTGGTCGAGCCTTGATCACATACAAGGGCACGAACGTTTATACCCATGCTTTTTAAAATATTATAATTTTCTTTAACTATTTCACTTAAAGTATCCGCAGATAATCCGTTGTAGGAAATTAAGTAATTAAGAATGATTGAAAAATTAGAAAACATAGATTTAATCATAAAAACACATACATGAGTGGCAATTCTAGTAGTCCTTTCAAATCCAGTTGTTTCAAATCCATCAACTAAATCTAGACTTCTATTATATCTCAACTCTTTTCTTATGCTCATTTCATCCATTACTAAAACCATAGCTTAGCACATCTGTCATCCAACTGGGAGCATTTTTCCCTCACGAATTCAAAAGCATTATTTTTTAAGCCGGGCTGAGGAAATTTAATCGGCGCCCACCGATTCAAGGTGGAAATGTGAGGAAGACTCAAATTTAATTTGTCCCTTAGAAATAAGTATGTGGATTGAGATTTGTAAAATATGTTCTGAGCTAAATATTTTACATTTTCAGAATATTCCTTTGGCCGAGAGCTCAACAAAAGCTTACAAAAAAAATTTGCTTTCTGCGCTTATATTTTGTAAACAATCAATCGATTCAATAAGAGACTTTTTTATATTTTTACGATTTAACTTTTTAATATTTTGTGGGTCGCTTTGATTTAAAAATTTTTTTAATTTTTTTGTGATTTGCAAGTAGAGTTTGATTTTCGCAATTTTAGCAGAAGGGGACTTCAATATTTTCACAATCTAAATTTTTTGGGGAGGACCTGAACTCTGCGTTAAAATCTTCCAATTCTTCCTCCATTTCATCAATATCTACAGTTCGAATGGCGTCACCTTTTAATTTTTTTCCCCAACGTATGAACTTGAAAATTGATTTTCGGAAATTTTTATTAAAATTCTTCTCAGGAATTCGACAATTCTCTCGCCAAATTTGACCTTGTATCATATCCGGCAAAGGAAATTTAAACATTTTTAAGCCCTTAAAATGTCTTCTCGACTTTTGGCATTTTTTTACGCAGCATTTTATGCCCGATGGCGATTTATTTTTCTTTTTTGTACTCGAATTCATTGCTTTAGTAAAGTTTTTATTTATTGCGTTATATTTAGTTTTTTTTATTTACTTTTATTATAATTTCTAGACACACAGTACGTAATGTTTCACTGCAGCTTTGAAATTGAAATGTGTTATGAAATGCTTCACAACAAAATAAAATAAAAAGCTGCAGAGCCTTTAAAAAATCACTAAAAAGTTTTCGGGCGAAGTGTCCTTGACGATTTTTGCCTCTTAAAATTCAACAACAAAACAAAAATTCTACCTGACTTCGGTTTAGCTAGTTTTTTGCGCATTTATTGGATGTGGGTTTTTTTAAGAAACGGTCAAATAATTCCAGTGCAGGCAACAGGTACATAAGTATTTTTTATTGAGTTTTGCCTTTCTTACATAAAATTAAAATTCCTTTTCTTTTATCACAAAATACCTACATACATAACTATTAGTTTCCTGACCAGCCAACAAATTATTGGCGAAACAGTGACAGCAATTTTAATAAAAATTGTAATTTTAAAGAATAAAGTAGCTAAAATAAATTATAAATTACACTTTAAAAATATCACACTAGAGCTACATGTATAAACATTTAGTGTACTTGACAATAAGCGAAAGTTTTTTCGAAAACTCCAATTTGTAAAAGTAGCTGTAATACATTAGAAAACATCGCCTTTTTTTATTTATTTATTTAAAATACCTCAAGTGAAATTCAAATGCTAAAAAAAAACATTTTCACCTATAAAAAATTTCATTATATTAAAATTATCTCAAATCAATTAAAATGTACACGTACACTAAAATTTTCGGGCAAATAAAATTCGATCACAATTGATGCAATCTCATTCGTACAACAACAATATATATATGCTTTTGCTACTGAACCACAGTCGAGCATATTTGTTTTCAAAATAATTTTTGTATACATTTGTTTGAATTTATTTGGCCTTTTTTATAAATGTAAATTTATATTTTCTCATATCTTTATTTAAAGAACATTAACACATCCATACATACATGCATAAACAACAGACAAACACGTTCGTATTTATTTTGTTTCTTTGTAAATAAATATGAATAAAGAAACCAACAGCAAATTACATTTACAAAATTTTGTGAGCGAAACTATATGAGAGCTATTCGTAATGAAGAGAGCGGGTTCCAATGTTAGAATCCGCCACCTGGATGACTATCTTGTCGCGATGTGGTGGCTTAAGTGTCAACTGTGGATCTATCGTGGGGCTTGACTGCCGATAGTTGGGTATACGGCTCTTCTATGGGCAGTCACTCTCTCAGGATATATTACTAAAGGTTGACACAACAAAAGGTCATCCTATCCCATCCCTTTATCCCTTACCCATGTTATTATCCCATCTATAGTGCTCTTCCTATACCCCACTTTTAAGGTCAAGGTGGTTGAGAGCCGTGCCAAGGGCCTGTATGGCTAGTTAGTGGTAAAAGAAACTAGTCGTTAACGGCTTCCCTCTGATGCCGATGGCAAGGGTCAGTTGTAATTTTAGCCTAGTCCGCGCAATCCGTCACTGTGTGGTACGGTCGTTTTCATTACGGACTACTCGTGGGAACAAGACTGGAGAATAAATTTAATAAACTGAAGGATGTGAGAGATGGAGTTGGTGTAGGGGATATCACTGACTGCTCAGTAGGTTCAGTGTCAGATTCGGACTCGGACCTTTTGGGTATTCACAGAGATATCCTGCTGCACGCGAGTCAGTTGATTACGGAACTGACTATGTTAGAGGAGATTGGCTCCCCAATCGACTCCCTGTCGCGTACTGGGGCCTCTGAAAAACTTGGCGATCTGGACTTGGGATCTGGGAATGAGCAGGAGATAACTGTGATCTCAGCTCATTGCCAGGACCAAGAAACTGTTACGCCGGTTTCGGGGGTCACACTCGGGATAGTGAGTGGGTCGGTGAGTGAATTGAAGGGAATTGTTCGACAGGACGCGACAGAAAAGGTCGCTTCTGCTGAACGACTTGATAGAGCCAAGAGTGGTGTAAAGGCCTCCTTAGCCTTTCTGGATGAGATAGCTAAGAGGGACTCTACACAACACGATGGGCGGGATAAGTATCTGCTCAGGAAGCATCGGAGGAATGTTGCTAGATTTGAAAGAGTCTTCGGTTCCGTCGAGGCTATCCTGGGGCTTCCTTATCCTGCGGGATATACAGCCAGGGCTGCTGGGGAGTCAACTGTGGTCAGTAAGGATAACAGTTCCTCAGTATCCTCCGCTGTTGTCTCCTCTGTGGATGTATTGGAAAAGGGGGTAAAGAGTACACCAACTGGTCCTCTTAATAGTGACAGATCGGTTACAATTAAGGGAGTCAGGCCTGGTGACAATTTACCCTCTACTAGTCGCGCGGTGAAGGCTGGAAAGATCTTGGTGATCTCTGAAGGTGATGTCCGAAAACGACTCGCCAAAGGAGTCTCAACCGGGTATAACCAATCTCCATCTGCAAGGGAATCTGCTAATCGCTGTCCAAACCCTACGAAAAGCTCCAGTACAGGGGGCGTAAAGAGGGTGAGGTCTAGTGATGAACAGAAACCCCCTGCGGCTAAGAGGGTTGGTCAATCTGGGAGCGGCTCTCTTGCTGATCGCCGCAAGGAGATCAGCGGGAGGACGGGCTCAGGAGAGGAACAACCCTCGACATCGAAGAAGCTGAGGGCATCGTCGAGTAAGGACGGTATTCTGGCGGCTGTTATTGATCGCACTGATCCGGATGGTAAGATCAGTGTAGAGAGATGGCAGGCGGTAGAAAACAAACTTCTCGACGAAATCTTCAGCGTGAAGGAACGACATGACGAGGTGGCGTTCAGGGGGGCCGACTGGGCAAGGGGTGTCAAAACCGTCAGTTGTGGCAATCAGAAGACCTTTGAGTTTTTGAAGGCTGCAATTGGCAGGTGTGGCAGCGTTTGCCCTGACGCCAGTCTGGACGTTATACTAGCGTCGGAGCTACCTCTGCGGCCAGTAGTCACAGGATGGATTCCTCCCCCTCTTAAAACGGAGGAGGTCTTACTGGGAGTACTGGCTAATCAGAATGAGGGTCTCAATACGAGCAAGTGGAGGTTGATAGCTTCCATGGGCTGTAAAGAAAACCAGGGGAGGGACTTCCGGTTCGCAGTGGACCAGGAGTCCCACAAAAACCTAGAGTCAATGAAAGGAGTTGCTATTTTCGGGTTAGGGTCTATCAGGTTTAGATTTTCTAAAAGTGATAGATCCTAAGAGGCTGAAAGTGGTGCAGATAAATCTGCATCACTGTGAAGCGGCCTCAACCGAATTAGCAACTCATCTCATTGACAAGAACGTGGACGTGGCCTTAATTCAAGAGCCCTGGTTGAATAGCAAAAACCGGGTAGTTGGACTAAAGGTCACGGGGTATACGTTATTCGTACCCCACTCCGGTGAGAAGGTACGAACATGTATAATGGCGAAGAGTGAATACGGTTTTATGATTTCTCATTCTTTCAGCAATGGTGATCTGACGGTAGTGACAGGAGAGGCCATGGACAGAACGGTCCTGGCGCTTGCATCGGCATACTTACCGTATGAGGCTTTAGACCCTCCTGGTGAGAAAATTAGGGAGTTGGTGGAATACTCAGGCAGAAAGGGCTTGAGATTGGTATTGGGTTGCGATGCTAACGCACACCATACCTAATGGGGTAGTGCCGACATCAACAGAAGAGGTGAGTCTACGTTTGATTTTATTATTGCTAGTAATCTCTATATCTGTAATAGGGGGAATACGCCGACATTCAGAACTAGGGATAGGGAGGCAGTAATAGATATAACGTTGACGAATCATAGGGATCTAGTAGAGGACTGGAGGGTAGATTTAGGTTGCTCCTTCTCCGACCACAGTCGTCTATCCTTTAGTCTTGTCTTTGAGGGATCGAAAAGGCGTCCGTATAGGAATCCGAGGAGGACGAATTGGGATTCCTTTTCGGGACTGGTGGAGGATAATCTTAGGGTTATGCATGAGTGGGAGTCATCTCCGTCAGGTGTGGAGAGTTTTGTGAACACCTTCACGGAGGTTTTGACTGTTAGCTTTGAGCGATCTTGCCCCCTGAACTTTCCGGGCAAACGCAGACAGCCGAGATGGTGGACGGCGGAGCTAGGGGCTCAACGAGCCACTGTCAGAAGGCTGTTCAATAGGGCGAAGTGCACGCGTATGGAGGTTGACTGGAATGACTATAGGTTAGCTTTTAATGGGTATAAGAGGGACGTTAGAAGGGCGAAAAGGGACTCATGGATTAGATTCAGTGAGTCAGTGGACTCTGTGAATGAATTGTCCAGGTTCAGACGGATTTTGTCTAAGGACCCTGTAGTCCCTGGCTTTATTCAGAGACCGGATGATTCGTGGACAGAGTCCGGCTCTGAGACCCTCGATTTGCTCATGGAGACTCACTTCCCGGGATGTGCTGATCCTGGGGCAGTGGGACTGGAGGATGTTGAGGAACGATTCTTGGGTTTATACTCGGGGTCGGAGGGTAGTGAGGTGGTAGGGGAAATGATAACCTGGGATAAGGTGACATGGGCGGTAAATACTTTTGGGCCGTACAAATCGGCAGGTCCAGATGGTATTTTTCCGGCGATGCTACAGAATATCAGGGATCATCACTCCTGCTGCTGGTTGAGCTATTTAGGGCTTGTGTGGTGAATGGTTACATTCCAAGGGGGTGGAGAGAGGTCAGGGTCATTTTTATACCCAAGGCGGGTAGGACCGGTCACTCGAAACCCAAGGATTTTAGACCAATTAGTCTTTCGTCTTTTCTTTTGAAGACCTTGGAAAGACTGATTGATCTAAATCTGAGGACGGGGTTTGGTACTGGCATAATTAGCGGCGCTCAACACGCCTACCTTAAGGGCAGGTCTGTTGAGAGTGCGCTGCATGAGGTGGTTGGTTACATAGAGCGGGGGTTGCTGAACAAGGAATACACCTTGGCGGCATTCCTGGATATAGAGGGCGCCTTTAATAATTTGAGAATAGAGGCTATAGGACAGGCACTAGTTGATCTAGGGGTTTCGTCTTTCTTGGTGGAATGGATAACCCTGATGCTCAGAAGCAGAGTTATTCATTCGAACTGGGGAAACGTACGCCTGAGGAGACTGGTGACCAGGGGAACCCCGCAGGGGGGGGTACTATCACCCTTATTATGGCTTTTGGCTGTCAACGTTGTGTTAGGGCACTTTGACAGGATGGGACAGAAAGTCGTGGCCTATGCGGATGATGTAGTTATATTGGTATCGGGCAAGTTTCTGCCGACGATTGGCGAAGTCATGCAAGGGGCGTTGGACGATCTGTCGTCATGGGCTACTGATAAGGGTTTGGGAGTCAATCCGGGGAAGACAGAGTTAGTTCTTTTTACTAGGAAGTACAAGGTGGATGGATTGAGGCTGCCGGTACTGGGAGGTGTAGAGCTTAGACTATCTGATAGCGCTAAGTATTTGGGAGTTTTTCTGGATAGCAAGCTGTCCTGGGGGAGGAACACTCAGGAGAGGCTGAAAAGGGGTCTCAATGCCTACTATGCTTGCAGATCATCGATAGGTAGGAGTTGGGGACTTCGGCCGTCAGTAGTGGGATGGCTTTACACTTCGGTGGTCAGGCCAATTCTTACGTATGGATGCTGTGTTTGGTGGGAGGCATTGGGGCTGGCTAGTCGTAGGAACCTTCTGTCTAAGGCTTAGAGGTGTGTTTCGATCGGCATGACAGGTGCCATGGGAAGTACCCCTCAGGCAGCCCTGGATGTTATTCTTCACTTACTGCCCATTGAGCAGTATGTAAGGGGAATGGCAGCCAGGAGCATTCTTAGATTGAGGGAGTTGGGATTGCTGGGCAATTTCAGGCAGGGTCATTCACGGATCTTGGGTGAAATTGGTGATGGGGGCTATTGCCTGGGTACACCCGGCTCCACGGACTATGTGGGTGCTAGGGTCGATTTTGGGAGTCTGCCGGAAGTGGTCATGCCAGTTAGAGAGGACTGGGTGGGCAGGAGTAGACTGTTTAGTGGCGTTGCTGTCTTTACTGATGGCTCGAGGATGAGGGGCACTGGTGCAGGGGTCTATATTGAGAATCTGAATATCGGAAAATCATACAGACTTCCTGATGACTGTAGTGTGTTTCAGGCGGAGGTTCTAGGGATTTTAAGGGCCGTGGAACTGGTTAGGGGTAGCATCGATATGGGCTCGGAGGTCACCATATATGTGGATAGCCAGGCGGCTCTTAATGCCGTAAGGGGCTATCATGTGAATTCCGGGTTGGTCGATGACTGCAGGAGGGCTCTACGGGAGACTTTGAGGGATTACAGGTTGAGACTATGCTGGGTGCCGGGTCACTCCAATATTATCGGCAATGAGAGGGCTGATGAGTTGGCGAGACTGGGATCGGGGATAGTGGATCCTGATAGAGTGGAGGCGGTTAGGCCTCCTCTGGGCTTCTTTTTTGGGAGGATCAGGGAATGGGTTCTGAACGGGACTAATCGGGACTGGAGTAACCGAACTGACTGTAGAGTATCACGGACGCTGTGGCCGGTACTCAGCAGGTCTGACTCGGATTTACTTCTGGTCAGGGGTAGGGTCTGCGTGAGAACCATGATAGGGATGATCACGGGCCACTGCATGTTGGGCAGGATGGCGGTGAGAATGGGGCGGAGCCTCTCGGATTTGTGTAGGTTATGTGAGGATCCGGAGGAGTTGGAGACGGTTGAGCACATTCTGTGCCAATGTCCCAGACTGCAGATTAGCAGGTTGAGATGGCTAGGTAGCAGATTTCTTGACGAATTAGGGGATGTCTCGAGTTGTGGACTCGAGAATCTAATAGGATTCGTAATGGGAATGACCTGGCTTCGTGACTTAAGGCCGAGAATGGGACGTTTGTAGGGTCTTGGTTCTCTTGGGCATTGGTTGTTATCCACCTTTTTCTCTCTTTTTCTTCTTTCTGTCTTCTTTCTTTCTTCTTCCTTTCTTATCTCTCTACTATTATTTTTAAGGCATCACAATGGGCCGTATTGGTCTCTGGGTGAAGGTGTGGGGGTTGCTTCACACCGGCCTTACCTACCTACCTACCTACCTACCCGCCATAAGCAATTTTGTTTGTACGTGTTGCGCATTCTATATGATTTATATTCTTTGACATGAAATTTGAGGAGCTTAAAGTAGAACAACTCAAGAAGGAATTGAGTAAGCTGGCATTGTTGACAACAGGTAATAAAGTAGAATTGCTAAAGAGACTTCTAGATGAATTTAAGCGGCATAATATTGAAATTGATGGTTACGAGTTTGACGAAAAAGAAGAAATGGAAGTTTCTACTCGTGCAACTACAAACAACATAGATTTAAGTACGACGATTGCTGCTATGATGGAAAAGATGGAAATTAAATTCCAGGAAGTTCAAGAAAATTCTAGAGCTAATAATGAAAAATTATTAGCTGAAGTTAAAGTTCAAGAAACTTCTAGAGCTAATAATGAAAAATTATTAGCCGAAGTTCAAGAAGTTAAAATAAAAGCTCAAGAAAGTTCTAAATCTATTAATGAAAAATTATTAGCTGAAGTTAGAGAAGAAAATAAAATAATGGAGTTGAGATTTCAAGAATGTTTTAGAGTTACGAACGAGAAACTTCAGGAAATTTCTGTAGCTGTGAACAGCAGAGTAGATGGCATTGGAAAGCAAGTTAATAAAATTGATAAAAAAAAATATCTGACCTTGAAGATTGCATAGTTACTCAAGCAAGTGACTTCAATAGCAAATTACAATTACAAGTCAAAGATGTTGACGAAAAATTGCAGTCACAAGTTAAAAATGTTGACGAAAAATTTAAAAATTTGGAAATAAAAATTAATTATCTTCAATGTCATGAGGGATCAGTGCGAATAATTCCAGAACTATCGAGTAGAATAAAGGCCCCTACTTTTGACGGTAGTGCACCATTTAATGTTTTTAAATTTCAATTTGAGACAGTTGCCAATAGAAATATGTGGAGCAATGAAGAAAAGGCTATAGAGTTGATATTGGCGTTAAAAGGAAACACAGCGCAAGTCTTGGAAAGCATACCTATTGGCTGCAGAGAAAACTACGATGACATAATGGTTGCACTACAACGTAAGTATGGCGGCGAGCATAAACGAGATATATACCGAATGGAATTACGAGGCAGAATACAGAAAGCTAACGAGTCATTACAGGATTTCGCAACGGAGATCGAACGTTTGGTGCAGCTGGCATATCCAGGTGAAAAACACCCATTTTTGGATCAGTTTAAAATTGAAACGTTTGTTAATGGAATACGTGATCCTGAAATAAAGCAAGCGGTGTTTGGCACGCATAAATCGACGTTTGCAGAAATCGTCGCATACGCGCTGACACAGGAGACCGCGAAATTACTCTCTAGGCCACAAATATGTAAGGTGCGAAATTTTGAAATTTCTACAGAAATGGAAAGAGATGAAATAAGCAATTTAAAGGCTCGTATACAGGCGTTAGAGGAGAAGCTAGGCAAAGTAAAAGCCAAATGCTATAACTGCGGTAAGAATGGACATTATCAGCGAAATTGTAGAGCACCAAGAAAGCGGGCTAGATCGGTATCCCCACCTGAATACAGCGAGCTGGAAAACACGCAGTTACCGTTAAAACAAGTTAACACTTATAGGCATGAGCATGATCCCATTACAGAGGGCCCCATAATCTCCATATCAGTTATGCTGCAGGAAAATAGCAACCTTACTGCTTGTGGTTATATCAATGGTCGGAGGCATGTTCTTACAATATATACAGGAGCATCACAATCAATTATTAGACCTGATATAGTCAAGAAGAAAATCGAACCACTATATGGTGTAAGTCTACGAACAGCTACTGGGGAGTTTGCTAATGTTTATGGAAAAATAAAGGTAAAATTAACTATATCAAATATAAGTGTTAATCATGTATTTGTTGTTGCTGACATTGTGGATGAAGTAATCGTGGGCGCTGATTTTATGATAAGTCATAACATTAATCTGCACATGGGACGAAAAGTTATAATTTGGCGCAACATTGAGATTCCGTTGGATTACTGGACTAAACGACTTCAGGGAAATAAATCCAGTATTGAGCACAGAAAAGGGGTCAAACATGGCAATGCGGATGCACGTTCCCGAAAGAACAAATATTGAGGAAGAAGAGTGCGTAATAGATAGATGTTCGACTAACGCATATAGACACAAGCGGTGAATGGTCAGTGGCGCAAAGAAAAGATCCTATACTGGCAAAGATTATATCAGCAAAGAAAAAAGACAAAAGGCCCACTCGAAATATCAGCGGGAAGTCCACTGATGAAATCCTATTGGGCGCTGTGGAATAGCCTGAAGGTGGTTAATGGATGTCTATACCGAATATGGGAAAGTGCTAATGGAAAGTTGGTCACAAATCTAATTGTGGTGCCGTCCTCTAAAGTCGACAAAGTTTTAAGGTAGTTTCACGAAGGTCTCAGTGGAGGTCACTTTGGCATGACGAAAACCCTTAAAAAGTTAAAGCAACGGTTCTATTGGGTTGGCTGTCAACAATCGGTAGCTGGTTGGATAGAAAATTGCGCCCAATGCATCGCAGCGAAAGGCCAAGCAAGAAAAAGTTGTAAGCCATTGCAGAAGTATAACTTGGGCGGCCCCTTTGAGCAAACAAACATGTCCAGCAACAAGATGAAAGCCAGATACGACCGAGCAGCGGAATCTTAATGCTTTAATGAGGGTCAGCGAGTTCTACTATATAACCAACAACGCAATAAAGGATTGCAAACTCATTGGGATGAGCCGTATAAGGTGATAAAAAGAATAAATGATGTCGTGTATAGAATACAGAAGTACAACAGCCCAAGATCAAAGATGAAAGTGGTTCATCTCGAGCGTCTCGCTAAGTACGGAAAAAGTGAATTTGTGCTTATTCGGGACGAACAGGCTTAAGCGGGCGGTAGTGTTACAGATTTATTTTTAAGTAGCTTAATTTACTTTATAATTTATTTTAGTTGCAGTAGTCTAAGTTACTGTAGTTTTATTTGTATTAGTTTATTTCGTTGGTTGTTCGAAAATGATGTTTGTTATTATGTGTAGCATACTTTTAGGCACTTCTATTATTCGTGCCTATTACTTAACGTCTTAATTTAAATGTAACGGTTCTCGAATGTACTAGAATGTACAAACGAGAACTTTGTCGAATGTTACCGAACACAACTATGTTACTATAAATAGCCAAAAAACACAACTAACAAAATCAGTATTACAGTAGAGCTTGTAAAGTGCGTATCAAAATGTGTTTCATAATAAACGTGTATAACCATAAGTGTAATAAGTAAAGTGATATTAAAGCAATCTTTGAGTGTGTTTAAGTAAATAAAGTGCTCTTAATTTTATAACTAATTTCAACTGTTTTTGATTGAAATAAAAGAACTCAAGAGGTTTATTTAAAGGAAATAATCCAACGTTTATAAAAGGTATAAACGTAGCAATATATATAATAAATATAAAGTAAAAAAAAAGTAATACAAAAAATTAAAAAAAAAAAGTAAGAGCGCTATATTCGGCCGTGCCGAATCTTATATACCCTTCACAACGTGTAGTCATGCAATAACAGTAGTTTGTATCACCATTCCATATGATAAACGACATACATATAAAAAACATACATTTATAAAAACATCCCATTGTAAAATTATAAATTTACGTATGTATGTTAAAAAAAAAAAAAAAATTTTAAAAACAAATTTAAAAAAAAAATTTAAAAAAAAAATTTAAAAAAAAAAAAATTTTTTTTTAAATAATTAAAATATATATAATAAATATAAAACAAAAAAAAAATAATAAAAAATCCTAAAAAAAAAAATTAAAAAAAAATAATAATAATAATATAAATAATATATTAAATAAAAAATAAAAAAAAATTTAAAAAAAAAAATTATAAAAAAAATTTTTTTTGGCTCAGCTGGGATTCAATGGCACGTTTTCTCTAACCAGTATACACGTTTGTATGTATGTATGTTGTTGTTGTAATGTTGTTTTTGTGAAAAAAAAATCGAGGTGGTCGTGGGTTTTTGCTCATATCTCAGTTGTTTATGTACCGATGTTTCTGATTTTCAATACCGTTCTACTCCCGAATATTTCTGATATTTTAATACCTCACCCGAGTCCAAGCGATGTCGGGGGGCTTCAAAAAGTTGATTTCAACATACACACGGACAGACGGACAGACTGACAGGGCTTAATCGACTCCCCTATTCATAAGCTTTCAGAAAATATATAATTTATGGGGTCAGAAATGAAAATTGTAGAAATTTCACACGGAATGACAAACCTATATATACCCTTTTACACTGTGTGAAGGGTATAATAATAAAAATATAAATAATATATTAAATAAAAAATAAAAAAAACAATAAAAAAAATTAAAAAAAAAACAAGTAACAGTGCTATATTCGGCCGTGCCGAATCTTATATACCCTTCACAACGTGTAGTCATGCAATAACAATTGTTTGTATCACCATTCATCCCATATAAAATACGTGCATACGTACACGTTAGAATAAATGTGGCATCGAATCCCAGCTGAGCCAAAAAAATTTTATTTTATTTTATTTAATATATTATTTATATTTTATTATTTTTTTTTATATTTTTTTTAAAAAATTTTTTTAAATTTTTTTTTTAATTTTTTTTAATTTTTTTTTGTAGTTTTTTTATTATTTTTTTTTTATTTTTAATATTTTTTTTGTTTGTATTTTTTTTTGTTTGGTATGTTTTTCACATGTATGTATGTATGTATGTTGTTGTTTTAATTGTGAAAAAAAACGAGAAAGTTATGGGGCGATTGTGCTGAATTTCAATAGCGATTCATTCCTGGATATTTCCAAGAGATTGATACCATATACAGATCTGAGGAACATATAGTTGCTTCTAAAATTTGATTTCAACCAACACACGGACAGACGGGCAGACGGATAGACGGGCAGACGGATAGACGGACAGACGGTCAGGGCTTAATCGACTCCTCTATTCATAAGCTTTCAGAAAATATATACTTTATGGGGTCGGAAATGAAAATTGTAGAAATTACAAACGGAATGACAAAGCTATATATACCCTTTTTCACTGTGTGAAGGGTATAAAAAGAACAAGTAAGAGCACTATATTCGGCTGTGCCGAATCTTTTATACCCACCACCAATTTTGTGTACATTTAAAGCACAATATTTATTATTTTGTTAATCGCTATAGAATAATCTCTTTATAATAAAATATGTATCACTTTCTTTGTAGAAGGTGGTTAAATTTTAAGGGCCCGTATTGAAGGTGAACCACACCTAAACTTCAACTTTTTTCTTGCATTTCATTTTACATTTCTCAATCTCAGACTAACTCAATTTGAACCGTGGAAAGATCCGCAATCGAGAGACGCTTTTAAATATTAAAGATTTTTATAAAAATGGGCGTTCAAATCAAAATGCATTTTGTGCACTTCGTGATTCTTTTGGTCAACATAATCGTTCGAATTCGTCCACAATCGTGAGAATTATAAAAAAATATTTAAATGTCTGCAAAGCAGGTCTGTATGAAATGTGAAAACATCTGTGGATGCCATCTTAGTTCGTTGAATGGGAAACATTGCTGTTTTTCACGATAACGTGGAAAAAGAGCAAGCAACCTCGACTCATCATCGTGCCCAACAATTGAACATCAACAGTGTCATTGAAAATATGGACTATCGGATCGAGGTGTGCCGCCTAGGTTGGGGGGGCCATTTGGCCGATATTTTGTTCGATACATAATTGAAGCATACAAATATTATCGTTATAAAAATAAATGATAATAATTTCATAATAATTTTATTCAAAATCAACATAGTCCCTTAAAATTAAACCATCCATTATAACTTCGGTATGCTAGTAAAATGTTTTCGTAAATTTAATCTTTCAATGAAAGTTGCCGTTAAAATACGCGTGTCAATAAAGTTTCTGCTAATAAACATAACTTAGATATTTCAATATAGTCCTTTAGTATTCCAAAATCTTTATTCATAGAGAAATTACATGAATTTAAGAGGAAAGTTTTATCTACGAAATAGTGCTAATTTATTTTTGTTATCTAATGTTCTCCTGAAGTTATGCTCTATTAAAAAAGGGAATTTAGGAAAATTTTAACCTAAGTAAAAAAAAATTATCTCTAAACATTATAAACAATTTATTTTCATGTACTGAGAATGTATATTTTGAATCACCGTGTGATAATAATATGAAAATATGTATCACTTTCTTTGTAGAGGGTGGTTAAATTGTAAGGGCCACAGGGTGATTCAAAATATACATTCTCAGAATTTTTCTAAAACGGGAAATTTATTAGTGAGATTTTGATTTTTAAACTTCTATAACATTTTGCTTTTAAAAGATTTTCAAACGAAATAAGTTTTGTATAATTTTCAAATTTGTTAGCCATTAGTACATGAAAATAAATTGTTTATAATGTTGAGATAATTTTTATACCCTTCACACAGTGAAAAAGGGTATATATAGGTTTGTCATTCCGTGTGAAATTTCTACAATTTTCATTTCCGACCCCATAAAGTATATATTTTCTGAAAGCTTATGAATAGAGGAGTCGATTAAGCCCTGACCGTCTGTCCGTCTGACCGTCTGTCCGTGTGTATGTTGAAATCAACTTTTTGAAGCCCCCCGACATAGGTTGGACCCGGGTAAGGTATTAAAATATCAGAAATATTCGGGAGTAGATCGGTATTGAAAATCAGAAACATCGGTACATAAACAACTGAGATATGAGCAAAAACCCACGACCACCTCGATTTTCTTTTCATAAAAACAACATTACAACAACAACATACATACATACAAACGTGTATACTGGTTAGAGAAAACGTGACATCGAATCCCAGCTGAGGCAAAAAAATTTTTTTTTAAATTTTTTTAAAATTTTTTTTTTATTTTTTATTTAATATATTATATATATTTTTATTATTATTTTTTTTTATTTTTTTTTTAATTTTTTTTTTATTTTTTTTTTGTTTTATATATATTATATATGTATATAATAATTTTTTTTTTTAAATTTTTTTTTTATTTTTTATTTTTTTTTTGTTTTTTTTAACATACATACGTGAATTTACTGTTATTGCATGACTACACGTTGTGAAGGGTATATAAGATTCGGCACGACCGAATATAGCGCTTTTACTTGTTTTTTACTTAGGTCAAAATTTTCCTAAATTCCCATTTTTAATAGAGCATAACTTCAGGAGAACATAAGCATAAGTCGTTAGCATGCCATCTAGTAGTTGCTAGTAGAGTCATCTATCTTATCATCTATATCTTATATTTAGCTACAGTACAATAAATGGCGCAGTGTAAGATGAATAAATGCTAATATATATGACTAATATATTTTTATAAAAATTTAAAGAAAAAAGTGTGCGTGGCACATCTATTTTCCGTTATAACGAAGACTTTGACCAAAAAACCATGTTTGCAAAATTTCAGAACGTTTTAAATTTGAAATATACACTGTGCGGTATAAATTTTCGTACATTTTTATCTGTAACTCTTTTCCTAATTCATAGATTTAAGCGATTTTCAGAGAAAAATATTCTTTTGACTCGATAAATATATCTTCGAAGTTTCATGACTCTACGTTTATGCGTCTGGACACAATTCAATTTAAAAGAATAAAAATTGCAACAAACGCAAAAGCCAACACTATTGAAATATTAACAATACGTATGAATGAATATGCGTATATACATAGGTTTTTTACACACTCATACAAAGTTGGATCAAAGTTATAGCTGTTGTTACCCTGTTTGTTACCTCTGTCAGCGAAAGCCCGGTGACATTTTGTTTTCTTTAAATAAATGCGTACATACATATGTACATACTATATGTTTGATTATTATTTATAATGCTTTTATCCGCTCAAAAACGTACCATTGTAAAATTATAAATTGAGTTTATGTATGTATGTATTAAAAAAAAATAAAATTTAAATTAAAAAAAAAAAAATTTTTTTGCCTCAACTGGGATTCGAACCAACGTTCATCCGGTGTGTGTTGTTGTAAAAAAAAACGAGGTGGTCGTGGTTTTTTGCTCATATCTCAGATGTTTAAGTACAGATTTTTCTGATTTTCAATACCGATCTGCTCCCGAATATTTCTGATATTTTAATACCTTACGCGGGTCTTGGTGATGTCGGGGACTTCAAAAAGTTGATTTCAACGTGCACACGGACAGACGGACAGAGCTAAATGGACTCCCCTATTCATAGGCTTTCAGAAAATATATACTTTATGGGGTCGGAAATGAAAATTGTAGAAATTTCACACGGAATGACAAATCTATATATACCCTTCACACAGTGAAAAAGGGCTAGTGTTGGTAAAAAAATATAATTTTTCAGAATTATTCTTTCATTTATCACAATTAAAAAATTCTTTGTAAAAATAAAGAATATTTAATATATGAACTCAAGCCTGATTAAAAATTTAAATATTAGTTTAAAACAAAAAGTTCAACAAAAATAAAAAATATTCAATTTTTTTTTATTTTTTTTAACATACATACGTAAATTTATACTTTTACAATGGGATGTTTTTATATTTGTATGTTTTTTATATGTATGCACGTATTTAATATGGGATGAATGGTGATACAAACTATTGTTATTGCATGACTACACGTTGTGAAGGGTATATAAGATTCGGCACGGCCGAATATAGCGCTCTTACTTGTTCACTGTGTGAAGGGTATAAAAATACAAAACAAATACATATTAGTTTAAAGAATACATTATATCTTAAATTACAAAA
This sequence comes from Phyto melanocephala, assembly GCA_941918925.1. Lineage (NCBI taxonomy): Eukaryota > Metazoa > Arthropoda > Insecta > Diptera > Rhinophoridae > Phyto > Phyto melanocephala. Next base: position 46,631,095 of record OW799235.1, read on the forward strand.
ACAAAGTTATGCAGAAAAAACAAGCGGGAATCAAGATACAGAAAAAAATACCAATATGTAAGTAAATATCTTGATTTAAAAAAAAAACTACAATAAGAATTCACCAGAGGAATGTTATATTACCTGTCCCATAAAAACGTTTTTCTTTGGTAACATCAAACATTTTGCCATTAACGGCAACTAAAATTGTACCATCTAGCTGTGCGTCATCGTATTTGTAAAGGCCTAACGTAGTTTAGATAGTTCTGGTTCTTGTAGCTTTGCTGATGATTTTGTAAACCAAAAATTCAATAATAGCCACCAGGGAGAGATTCATGGGACTGTAGAAAATTTTCTGTATAATGGCCATAAACATGGATGCTGGTTCAGACTCGTCAGTTGAGCCTGCATTTGTGTCCACAGTATCATTCATTCATTGTTTTTGTTTTAAGACCGGTTAAATAATGGTGACTATACTATATTAGAAAATTTGAGTAGGTTTGTTGCTATAAAATAAAAAATTTAGGGCTATTATTATAACTTACCGATAACTAAAGTTAGGATGTTATCGGACAGATAACTAGTTTTTCGTTATTACAACTTTACTTTAACCTAAAAGTGTCCGATAAGTTAAAGGGAAGATCACTCTACCTTTAACTTTTAACGTGAGGTTTATAAATTAAAAGTTACCATATTTTTTACCGTATAAGGGAATTGTTTACTTTTTGCTTGTCAGTTTATTGCTCACGTTACCAAAAGTTACCTTTTATTAACATGAACTTTGTCGGCAAGTTGTAATAATAGCGCTTAGTATATTCCATACTTTATGTGTTAATAATTATTCCAGCACACATAAACGAGAAATCACTTTTGCACTATTTCCAAACCTTTTCTCACAGTTTTAATAAAAAATTTCAATTGGCTTTAGTTGCCTTTCGAGGTTTGATCTTTCCGTTGTTACTACACAGTACTTAATGTTCTGGTCGTTTAGAATTTAACTTAAAATTTTTGTTTACTTTATTTTGAACGAATTAAATTTTTTTTGTTCTTACGTTCACAAACTCTTAAAACATTACAAAAAACGTGTGTACAAAACAGAAATCACAGCAAGTTGCAAAAATATAATTTTAAAATGTACAAATTGAAGTCCAATGCTGATTTCAATGCAGTCTATCTTGAATTCTCCTTTTTTAAATGAAAAATATTACTATTATCTGTCTGAATATTACAAAAAAAATTGTTTGTCATTTCTTTATTTGACGTTCTTTGACATTTGCAGGTAAGAATACACAAACAATACGCCTGTTGTTTTTGATGTTGTATTTGTTGCCGCGATGCATATACAGTGTTGGAAAAAATAATAGAAACGCATCAAATTTTTATTATTTCCTTAAGCATTTTTAATCTTTAAGTAATAAAAAAAGGTATCTTCATTGTATATTAAACATATAAAAAAAAAAAATAAGTTAATTATGGTTTCTTCATGAAAATATTGTATATTTTGAATATAAGCCTGGAAAAAATAATAGAAACGTTTTATATTTTGCGAAAAAAAAGTTTTTGTTAAATTTTACCATCAAATCCTAATACTATTTGAATATTTTATTGAGGCTCCTTTCATTTTGATAACTTCTTGACACCGTCTATTCATTGAACCAATAAGATTAGCACAAATATTAGGAAAAAGTATACAATATTTTAATAATGAACTAGTAATCGTTTCTATTATTTTCTCCAACACTGTACCTTATGGATATGCCTTGGTATAAATAAATGTTTTAGATGTTTTCAGTTTTTTAATAATGCTGATGTGCTTATAAGACATAAGATTTGGGCCGACTTCCTAAACGCAAGTTGCAATGCATATTTACAATGCATACACTTCGTATACGCATATGTAAACTTTCTAGCAATGTCCAATGTTCCTAATCGTTTGGCAACTCATTTTACTAAGTATCAGCTGTCAAAATCGCGCATCATTTTTATTTTGTATGCAAACATTTGAGCTGCAATGGCTGAGTTAGTATTTTCTTTGTTTATTTTTAATAAATTATTTATAATTGATAGAGTTTATTTAAATCACAGACTAATAATTTAAATAATTAAACACTTTATATTGCAGAGACAAAAAGTGGATCCATGAGCGTTCCTAAATGCCGATAAAATGCAAAAAAAATCTCTGCAACGCAAGGTTGCACTTAAGACATGTTTAGCATTGCATACGCATTTTTTAAATTATGAATTGCAACTTGCGTTTAGGAAGTCGGCCATGATAAGAAAATGCTTTATTTTCTTAAATTTAAATTATTTTATTTAATGAATTATTAATGAATTATAAATAAGTTATTCCATAACTTAAAATAAATTAAAATTTAAGTATGATTGAATAAAAAAATGTGAATTAAAAACAAGTAACAGTGCTATATTCGGCCGTGCCGAATCTTATATACCCTTCACAACGTGTAGTCATGCAATAACAATTGTTTGTATCACCATTCATCCCATATAAAATACGTGCATACGTACACGTTAGAATAAATGTGGCATCGAATCCCAGCTGAGCCAAAAAAATTTTGTTTTATTTTATTTAATATATTATTTATATTTTATTATTTTTTTTATATTTTTTTTAAATTTTTTTAAAAAATTTTTTTTGAAAAATTTTTAAAAAATTTTTTTAAATTTTTTTTTTTAATTTTTTAAAAATTTTTTTTTTTAGTTTTTTTTATTATTTTTTTCTTATTTTTAATATTTTTTTATTATTTTTTTCTTATTTTTAATATTTTTTTTTTTTGTAATTTTTTTTTGTTTGGTATGTTTTTTACATGTATATACATACATGTAAAAAACATGTATATATGTTGTTGTTGTAATTGTGAAAAAAACGAGGTGGTCGTGGTTTTTTGCTCATATCTCAGAAAGTTATGGGGCGATTGTGCTGAATTTCAATAGCGATTCATTCCTGGATATTTCCAAGAGATTGATACCATATACAGATCTGAGGAACATATAGTTGCTTCTAAAAGTTGATTTCCACCAACACACGGACAGACGGGCAGACGGACAGACGGTCAGGGCTTAATCGACTCCTCTATTCATAAGCTTTCAGAAAATATATACTTTATGGGGTCGGAAATGAAAATTGTAGAAATTACAAACGGAATGACAAAGCTATATATACCCCTGTGCACCACAGGTGAAGGGTATAACAATTAAAATAATCTGTTTTTTAAGTTTATACCTAACACTTTTAAATTGCATTTGAAAGTGTTCACTCTTAAAATAAAAGCTAACACTTTGAGATTGATTTTTATTATTTTTTTCTTATTTTTAATATTTTTTTTTTTGTAATTTTTTTTTGTTTGGTATGTTTTTTACATGTATGTATGTATGTATGTTGTTGTTGTAATTGTGAAAAAAACGAGGTGGTCGTGGTTTTTTGCCCATATCTCAGAAAGTTATGGGGCGATTGTCCTGAATTTCAATAGCGATTCATTCCTGGATATTTCCAAGAGATTGATACCATATACAGATCTGAGGAACATATAGTTGCTTCTAAAAGTTGATTTCAACCAACACACGGACAGACGGGCAGACGGATAGACGGACAGACGGTCAGGGCTTAATCGACTCCTCTATTCATAAGCTTTCAGAAAATATATACTTTATGGGGTCGGAAATGAAAATTGTAGAAATTACAAACGGAATGACAAAGCTATATATACCCTTGTGCACCACAGGTGAAGGGTATAAATAGGGAGTCTATAATAAAAAGTATGTAATAAAATTTAGGATTATAGGAAAGGACCGAACCTCCCAAGAGCACTGTTGCTAGCTCATCAGAGTCTCCTTTAGTCTTAACCCTATAAACTTCCGGTGTCTGCAGTAATACCTGATGAAGTAAAACCTATTGGAGTTAAAAGTAGTTTTAGTAAAAAGAATTGCGCTTTGCACTTTACATATAGAAACAATGACATTCTGAACAATTCTGATTCCATATGCTACCAACTACATAATGGCACGGTACACTAAATAAATGACCTTTTACATCTCAATACATTACGCTAATTGGCGCGGTACACTACATGATATAAAGGACAATTTTACACCATTTGGTTACAAAAGGTATTGACCACAAAGCATCATTCGCAAAATTTCAGCATCGTTCATCAGTTTCTGTCGGTTTTATGAGCTTTCAAATTTAACTAATACAATATTAAACCATATGTGAGAGGTGAGCGTTAAAGTAGGAGTGTGAAATTTTCTACATAGGTAGTAAAACATAGAGACCAATATTATTTTAAATTATCATATAATAAGTAGAATTTTATATTCATCATATTTTTTATTAATGTATTCTTATATAATATGTTTTCAAGTTGCTATTGGAAAATCATGCCGAATCTATATAGCCTTCACAACGTGTAGTCACGCAATAACAATAGTTTGTATCATATAAAAAACATACATATATAAAAACATCCCATTGTAAAATTAAAAATTTACGTATATTTGTTAAAAAAAAATTAAAAAAAAAACAAAAAATAATAATATAAATAATAAATATAAAATAAGAAATAAAAAAAATTAAAAAAAAAATTTTTAAAAATATTAAAAACAATGAAAAAAAAAATAATAAAAATATAAATAATATATAAAATAAAAAAATAATAAAAAAAAAAAAATTTTTTTTGGGCTCAGCTGGGGTTTGATGCCACGTTTAATATAACCAGTATACCGTGTCTGTATATATATGTATGTATGTTGTTGCTATATGTTGTTTTAGTGTTAAAAAAAAAAGAGGTGTCCGTGACGGACAGACAGTCTGTCCGTCTGTGTATGTTGAAATCAACTTTTTGAAGCCCTCCGACATCGCTTGGACCCAGGTAAGGTATTAATATATCAGAAATATTCGGGAGTAAATCGGTATTGAAAATCAGAAACATTGGTACATAAACAACTGAGATATGAGCAAAAACCCACGACCCCCTCGATTTTTTTCACAAAAACAACATTAAAACAAGTAACAGTGCTATATTCGGCCGTGCCGAATCTTAAATACCCTTCACAACGTGTATTCATGCAATAACAATTGTTTGTATCACCATTCATCTCATATAAAATACGTACATATGTACATACATATGAGCACAAAAAACAAAAATACAGGTACTTCAGCTATGAGATCAGAAATAAAATCATTAGAATTCAATTTCAAAAACATGTAAATACAAGGTAAAATTAAAAATATATAACGTAAAAATTTTTAACGACTTAGAAAATAATCTTTCAATAAGCTCAACAAATTGTCCTGTTACAGAAAACACTCTTTCTCTTTCTACTGATGTTTGACCAATTGTTACAAGTGCATTTAACAAATACATAAATAATATTTTGAGTTTTTTGACCAGTTCCTTACTTCTTTATGGAAATTTCGAAGCATTGGTAACGTTGGCTAAGTTTTTTTAATTTTTGACGGAAGTATATAAAATTATTTGTAAAGATATTTCTAAACATAAAGTTAAAAAAAAACCTTAAAGAAAATATTTTTATGAAAAAGAAATGTCATAATAAAAACATATGCTTTCGAGTCGTAGCCATTTTTTTTCATTTCCCGTGATCCCGAAAAATTATCCCGGGAAAACGGAAAAATTAAATAACTCAAATTCCCGGGACGGGAAATCCCAGCACTGTTACTTGTTTTATTTTCGTCTTTGCTTATCAAACAAAACAATGAATTTACGAAACGAACTTAAATTGTAATTTAATATCTTCAAGTGCTTTTGCTCAATGTTTTTATACCCTTCACACAGTGAACAAGTAAAATGCTATATTCAGCCGTGCCGATTCTTATATACCCTTCACAACGTGTAGTCATGCAATAACAGTAGTTTGTATCACCATTCATCCCATATGAAATACGTACACAATATAAAAAACATACATATATAAAAACATCCCATTGTAAAATTATAAATTTACGTATGTATGTTAAAAAAATAAAAACAAATAAAAAAAAATTTAAAAAATTTAAAAAAAAAAATTAAAAAAAAAAATTTAAAAACAAGTAAAAGCGCTATATTCGGCCGTGCCGAATTTTATATACCCTTCACACAGTGAACAAGTAAAATGCTATATTCAGCCGTGCCGATTCTTATATACCCTTCACAAGGTATAGTCATGCAATAACAGTAGTTTGTATCACCATCCCATATGAAATACGTACATACATGTAAAACACATACACATATAAAAACATCCCATTGTATGTATGTTAAAAAAATCAATACGTATATAGTTTAAGTAAACAAAAGAAAAAGTAAAGAGTAATAGAGCATACATTATTGAAATTTAAAATATATAATATGTATTAATGTATACTAGGTACTCAATGGGAAAAATACATAAAAATAGATATGTATTTAGTTTAGTTTTTTTTCATAGTGCATCGTATTTTGCTAGTCATGATATTTCATATACTACTCATATTGACCATTGAACATTGAAATGTAAAAAAAAAAATTAAGCAAACACTTTAATGGTATCGAACTGCGTACCACCAGCTTCATAGTTCAGTGGTGTACCCACTACACTACCATCCTATGAATATTTATGCAACTTACCTACCGTTGCCACATGCAAGTGCAAGTGAAAAAAAACCAATACACTAACACTTTTTTACTAACACAACTACACTTTGACAACCTGCGACTCAGCTTGCGAAGAAATTTTTAAGCAAGTAAAATTTTTACAGTTACGGCAAGTAAAGTGACAAGCCGAAAAACAGTGTTGTCTAACACTGAGTTTTTTGTTAACTCACTAATATATCATACAGTTGTGATAAATAATTCAGCTAGTTTTTTTAATAAATATGTATATATGTATATGAAGAATATTAAGAAAAATTATAAATATTAATTTTAAATGTAAGTTTTAATATAAATATCAATTTTTAATAAAAAAAATAATTTAAAAAGTTATATGTCTAAAGGTAACTTTCAATAGTGTTTATTGACAACACTTAATTACCAATTGAAGCAGCGCCATTTGTTTTAAATTTGTTTGAAGTTTATTTGTTGACGACATTTTAAAAATGAACTTGCACTGTGCTGTGTAGCCACTCAAAAAATTTTTGTATTTTTTTTGGCATTTCTCCTGATTTTCGTTAGTAATACGTATACACTACTTGCAAGTAAATACTTGCTTGTGGCAACGTAGGGTTAAATATACAAAAGTACTTGCAACCTATATGAAGTACATAAATAATAAAAAAAAACATATACATACATACATACTATTTAAGTATTACCAATATGTATGAATGAATATGTGTATGTAGGTTTTTTACACACACACACTCTACGTTGAATCAATGTTATAGCTGTTGTTACGCTGTTATCTCTAGCAGCGAAAGCCGCGGTGACATTTTGTTTTCTTTAAATATTGTGAGCAGAGTTACCAGAGGAAGATTGAAAAATATTGTGAGCAGAGTTACCAGAGGAAGATTGAAAAAATCTATTATTTTCCTTAAGAGTTGTTACATTTAGCATAAGGTATTGCATTTAAAATTATTTTTTAATGCAAATAAATAAATGTAATTTATATGGACATTTGTATGAATGTATCTAGGTATTTATGTGAAAAAAAATTAATTTTTACACAACAACGATTTTTAAGTTCATTGATGTAACCGCTAATCTCCCAACGGCATGTAATTTCTTGCATTTGTTTGCAAGTTTAATTAAAAAAATTAAGAAGTAAAGGTATAGTCATGCAATAACAATAGTTTGTATCAAGGTCTATTAAATAAGGTCAGTTCAACTAATCAGCTGATCGTTTTTTGCTCCCCTATGTTTACTATTCGATGTTGTCAAAATTTGTTTACCTTTTTAGGGCGACATTTATGTTTTTCAATTTTATGATTGATAATTTTTCAACTTATGATTTATATTCAAAAGTGCAGTGAAAAAGTGCCATAACTCTTGTAATTTTTATTAAAAATCAAAAAAAAATAGTTAAAAAACAAGTAAGAGCATGCGTTGTTGCTCACTGTGTAAGAAAAAAAGTAATAGTGGATCTGCCACAACACTTTTCCATGCTCCAAAAGATCAAATAAAAAGAGAAAAATGGATGGAAATCTGTGGCAAAAAGTTATCCGCATGGAGCTTAATATGTGAGGATCACTTTTTGCCAACAAGCATTGTTCGTACTGGCAAAAGAATACTTTTATTGCCAAATGCTGAGCCTTCTTATAAGCAAATGAAGGAAACCAATATTTGCGCTGAAGCTTGTGCAGTTTCGAACACAGAGTAAGTTCAGTTTTTAAAATGATAGTGATTTTTAAATTAGTGTATTACACACATACATAGGACTCTGTTTGAACAAAACAGTTCACCATATGTGCCAACTGCAACTCACTCTGGTGTTTGCTCGGAACAATTTGCCAATGCTGCTCCGCCTTTATTATTTACGTGGGAGCAACTCACAACAACTTCAAATAAGAAGGATCAAGAAACACAAACCGAGTGAGTATATTGATATGTTTTTATATAATGCTAGCGGTTTTTAATTGAAAACTCTTTAGTATGTCCGATTTCGATTTGGGATACAATAATTATTTCAAAAAAATTCGTGTATTAGAATCTGAAGTCAAAGAACTGCAACTAAAACTTGATAGAGCAAATATGGCTGTCAACTCCATGAATCAAATATTTTCAGAAGGGCAGGTAAGAAAACTTCTTTCCCCTGGGCCTATTGCATGGAAGAGGGAGGATATTTCAAATGCAATATGTTTACATGCCGCCGGACCAAGGGCTTATAATCACCTTTATAAAAAAGGTTATCCTCTTCCACACGTAAGCACTCTGCAGCGGTGGTGCTCAAAAATCGATATGACTGAAGGTATACTTTGTTCATCCATTGATTTTATGCGTCGAACCGCTAAAATGCCATTGGAAGACAAAATATGTGTTTTAGCGTTCGATGAGATGAAAGTCGCAGAGACGTTTGAGTACGAACCGGTTGCAGATGTAGTGAAAAAACCGTCGAACTATGTTCAGGTGATTATGGCACGTGGCCTCCGAAAGTCATGGAAGCAGCCAGTTTTTTATAGTTTCGATTGTAAAATGACTAAGAAACTTTTGGAGGAAGTAATACTTATGCTGCATGATGCAGGCTTCCCAGTGGTGGCTACAGTCAGTGACTTAGGGCCAACCAACCGTAAGTTGTGGAATGATTTAGGTGTTTCAGTAGGTAAGTTATATACATATATAAAAACAACTACAAAACATTAATAACACAATCACAACACTTCTTACAAAAAACAAGGGCATTTTAAATTGACATCGATATTTCTTCATAGCTTACTTCTTCGGATATAAAGGGTAATTAAAAAAATAATTTTGTTTTAAATATTTAATATTAAGATTTCTAAAATCGTTTCACATTTAGAGAAATTTTTTATGAATGTGACGGTTAATATTAAATGTTTTAGTTCGGTTTAATTATTTAGTATTAAGATTTTTTGTTCGGTCTAACTATTTATTATTAAGATTTTTTAATTTGGTTTTGGTGTTTATATTGCGTTGATTTTAATTCTTAAAATGTTTTAACTTTAAGATTTAAATCCTTAAAAATTTTTAATTTTAAGAGTTTCAATCTGGTTTACTTAAGATATTAAGTTAATATTGTTGTTAAGATAATATAGGTTTACAAGATACATAAGATAAATAAGGTATTTGTTCACAAATTTAGTCAGATTTTAAACACTACAAATAAGAACAAATAAAACAAAAATATTCAACAGTTTATAATCGAAATTTTTCTACACTAATTATATTTAGATAAACCTTGGTTTGCCAGTCCTGTAAGCGCGGACCAAAAAGTGTTTGCGTTTGCAGATGTGCCCCATTTAATCAAACTCATTCGGAATCATTTTCTGGATTCGGGTTTGAAAATCGGAGATAAAATTATCACTGCACGTACTATAGCAGATATTCTGAAGCACACGTCACAATCTGATGTATCTATAGCTTTCAAAATATCCGAGGAACACCTTTGTGTAAAAGGGCCAGGTAAATAAGCTTTTATTATTATTATCTTATTTAACATTCAACGCTTTTAGGTCGTCAAAAAGTCAAACTGGCTACACAGCTTTTTTCGCATACAACGGCTAATGCGATTAGACGTTGTTACTGTTTGGGAAAGGATTTGCATAACCCGATTCAAACCGCAGACTTCATTCAACTTGTGAATGATTGGTTTGATATTCACAATTCTACATTAAGTACATTAACTTACCCTGGCAAGTTAAAATTTTGCGTGTTAATAATAATTTAATTCAAACAATCATTTTTATAGGAACCGTATGGAATTGCACTCGATTTGCAAAAAGAAACCCTAATTAAAATGAATAATTGTATGTCTTCTCCAATTATTCCCGGCAAAAAAAGTTTAGAACCTTTTCAAAAAGGTATTATAATATCAAATAATGCATTAATGATGCTGCACCAGTACGTGGAGAAATACAATATGTCTTACATAGTAACCAATCGTTTAAACCAAGATGTATTGGAACATTTCTTTGGAGCTTTACGTAGCAAAGGTGGGTTAAACGACCACCCATCTCCTAAAGATTTCAAATACAGACTTAGAAAATACATTGTTGGTAAGTATAAAATATAACATTAAATTTTATTATTAATATTAATTTATTATTTTTATATGCATATATTTAGCTAAAAATACAGAGATTTTAAACGGCCATGGAAATGTGCAAGTTGATTCAACCGACTTTTTAAACGATATCAGCGCTTTAGATACGTCTGAAAATGTGGAAAAAACTCAAGATTTATTCGAAGAGTTACCTGCCGATGTTACCGAAGAATTTGAAGATATCCATGAGGCAAATGAAGATGAAATCGGAATTCTTCAAGAGGATGGGTTGGAGTACGTAGCTGGCTACATACTTAAAAAACAAAATCTTGAAGAATTCGAATATCAGGGTAATTCGTTTTCATGGATTGATCAGGTGTCGAAGGGATCCTTAAAAAAACCCAACGAGTTTTTCCTAAAAGAAATAAAAAAATTGGAAAACATTTTTTATAAAGTTAATGGCAATGAAATTGTGCACTGCCATAATTTAAAAGGTAAACTCGTAGCTCAGAGCAAATACGTCAGCTTGCCGGAAAAAGTAATAAACGCATTTTTCAAATGTCGTATATTTTTCCGGGTACGTCATTTGAACAAGATGCTAAAGGTACAAAAAGCAAAAAATAGAGTTATGGCGTTTAAGAAAATGTCGAAAACAACTTTGTAAATGTCGCTATTTTATAAAAGTAAGTATTTCAACAATAAATGTTTCATATACTTTTATTTTTTTTTTTAATATTAGTTTGTTCCCTTTATTACTATAGTTAAAAACAAAAAAATATATTTTTTCTTTCTTTGCAGTCGTCTACTACGTTCACTTAAGTTATTACACTACTGTTGTCAGTATTGCGATCAAAGTGGCTTAGTTTCCACACCAGTTACTAGATTTCCTTTTTCAGCACAAAATCGAAGAAGGAATAAGTATTCAGCAAGGCTACCGACTTTTCGTCCACAAGTAATGAACAACGTACAACACTTATTTATCAGTAATAATAGCTTGTGATAAATTATTGTTATATATAATTTTAATTCCAATTTAAATCCTTTTCTTATATACATTCCTTTCGTATTTTATAATTATAAATTGGTTAATTTTGTTATAAACTATATATATACTATATATATATATATATTCTTCATATTTTTCTTTTGTATTATAATGTATTATACCTTTATGATGTTAAAGTATTTTCTTCGAATCTTTGTTTATTAAAAAACAACATAATTTATCTAGTCAAACAATAATATTTAAGTATCTTAGTATTTATTTAAAACGACAATAAAACAAACCAACAACAATTTAGATCTCTTTTTAAACATAATTATAAAAAAAAATTAAAACAATTTTTAAAAAAACAAAACACTATGATAATTATTAATAATAAAAATTAAATTTATAAAAAAAATAATATACTTTCTTTACATCTTCTGTTGACTTCGGTACTCTTACGACGACGACACACTTAATTGGCTTCTGAAATTAATTGTATGGCATAACGTAAACTAGTATCTGTTGCAATCTTTGTTAAAATATTAACTTTTTCAGAATAGATACATCGGCTTGAATTTTCTCCTTAATAAAACACTCGATGATTTTGTTACCTAAATTGTAATTGGTTGACATTTCGGTGGTTTTTAGGGTGACCTTAACAAAACTAATTTTAATAAACTTATTTTGCAGGTAACTATGTTATCTATCTGCTCCTTAATAAGTACACCAAAATTTGTACGCAAAGCCTGTGACAGATCCTGCTTTATTAATTTCTAACGAATATATTTCCGAGCCGGACATGCTGGTAAAAGGCGTTTCTGTACCCAAGGACTGAGCCACACCAACAGCTATAGCATCCTTGCCATTACTTGGCTCACAGGCCAAGAAAATACAACGATTAGCTATTTTGCCTTCACGTACCATTTGTACAACACCAGCAGCGAAACGAGCATCTTTCTGGCCCAACATACCTTGTGAAACAGCACGCTTCTTCAAGACATCGTCTAGACTTCCATTTTATCTTTATCAGCCATATTTTTAGCAAATATTTACTATTAACAAAATTTATTTTTGTTGTCTTGAAAAAATTGTTAAACAAAATGAAAACACAAAATTTAATAGGCGTTGGGCATATTCATACAGGTATATGCAACGGCGAATTTGCTGTGCTGCTCTCTGTCAAATACCTCATAAAAAATAATTTTTTATACATAGAGTTTGACAGTAACGTTTCCCATCAGATGGACTGATAATTTCACCTGGATGAATTTTTTGGTATTTTAGTCAGCTGTTTTTGACTACCTTAGAGTAATTTTACACTAACAAAATGCCCGTATATTTTTTTTGCTTTTTGTTTTTGTAGAGTTGCACAGACCTTATTTAATAGACCTTGGTTTGTATCACCATTCATCTCATATGAAATACGTACATACTTAAAAACATACATATATAAAAATAAAAACATCCCATTGTAAAAAAATAAATTTACGTACATATATAGTTTAATTAAAAAATAATAAAAAGTAAAGAGTAATATGGCATACATTATTAAAATTTAAAATATATAATATGTATTAATGTATACTAGGTACTCAATGGGAAAAATACATAAAAATAGATATGTATTTAGTTTATTTTTTTTTCGTAGTGCATCGTATTTTGCTAGGCATGATATTTCTTATACTATTCATATTGACCATTGAACATTGAAATGTTAAAAAAAAATATTCAGCATATACTTTAATGGTATCGAACTGCGTACCACCAGCTTCATAGTTCAGTGGTGTACCCACTGCACTACCATCCTATGAATATTTCTACAACTTAAATATACAAAAGTACTTGCAACCTATATGAAGTACATAAAAAATAAAAAAAAACATATCCATACATACATACTATTTAAGTATTACCAATATGTATGAATGAATATGTGTATGTAGGTTTTTTACACACACACACTCTACGTTGAATCAAAGTTATAGCTGTTGTTACGCTGTTATCTCTAGCAGCGAAAGCCGCGGTGACATTTTGTTTTCTTTAAATATTTTGAGCAGAGTTACCAGAGGAAGATTGAAAAATATTGGAAAAATATTGTGAGCAGAGTTACCAGAGGAAGATTGAAAAAAGCTGTTATTTTCATTAAGAATTGTTACATTCAGCATAAGGTATTGCATTTAAAATTATTTCTTAATGGAAATAAATAAATGTAATTTATATGGACATTTGTATGAATGTATCTAGGTATTTATGTGAAAAAAATTAATTTTTACACAACAACGAAGTTGAAGTTCATTGATGTAACCGCTAATCTCCCAACAGCATGTAGGTAATTTCTTGCATTTGTTTGCAAGTTTAATTAAAAAAAAAAATTAAGAAGAAGTAAAGGTGTAGTCATGCAATAACAATAGTTTTTTTTAACCATTCATATGAAATACGTACATACTTAAAAAACATACATATATAAAAAACATCCCATTGTAAAAAAATAAATTTACGTATATAGTTTAAGTAAAAAAAAGAAAAAGTAAAGAGTAATAGAGCATACATTATTGAAATTTAATATATATAATATGTATTAATGTATACTAGGTACTCAATGGGAAAAATACATAAAAATAGATATGTATTTAGTTTAGTTTTTTTTTCATAGTGCATAGTATTTTGCTAGTCATGATATTTCATATACTACTCATATTGACCATTGAAAATTGAAATGTAAAAAAATTAAGCAAACACCTTAATGGTATCGAACTGCGTACCACCAGCTTCATAGTTCAGTGGTGTACCCACTGCTCTACCATCCTATGAATATTTGTGCAACTTAAATATACAAAAGTACTTGCAACCTATATGAAGTACATAAAAAATAAAAAAACATATACATACATACATACTATTTAAGTATTACCAATATGTATGAATGAATATGTGTATTTAGGTTTTTTACACACACACACTCTACGTTGAATCAAAGTTATAGCTGTTGTTACGCTGTTATCTCTAGCAGCGAAAGCCACGGTGACATTTTGTTTTCTTTAAATATTGTGAGCAGAGTTACCAGAGGAAGATTGAAAAATATTGTGAGCAGAGTTACCAGAGGAAGATTGAAAAAATCTATTATTTTCCTTAAGAGTTGTTACATTTAGCATAAGGTATTGCATTTAAAATTATTTTTTAATGCAAATAAATAAATGTAATTTATATGGACATTTGTATGAATGTATCTAGGTATTTATGTGAAAAAAAATTAATTTTTACACAACAACGATTTTTAAGTTCATTGATGTAACCGCTAATCTCCCAACGGCATGTAATTTCTTGCATTTGTTTGCAAGTTTAATTAAAACAAGTAAAAGCGCTATATTCGGCCGTGCCGAATCTTATATACCCTTCACAACGTGAAGTCATGCAATAACAGTGGTTTGTGTCACCATTCATCCCATATGAAATACGTACATACATATAAAAACATACATATATAAAAACGTCCCATTGTAAAATTATAAACTCACGTATGAATGTTAAAAAAAAACAAAAAAAATTTTAAAAAAAAATTTAAAAAAAAATTTAAAAAAAAAAAAAAATTTAAAAAAAATTATTATGTATATAATATTATATATATTATATACATAATAATTTTTTTTAAAATTTTTTTTTAACAAACAAAAAAAAATAAAAAAAAATTAAAAAAAAAAAAAATAATAAAAATATAAATAATATATTAAATAAAAAATAAAAAAAATAAATAAAAAAAAAATAAAAAAAAAATTTAAAAAAAATTTAAAAAAAAAATAAATAAATAAATTTACGTACATATATAGTTTAATTAAAAAAAAAAATAAAAAGTAAAGAGTAATATGGCATACATTATTAAAATTTAAAATATATAATATGTATTAATGTACACTAGATACTCAATGGGAAAAATACATAAAAATAGATATGTATTTAGTTTAGTTTCTTTTTCGTAGTGCATCGTATTTTGCTAGTCATGATATTTCTTATACTACTCATAATGACCATGGAACGTTGAAATGTTAAAAAAAAACATTCAGCATATACTTTAATCGTATCGAACTGCGTACCACCAGCTTCATAGTTCAGTGGTGTACCCACTGCACTACCAACCTATGAATATTTCTACAACTTAAATATACAAAAGTACTTGCAACCTATATGAAGTACATAAAAAATAAAAAAAAACATATCCATACATACATACTATTTAAGTATTACCAATATGTATGAATGAATATGTGTATGTAGGTTTTTTACACACACACACTCTACGTTGAATCAAAGTTATAGCTGTTGTTACGCTGTTATCTCTAGCAGCGAAAGCCGCGGTGACATTTTGTTTTCTTTAAATATTTTGAGCAGAGTTACCAGAGGAAGATTGAAAAATATTGGAAAAATATTGTGAGCAGAGTTACCAGAGGAAGATTGAAAAAAGCTGTTATTTTCATTAATGCTACGAATAACCATTTTATCTCTTTTAATATTCAGAAGAGTGTCAATATTTAGGGGGACGTCAATATGTTCCTCTTTTAAGACCTTTAGCAACTCATTACAAACATTTTTTCGAACATGGTATTTAAGAAAAAGCTTTCTTAGTTTTTCCCGTATACCTACAGAGTTTTCCTTGCTTCCTATGTCAACCGCAATTAATTCAGAAGCGCTATCGGAAAAAGTTTCACTTATGTGTATATTTGGGCAAACCTGGTTCAAACGTTGTAAGTACTGATTCTCCTTTTTTTTAATTGCCCTTTTTAAAGTTCTTTTTGATGACATTTTTACTTACTTGTAATTATTTTTTTAATATATAAATTGCTCTTAAATTTAATTATATTTCTTACAATCACTTTTTAAACAACCACTATTCACTGAGAACTTTACTAAACTAACGAAATGAAACATTTAACCTTGAATTAAAATTACAAAAAACAATTTAAGAAGAAAAAAAGAACAGTTATATTTTTTTTCAAACAGTTACGCACAGCAGACAAACTCGCCTTTAAATCCACTCTAACAGACAATGTTGCCTAGTTTCAATATTTTTCAATGCAAAAAACAAAAAAATCTTTAATAATGCCTTATTTATTTTTCTTTAACCATTGACGAATACTTGTAGCAGACAAATTCCAGCAGGGTTCATCTTTGTGTCGAATAATAACAGACAATGTCGACTACTTTCTACTTACTTTTATACTGTGTATCTATAGTGAAGATGTCATAGAAATTACGCCTTGAGATCTAGTTTGTAAAAATGAATCATAAATGAAAATGTCACTATGACAAAGTCGCTCAAAAAACGCCACCGGGTATTTAAGTATTACCAATACGTATGAATGAATATTCGTGTGTAGGTTTTTTACACACACACACGCACGACGTTGAATCAAAGTTATAGCTGTTGTTACGCTGTTATCTCTAGCAGCGAAAACCGGGGTGACATTTTGTTTTCTTTAAATAAATGCGTACATAGGTACATACATACATACTGTATGTTTAATTATTCTTTCTTTTTCTGTATAATGATTTTATCCGCTCAAAAACGTACCATTGTAAAGTTATAAATTGTGTTTATGTATGTATGTATTAAAAAAAATAAAAAATTAAATGTAAATAAAAAAAAAAAATTTTTTTTGTCTCAACTGGGATTCGAACCTACGTTCATCCAGTGTGTGTTGTTGTTGGTTTTTTGCTCATATCTTAGTTGTTTATGTACAGATTTCTCTGATTTTCAATACCGATCTGCTCCCGAATATTTCTGATATTTTAATACCTCACGCGGGTCTTGGTGGTGTCGGGGGGCTCCAAAAAGTTGATTTCAACATACACACGGACAGACTGACAGAGCTTAATCGACTCCCCTATTCATAAGCTTTCAGAAAATATATACTTTATGGGGTCGGAAATCAAAATTGTAGAAATTTCACACGGAATGACAAACCTATATATACCCTTTTTCACTGTGTGAAGGGTATAAAAATATTAAAAGAAAAACTTAAAAAAAATTAAATATATATAAAATATATAAAAAAATAAAATAAAAAAAAATTTAAAAAAAAATAATAATAAAAATATAAATAATATATTAAACAAAAAATAAAAAAATAATAAAAAAAATTATAAAAAAATAAAAAAAAATTTTTGTTGGGCTCAGCTGGGATTCGATGCCACGTTTTCTCTAACTAGTATATATGTATGTATTTGATCCCGTATCTAGAGAAAAATATTTTTTTCAATAAAAAATATTTTTACTCAATTTATATTTTAAGTTAAAGTTTATTTAATAATTTTTATAGTTTTGAAGTGTTTCTTTTCATTATAGACTATTTTATGCTTTTTAATAAAAAGTTTTTTATTAAGTATTTAATAATAAATTTACTTCTTATTTATTTTGCTGCGAGATCTCGGGATCCCGGGAAATTAAAAAATAAATCTCGCATTCCCGGTTAACGAAAAAGTCCGGGAAAAAATCCCTAGTCGTTGGGTCAGCGAACAGTAGAAGTAATTTTTCAATTTTTGCATAGCTTAAACAATGGCTAATAATTCTTTTTCTTTTTTACATGCATCAGTAGTGAAATCGAATGGTTTTGACAATTGTTGTTGGAATAACTCGAATAGTGTTTAAATGGCATCCCTTGCTTCATTCATTGCGTATAGTGCTGTTTGGTGAAGATTTATTTTTACCCTTGCGGTTTGATTTTTACTTATTCCACCATTTTCTTCTAGCTGCGAAGTTTCTAATAAATTTTCTATAGTAGCTTAATAAGCCCAAAAATTATTATTTATTTTCTATTTGTTTTCCTCATCTCTTTCTTTATGTTATTTGAGACTATAGTATTAGTATTATTAATTTCCCTACCTTACAACTAGTACTAATATAATTGTTTGTAGATCTTCTATATTGTGCTGAGTCATCAATTCATTGGTTTTACGTGATTTCGTCGTGATGTTGGATGTTGTTGAGGTGGTTGCTGAATATGATATGTTGGTCTTAATTGGAAATATTTATTACTTCGGTGATGTATGTGAAGGTGCCGATCCTCGTTTTTATGGTATATAGTACAAGCCTTTCCAAAGCTTTTGGGTTCATTTGCATATAAGATTTCTCTTGTGTAATTGCTTCCTAAGCCCATGATAAAATTTCGAATAGCATCCTCATTTGCATCCGATAGCCGTTAAACTCTCATATTTTCGTTTGACGTTTCGATTTTACAAACAGAACCTTTGATGTTGTACCAATAAAATTTGCACGAATTATACATACGCAGTTATAGTATTCGGAGCTGTTCATATATATGAGCTTGAAGTGCTGTGGCTTCGGCCATGTTTAATTCTTTCTTTAATAGGCGTTGCAAATTAAATAATTGTAGTCGATTTTTTACGTTTTTCCAGTTTGAAAAAATTGCTCAAAAATAAATTTCATTTTAATACTTATTTAGTTTTTTCCAGTAATTCAGGAACTTTTTGTATCCTTCTTCCCGGTTAAGCACCGAGTAAAATCCTTTACTGAGAATTGAGTCATGATATTTCTTGTTTTACACAAATTGCGTGCATATTATTTAACTGTATTCTTAAGACTTATCAGGAACTATTACTTTACATCTATTTATACCAATTATATTTTTTGTTAAAAATATTTTTTTCTTATTTACTGTTTACTTAGGATCTAGCGTAAAATAATGTGGAAACTTCTTTCTAGTTTAGGTGTTAATTAGCTATATAACAGCCCTTTCTCACTAAGCAAGTCACTTGCGCAAGTCTTGTGTTTATAGACAAAAGGGGTAAGGTCGGGTTAAGAGGAAGAAACCTGCTAATTTTTGAGTACACACTTGCCTGTACTCGGCAAGTACGAGCAAGTTTTTGTTGAGAAACCAAAAACAAAAAAAAAACAAACAAGAGTGCTATATTCGGCCATACCGAATAAAAACATCCCCATACCATATATAAAAACATCCCACTGTAATATTATACATTTAGTTAACTTATGTGTTTCAAAAAAATAAATTAAAAGAAAAATTAAAAATAAGACAATAAAAATTTGAATAATATATAAAATAAAAAAAATTTTTTGGCTCACTCTAACCAGTATACCACGTTTGTATGTATGTGTAGATAATTGATAATTGTAGAAATTTCAAACGGAATGGCAAACTTATATATACCCTTTTTCACTGTGTGAAGAGTATAATAAGTAAAAGAAAACGAAACTTGGGCAAGTCAATTGCTGAGTCTGAACATGAAAGCAAGTTCAAAGAAAAATAAAAGCAAATAAAAAACTAACTTGAGCAAGTGACTTGCCTAGTCAGAAAGGGGTGTAAGCATTTATAAGTTTTGTGTACGATTCAATGGGCCTCATGCATAAAACGTGAGCTTGAGCTCTGACTCGTTTTTTTCAGTAAAAGGTGCTTGTCGTATGCATAACAAAATTTGATGAATTTGCTTTTACTCACTGCTTACGTTTGAACTCGTCTTGCTCAGTTTGAACTAAGTTTGATGAGAATGTGCTCATTTTCATATGCATAAAAACAAGCTTTTGCTTTCTTTTGTGAGCTCTTGCACAAATTTTGTTGAGCATGCCTTATAGTTGACTCGCGTCCACTGAAAAGGAATCGTGGCTGAATATTTTGTACCGCAAAGAAATACAAAATGTTATCAACAGCGTAAAAAAAATTCCTAATTTTTTTTTTTATTTAATTAATAATAAAATGATAAATACATAGGTTTGATGATAGTAGCATCTGCTGGTTGGCTAATTACTTTTTTGAGGAGTCAGAAGAAACACATGGTGGTGCCCTCAGCAACTATGATAAAATAAAACTGTATTTAAGATTTTGTGCCGATCCTGGATTCCAAAATGGTATAGCCACAGATATTGGAGAATATCAATCAACTGTGTCGCGAACTATTGCGGAAGTTGAGAAACTTATATCTGCCAAAGCAAGCGAGTGGATAAAATTCCCGAAAGATGCAGATAAAATAAAAGATGCTCAAATGAAATGGCAAGGAAATTATTGCTTTCCATTTGCAATTGGAGTGATTGATTGTACGCATATAAAGATTAAAAAAACCCTCAAATCAAAGCGATGAGTATATTTGTATAAAAGACGTCTACTCTATAAATGTGCAGGCAACTTGTGATGGAAAAGAACTTTTTACAAGCGTTGACATATCCTGGCCTGGTTCAGTTCATGACTCACGTATCTTACGAAATAGCGAGTTATGTAGAATTATGCAAAATGCCACGAACGATGTATTAATTCTCGGGGATGAGGGCTATGGAATATTCCCATGGCTAACTACACCATTCCGGTACCCAACAACTGACATAGAAAAAACATTCAACAAAGTGTTTACAAGGGAACGTGTCATTATAGAACGGTGTTTTGGGCAATTGAAACAAAGATTTTCGATACTTCAATACAAAATTCGTGTATTGACAGAGTTAGCGCCCTACGTAATAGCCAGTTGTTTCATTTTGCATAACATACATAGCTAAATTTTTAAAAGACGATTATATCCTTATCAATGACGATTACAACAATAATGATGTATGCCAATTATAAAATGATATCGAACAACAAACAGCAAGAAATTCAGAAGCTGGAAAAAACAAAAGGATGATGATCGCAAATTTGTTATCAAATTAGTTTATTATACTAATAATATAAATGGAAATCTTAAATATTTTTTTGGTCTATAAAAATAAAAAAACGTAAATACATTTCATTGTTTTATACAAAAATAAAATATATGTAATTCAATTTTAGGCATTAAATATAAATATATTAATAAAAATCAAAATTCATGTAATTGCAATTTTCTTTCCACAAGTTTTTCTTGCAAAATTTGCATTTTTGCAGAAAGGACTTTGTTTTGTTTTAACAAAACAAGCCTCTGCAGACTTTGAAAATTCAAATCTCTTGTCTCATCAGTTTAATAGCGACTCAAAACTGCTGTTGACTTTTTGTTAACCTTCAAAATAAACAACATATAGCAAAATGTAAAATAAAATAAAAAAAATATTACAGGTTGGTTATCATTATCAGTGCATCGGCGTTTTTTTGATGTTTTGCTACTGGTGTTGCTGTTCTTTTTGTTTCTGAGGATGTTGTTGCTGATATCTCTTCTAATGTATCAAACGTACAGTTGTCATCATTAGTTCCAAGAGAGAGATGAGCTGTAAAAAATTAAACGAAGAGCGAAATCAACAACAAAATTTGAATTCGATAACGTTACACTTACCTAGAAATGCAATTGTAACAAATCAGTTTCCCAGTTCTTTAAATTTATTTTTTCATTGCCTGTTTTATTTATGTGTATTTTATTTTTTATACGACATTTCATATTAGCTATTTTTTTATTATATTTTTCCCCGTTAATTCAATTCCAAATTTCTGCTTAATTTCTTTTACACATTCTTCTATAGTTTGCTTTTTTTCATTTTTTATACTTGGTAATTGACTCTTTTCTAATAAATATTTATTTTGTTTTATTTTTTCCACTAAAAATTTAGAAATGTCGTCATTTTCTACTTTATTATTATTTTTTAGTTCTATTTCTACTTCACTTTCACTTGACGACATGTTTACACTTCAATAACAATTACACGTTTGAACTCCCTTTGCTCAAGTAATTGCAATTGGTTTGAACTCTTTTTTATACATACGAAATTGAGCAAAAGCTGTTGCTGTTTGATAGAACTCGACTTTATGAGCAATTGCTCACCTGCATCAACTCAGCGCTTTTACTCGTTTTTATGCATGAGACCCAATGTTTTCTGTTATTGGGTTAATTTTCTATTCGTTTAATTATTGTGCTGTGTTTTGGTAATCCCTTGACATTAGGTTGTAGTGTAGTATGTAGTGCACATGGCACGTGTACAACTTATGTATTGACGGAAACCAAAAATATTTCAAGAACATTACAAAATGGCGATAAACAAAAATATCAGATAAACAAAATGTCAATTGTGCAAGTTAGTTTTTTATTTTTCTTTGAACTTTCACGTTCAGACTCAGCAATTGACTTGCCCAAGTTTCGTTCTCTTTTACTTATTATACTCTTCACACAGTGAAAAAGGGTATTTATAGGTCTGTCATTCCGTTTGAAATTTCTAGAATTATCATTTTGTTGAAATCAACTTTCTGAAGCCCCATGACATCGCCTGGACCCGGTATTAAAATATCAGAAATATTCGGGAATAGATAATACATGCCTATGCCTTTCGACCATTATTTCGTACTAGATGATATTTGAAATGACAGTAATGCTGTCTGATATAATAAAATGAGTTTGATAACAAAACGGGAGTAATGCTTCTTTACATTAACTTAAAGTAGCATTTTTTCAAAATCAATTCAATTCAAATAAATTGGAAATTAATAACAAATTCATTTTTCGAGTTCATTTGAATTAATTCAAATGAAATGTAAATGAATTGCAATTAATTTTTCTAACTTATTTGAATTAATTCAAAATCAGTTTAAATAAATTGTAAATGAATTACAATTCATTTTCTCTAACTCATTTGAATTAATTCAAAGTCAATTCAATTAAAATTTATTGAAAATTAATTGCAATTAATTTTACCAATTCATTTGAATTAAAAATGAGTTGCAATTAATTTTACCAATTCATTTGAATTAAAAATGAATTGCAATTCATTTCGCCCAATTCATTTGAATTGCAAATGAATTGCAATTCATGTTTGCTAAATTCAAATAAATTGATTCAACTTTAATTCAATTCGTTTTTTGGCGAAAAGAATTAGTTCAAAATTTTATCAATTCAGTGCACGAATGATTAGTGAATTAATTCAAAAATGAATGATTCGTTTACAACTCTGATTTTCTGTTATAATCTTAAGATTTTTAAAATCTTTTCCTGAAAAATCGAAGCGTTTCAAAGTTGCCTTTAAAAGTTCAATATAAAACTGTTGTGTATTTTTCTTTAATTTTATGTTTTTGCACGCTTGATATGCTACTTTCTTGCATACTTGCTATTGAATTGAAATGTGAAACATACATATTTCCAAGCGCGATTGGAAAAATTAGCATATAAAATACATAATATACATATTAAAATTTTAGTGAGAAGTAACCAAAATTAAAAAAAGAAGTACACATTTACACATCAGAAAAAATTAACCAATTTTGGTTAAAAGTAACCAAAACGGCAACACTGATTATAACATAATAAATACGATCCCTCTATACGCGCTCATACTATAAGCATAAACAAAAAGTCAGAACTTTTATATTGTGCGGATTCTTTGCGGTAAACATAAGCAAATTCTAATAAAAATGTTCAGCCAAACACAATATTTCCCACTTTTAGAATGCAATGTAAGCAATATTTATGCATAAATTCGATTGATTTTTAATACAGAAACAGAATTCTTGATAACACCAAAATAGTGCCTGCCATCCGCACTTCACAAAGATAACTAAAAAGTCTTTTGTTTCATAACACTAGATGGCGATCCTGAAAGTTACATTTCATAATTTTTTAAAGAAATTTTTTGTAAATCTATATATATAAAAATGAATCCCTTTTTCCCTTGGTCACGGCATCACGCGTGAATGGCTGAACCGATTTCACTAATTCTTTTTTTGTTGTATTTGTTATTATTAGTAGAAGGTTCTTATGTAAGAAAATAATAATAAGAATAATGTGTCACTGGCAGTAATATTCACGTAGTTGACATTAAAACAAAGAAACGTAGTTTACATGCTCTTTGCAAATATATCGGTCGGAGTTGGTCTGTGGTCGGAGTTACAATTACCATTTTTTAGTGTACTTTTCACATTGGTTTCTATAGGATAATTTGTGCTGAGTGTTTTTTTTTCTGAAGTGTTTGTTAAACGGTTACAATTTCCAGTGCGGCTAGCATTTGCAATGTCGATAAATAAATCACAAGGGCAGTCGTTAAGTTTTGTGGCATTAATCTTGAAAAATTCATGTTTTTCACATGGCCAGTTATATGTCGCCTGTTCCCGTGTCGGAATACCAACAACACTATTTATATACGCGCCAGAAAATAAAACTAAGAATATTGTGTATCGTAAAGCATTAGAATAATAAACACTTTGTTTTTAGAATAATTTTTATTTATTTATATACCAACAGCAATACGTAATAAAGAAATTAACTTAATTCAGATAAAAAGGTAACAGATATTTCTTGATTATAGGGCGGTACGAAGTTCGCCGGGTCAGCTAGTCTATATATATAAAAGTGAAACTCTGTGTGTGTTAGCTATAGACTCCGAAACTGTAAAACCGATCGGACTCAAACTTTGGTAAGTTGTTGTACACATACCAGGGAGTGTTTGTGGGTGGAAAAAAGTGGGCGGGGCCACACCCATAAAAAATTAGTTATCATTTTAAGCTACTTGCACATGACCGATTTTTCTGAAACTTTGCACACATATCGAGCTCTCATGACTAAATAATTTCGTGATTAGAAAAGTGGGCGGGGCCACGCCCATAAAAAAAATTTAATTTTGAGGTACTTGCACTGGACTGATTTTTCTGAAACTTTGCACACATATTGAGCTGTCATGACTTTATGATTTCGTAATTATAAAAGTGGGCACGGCCACGCCCATAAAAAAAAGTTATAATTTTGAGGTACTTCCACTGGACCGATATTTCGAAAACTGTGCACACATTTTGAAATCTCATGGTTATACAATTTCGTGATTAGAAAAGTGGGCGGGGCCACGCCCATAAAAAATTAGTTATCATTTTGAGCTACTTGCACATGACCGATTTTTCTGAAACTTTGCACACATTTTGAGCTGTCATGACTTTATAATTTCGTGATAAGAAAAGTAGGTGGGACTACGCCCATAAAAAAGTTTTAAATTGGGGTACTTGCACTGGATTGATTTTTCTGAAATTTTGCACACATATTGAGCTGTTATGACTTTATAATTTCGTGATTAGAAAAGTGGTCAGGGCCACGCCCATAAAAAAAAGTTATAATTTTGAGGTACTTGCACTTGACCGATTTTTCTGAAACTGTGCACACATACTGAGCTGTTATGACTTTACAATTTCGTGAGTAGAAAAGTGGGCAGTGCCACGCCCATAAAAAAAGGTATAATTTTGAGGTTCTTGCTCTGAACTGATTTTTGTTAAACTTTGCACACATATTGAATTGTCATCACTTTAAAATTTCTTGATTAGAAAAGTGGGCAGGGTTACGCCCATAAAAAATTAATCATAATTTTCAGCTACTTGCACTTGACCGATATTTCTTAAACTTTGCACACACATATTAAGCTGTCATGACTATATAATTTCGTGATTAGAAAAGTGGGCAGGGCTACGCCCATTAAAAAAGTTATAATTTTAAGGTACTTTTACTGGACCGATTTTTCTGAAACTTTGCACACTTATTGAGCTGTCATGACTATACAGTTTCGTAATTAGAAAAGTGGGCAGTGCCACGCACATAAAAAAAGTTATATTTTTAAGCCTTGCACTTGATATTCGATTAAAATTCAGAATGTGATTAAAATTTATGAAGGGGCGTAGCAACGCGCGCCGGAATTGGCTAGTATTTAATAAAATTAAACAATAAAACTTGTGTTGTAAAATGTACTAATATAAATATGTATGTATAAGCGAAAATCATAAAACGCAATAAATTGGGATTATAAAGACAGTACATTAACATTAGTAGAAGAACTTAAGTGGCTAAAAGATTTTTTTGAGAAAATAGGAATTGAGAGAAAATCTACACTAGAGAATATAGACAATTAAAGAGAAATCGAAACGAGTTTAATAATGAGAATAGCTAAAGTAAAAGAGTTTAAGATTACCACGTGCAAATCACAACTAAACTAAAACGGCCAACGTTATAAATAAGGTAGAAGTAATACAGGGAAAAACAGAATTACAGCAAATTGAGATTTGTATAATATTTATTACAATATTATTGGTATTAAGCTTTATGAATTGCATTATGCTAGCAAGGCAAATAACTTAGATCAAATTTAAATGGATAAATGGGAAGGATTTAAAACCATTATTCTAAGTGAGAGGAAAAAAAAATATCAAAAAAGCATATAAATGCATACAGATAATTGTCGTAAACCCATAATTAGAAAATACTAATAATTTCTACGAAAAAAAGTTGAGAGTTTAGGACACACAACCAGTATACATAAAAATTACCGCATAACACATTTACATGAAGAAGAAATAGTTATAATCCAAGATGGCGTCCTAAACAACTCTACTCTCCACTACATTAACATTTAAATAGTTGAATGAAAATTTTATTGTAGACAAAGGTTTGTTAAAAGATGCAAGAAGTGCAAAAAATACGGTTATTCCACAAAATACTTTAAAAAAATATAAGTAAACCTCGTGCAGTTAAGGCAATTCGATGTGATATACATAAGAATGTATCTATACAAAAAAGTTTATAATATATTTAACACATGGTAAGTAAATGGAAAAAGGAACTGCCTTCTTTTATTTTATTGTTTAGGTAACTTTGATACTTACACATCTTGATGCTCTTTCTGCAATTTCTTCACTTTGGCATCTAACTCTTGGACGTGTGACCTTTGGTACATTTGTGGAAATCTCTATATAATAATTTGGTAGTGTTTTACTAGATGTTGTAGTATTAGTTGTAAGAAGATGGCATGATAAAACTTCGCATAAATGACATTCAAACATAATTGCAGGATCGTCTTCACATCTTGAAAAAATTCGTATATATTCAGTTGATACCAAAAGTCTTAATTGTGCTTCCTTGTCATTACAGAGATTTGGCTCATAAAATATAAGTTTTTCTCTAAAATTTCGTTTATTGATTATGTAAAGATATTGTTGTCCCTTACTTTGCCGATAAGAATAAGACGGCAAAAGTCCACCCGGCGCTCCAGTCACACATCGTGGTAACCGTTTTCGGTGTGGCAGGTAATGATGTGACCCTCTGCTTGTTTCTCTAACCGCACTAGCAGTTTCTGATGCCAAATCAAGAACACCTATCAACGGTTTAGTAATCGTACCTACAATCCCTTTGCCAAGACCACTTAAAAATCCAGGAAGACCATCTGACTGTGCTCCAACATATGTATGTCGAACAATACTCGTGACTCCACCAAGTAATCCAAATCCAAAGCCTTTTAATCCAGCAGCTAAATGTCCGCCTGAAGTAGGATGTGCTACTTCCAATATTTTTTGTCTAGTTTCATTATCGTGTTCATCTAAAACAACTCTTCCAAGACTGTCAGATAAAGTTTCTGTCAATTTTGCAGTAGAATTTGATATACCGTGTGTAACGTTTTTTACCAAACTTTTAACTGATCCTTCAAAAATGAGTCCAGACACTCCTTCAGATAAATCATTTGCAAAACCCAAAGGATTTCCCAAAAAATCAACGCTTCCTAAAATGTATGCAGCATGCCATTTTAACTGATTCATATAATGAGCTTTAAGTGCCTTCGCATAGACTTCTAATGCTTCAAAATGGCGCTTATCTGCAAATTTGTCAAACTCTATAACAGCATCTTCAAACTTAATGAGAGTTAGCCCTAAAGACTTTTTAATTTCAAAGAGATCTGGTGCCAATTTCGACGCTGTTAACACGCTGAGTCGTACCTAAAAAAAAGTTATATTTAATTAGAAAAAAGTAATTTTAAAATTTAATAAACATATTTTCTGTTATTGCGAAATGTGATAAAAATTACGGATTTTTGTTTACTTAAGTTTCAGTTAAACGAATCGACAATTTAAAAAATTGTTTTTTAAAAAAAATATGGTGGCATTAGATAGAAAACTGATGCATGAATATTTTAAGTTTTATGAATTTTACAAATAATCTGATTTTGCTGCAAGTAACGTATTAAGGTTGGTTTCCTTAATCGAAAAAATAATTTTTACAACTTTACTTGATTGTGGTTGGTTTAATTCTTAGCTAGTAACAACGACAAAAATTATGACAAGTAAAAGTGCTATATTCGGCCGTGCCTAATCTTATATATGTATATATACGTGTAGTTATGCAATAACAATTGTTTGTTTCATCTATATATATAAAAGTGAAACTCTGTGTGTGTGTGTGTGTGTGTTAGCTATAGACTCCGAAACTGTAAAACCGTAAACGGGCTCAAACTTTGGTAAGTTGTTGTACTCATACCAGGGAGTGTTTATGGGTGGAAAAAAGTGGGCGGGGCCACGCCCATAAAAAATTAGTTATCATTTTAAGCTACTTCCACATTACCGATTTTTCTGAAACTTTGCACACATATCGAGCTGTCATGACTAAAAAATTTCGTGATAAGAAAAGTGGGCGGGGCCACGCCCCTAAAAAAGTTTTAATTTTGAGGTACTTGCACTGGACCGATTTTTCTGAAACTTTGCACACATATTAAGCTGTCGTGACTTTATAATTTCGTGATTAAAAAAAAGGGCGGGGCCACGCCCATAAAAAAAGGCTATAATTTTGAGGTACTTGCACTAAACCGATTTTTCTGAAACTTTGCACACATATTGAGCTGTCATGACTAAATAATTTCGTGATTAGAAAAGTGGGCAGTGCCACGCCCATAAAAAGAGGTATCATTTTGAGGTACTTGCACTGGACCGATTATTCTGAAACTTTGCACACATATTGAACTGTTATGACTTTACAATTTCGTGATTAGAAAAGTGGGCAGGGCCACGCCCATAAAAAAAAATTTTAATTTTGAGGTACTTGCACTGGTCCGATTCTTCTGAAACTTTGCACACATATTGAGCTGTTATGACTTTACAATTTCGTGACTAGAAAAGTGGGAAATACCACGCCCATAAAAAAATTATAATTTTTAGGTTTTTGCACTTAATATTCAATTAAAATTCAGAATGCATTTCGATTCATTAAGGGGCGTAGCAACGCGCGCCGGGTTTGGCTAGTCTCATATAAAATACGTAGATACATGTAAAAAACATACATACAAAAAACATGCATATGTAAAAACATCCAAATTATCAAAAAAAAAAAATTACAAAACAAAAATAAAAAAAATGTTTTAAAAACAAAAAAAAAAAAACAATAAAAAAAATTACAAAAAAATTTTTTTTAAAAAATTTAAAAAAAAATTTTTTAAATATTAAAAAACATATAAAAAAATAAAAATATAAATAATATATAAAAAAAAATTTTTGTTTGGCTCAGCTGGGATTCGATGCCACGTTTACTCTAACCAGTATACCTATATATGCATGTTGTTGTTGTAATTGTGAAAAAAACGAGGTGGTCGTGGTTTTTTGCTCATATCTCAGAAGATCAGGAGTCCATACTACAAAGAAATCATCTGTGATTGACTTGAAAACTATTCAAAAACCGGTAAATATTAATTTAATAAATTTTCTTATTAATGTTTATTTGTTTTTTTTTAAATTTCAATTTTAGGTGCAAAAATTTCACTCAAAAATATTTCTTGCCTTTCTTTTAATTTTAGGTGTCAAAATGACACTAAAAATACATTTATTTCATTCGCATTTGGACTTTTTTCGGAAAAACCTTGGTGCCATGAACAACGTTATCAGCGACTATGGAATGAAAATATGATGGGAGATTTTATTTGGTTCCTTATAAGAAAATCAAATTCAGAAAATTATAGGAGACAAAACTAAATTCGAAATTATTTTTAGATTATTCTTTGTTAAACTTGTTGATTAAAATATAACTACTTGATACCTTTGTTTATACTTTCACTTTATAAGGAATAAAACTCAAATTTATCCATGGATTTTCATGCAAGACACATTTTTTTTAATACATGCAGCTTTAAGACTAAGTACTAAAACGCATGTTTTCAATTGAATAAAAACATGTTTTTTTTTAAATATTTGACAAAAACCAAAAACAAAATAAGCGGACAAGTATCTGGTACTTTTTTGAAAATAGAAGACCTAAACCGGTAAAAACTTTATTTTGGTACTTTTGAAAATCCCATTTAACTCTAGACTAATTAACGCCGGAAAATAGTTTAAAATTGTGATAAAAAAATATCAAAACTAGGTAACACTGTACTGTTTGGACGTGTTTTGTTCGGTGCTAAATTTGGAAGCATATTTTTAGTGGTTTTAACCCGGCTATAATACGCTGCTTTGGTTGTATACAAATTGCTGCATAACTATTTTTAAAGACTTGTGCTTGTTGTGGTAGGTAAAGTTGGATATTTTGATAGTATTGTTTATTAAGTAATTTAATACGACAACTGTCAGTAGTTTAGATTGTAGTGGCGCCATATATTGTTTAGTAGTTTGTTTTTATTACCCAGCTACCTAGATAACCAAAACTTTGAAATTTCATCAGTAGAAATATTTTTTAATAATTTGATTTCATCAACAAATTATGGATTGCCAGAATACAAATTGTAACGTTTCGGGTAATGATCGCTTGATATTCTGTTGGTTGTGTCTTGGAATCTATCATTTAAAGTTTAGTGGACTTAAGGCGCGTGATGCAGATGCACTTGCTGATTCCATTTAATCCCTTCAATGGACTTGTCCCTCGCTGTAAAAATATAATTGTTAAATTTTACAAATTTTTTAAAAGTTATAAAGAACAGTTTGATCAACTTAATAAGGACTTCTTATCTGTTCAATCTAATTTTTTAAAAAAACTTTTCACAAATTTTCCGAATTTAGATAAATTTGCTGACGCTCAACCTTATTCTTTACCTAAGAGGAAAAAATCTGCAGAAAATCCAATCCCATCAATAACAATATCAAAAACGGCTTTTCATAATTCAGTAGAATAATTCGTCTTCTTTACCTTGCTTGGACGAAAATAATTTGATTGCATCCGAAGTTATCAC
Organism: Phyto melanocephala; assembly: GCA_941918925.1. NCBI lineage: Eukaryota > Metazoa > Arthropoda > Insecta > Diptera > Rhinophoridae > Phyto > Phyto melanocephala. The sequence goes on from OW799235.1 coordinate 46,662,564, forward strand.
TCCGTTAGGGTGCCCCGATGAACTAGTCAGCAGTGTGCTGTTCTGCTAGTTTGGGGGTTGCGGGTTCGATTCCCGCCGGAGACTCTGGACTTGTCTGCTTCCTTTCTATTCTATTATTACTTTTCTATTCAGGTATCACAAAGGGATCAATATAATGGACCCAAGTAAGCTGCACAGCAGCTGCCTGTTCTACCTAACCTATCACTCCGTTATATTCTCTACTCCTTGAATTAAATAGTATTTCACCTACTACATCTTTTTTATCAGCTACATCTTTAATTTCTAATAATATTGTCCCACTCGAATATTTTGAGCAAATCATAGATGTCAATTTTTGGCCAAAACATACTCTTGTATGTGAATTTATTTATCGTGATGAAAATTTAGCTCGTATTCCAACGTCTAATAAAACTCCAAAAAACTAATACCTAATTCCACCCTTAACATTATTTATTAATATACTAATTAGACTGCTGCATGAACACAGAAAATCTGTGTCTGAAGACGCTCACTTTATTTTTTTATACACTTCAAACAGTGAAAAAGGGTATATATAGGTTTGTCATTCCGTGTGAAATTTCTACAATTTTCATTTCCGACCCCATAAAGTATATATTTTCTGAAAGCTTATGAACAGGGGAGTCGATTAAGCCCTGCCAGTCTGTCCGTGTGTATGTTGAAAGCCCCCCGAAATCGCTTGGACCCGGGTGAGGTATTAAAATATCAGAAATATTCGGGAGTAGATCGGTATTGAAAATCAGAAACATTGGTTCATAAACAACTGAGATATGAGCAAAAACCCACGACCACCTCGATTTTTTTTTCCACTAAAACAACATTACAACAACAACATACATACATACTAACTTGTATATTGGTTAAAGTAAACGTGGGATCAAATCCCAGCTGAGCCAAAAAAATTTTTTTTTTATATTTATATATTTTTATATATTTTTTTTTTATATTTTATTATATTATTTTATATTTTTTTTTAATTCTTTTTTAATTTTTTTTTATTTTATTTAATATATTATTTATATTTTTATTATTTTTTTTTTAATTTTTTTTTTATTTTTTTTTAATTTTTTTTAGCTTTTTTTTTAAATTTTTTTTTATTTGTTTTTTATTTTATTTTATCATACATACGTTAATTTTTAATTTTACAATGGGATGTTTTTATATATGTATGTTTTTTATATGAATGTACGTATTTCATATGAGATGAATGGTGATACAAACTACTGTTATTGCATGACTACACGTTGTGAAGGGTATATAAGATTCGGCACGGCCGAATATAGCGCTCTTACTTGTTTATGTTTAACTTGTTTGTGTTTATTGTCGACAAGTACCGATGAGTGGACAAGTTGAACAATAAACACTACCAAACAAGTATGATCATAAATATGAAAACGACCGATTGTATGTATTATAGCCTTTTTACACTTACTCACATCTTAGCGGAATGCGTGGAAGATGTTGAAAATGAAAAAAACTTGTTTACATTTGCAACATCTTTCATCCTTCATCTTTCATCTGTCATAATATTTATTGTAAATGTTTGCGCAAATAAAAATTTAAAAAATGAATTTAAAAATTCTGTATTACTTGTATTAATTATTGCCCTTGGAGAGCAATTATTATTACAATATGCAGATTTTGTTAGAGAATGAAGATATTAAGATATTTTATTTTATACGACATATTTCAAGTCCACTCGTTGTATGTATTTTTGTTTGTTTTTGGCATTTATAATTTTTTTCTAGTGATGCCATGTAAATTTTTGCAACAATATTTGTTTTTTCTAGTGAAGACACTAAAATAATCGAAAGATGTTGAGTGGAACAAAATGATTTAGGAACATCTTTAAAAGATGTTGAGATATGTTGACACACAAACACGTACAATTCATATGGGAAGATGTTAACATCTTGTTGATTTGATGAAAGATGAAAGATGTGAGCAAGTGTAAAAAGGCTATTAGACTACTGCATGAACACAGAAAATCTGTGTCTGAAGACGCTCACTTTATTTTTATACCCTTCACACAGTGAAAAAGGGTATATATAGGTTTGTCATTCCGTGTGAAATTTCTACAATTTTCATTTCCGACCCCATAAAGTATATATTTTCTGAAAGCTTATGAATAGGGGAGTCGATTAAGCCCTGTCAGTCTGTCCGTCTGACCGTGTGTATGTTGAAATCAACTTTTTGAAGCCCCCCGACATAGGTTGGACCCGCGTAAGGTATTAAAATATCAGAAATATTCGGGAGTAGATCGGTATGAAAATCAGAAACATCGGAACATAAACAACTGAGATATGAGCAAAAACCCACGACCACCTCGATTTTTTTTTCACAAAAACAACATTACAACAACAACATAAATACATACAAACGTGTATACTGGTTAAGGAAAACGTGGCATCGAATCCCAGCTGAGCCAAAAAAAAAAATTTTTTAATATTTTTATACCCTTCACCTGTGGTGCACAAAGGTATATATAGCTTTGTCATTCCGTTTGTAATTTCTACAATTTTCATTTCCGACCCCATAAAGTATATATTTTCTGAAAGCTTATGAATAGAGGAGTCGATTAAGCCCTGACCGTCTGCCCGTCTGTCCGTGTGTTGGTTGAAATCAACTTTTAGAAGCAACTATATGTTAATCAGATCTGTATATGGTATCAATCTCTTGGAAATATCCAGGAATGAATCGCTATTGAAATTCAGCACAATCGCCCCATAACTTCCTGAGATATGAGCAAAAAACCACGACCACCTCTTTTTTTACACAATTACAACAACAACATACATACATGCATACATACCAAAAACATGCCAAAAAAAAATTACAAAAAAACAAATATATTAAAAATAAAAAAAAATAATAAAAAAAATTAAAAAAAAAATTTAAAAAAAAAAATTTAAAAAAATTTTTACAAAAATTTTTACAAAATATTAAAAAAAATATATAAAAAAAAATAATAAAATATAAATAATATCTTAAATAAAATAAGATAACATATTTTTGGCTCAGCTGGGATTCGATGCCACATTTAGTCTAACCAGTATATACATATGTACGTATTTTATATGAGATGAATGGTGATACAAACAATTGTTATTGCATGACTACACGTTGTGATGGGTATATAAGATTCGGCACGGCCGAATATAGCGCTCTTACTTGTTTAAATTTTTTTTTTTATATTTTTATATTTTTTATTTAATATATTATATATATTTTTATTATTATTTTTTTAATTTTTTTTTTTTTTTAATTTTTTTTTATTTTTTTTTGTTTTATATATATTACTAGCCAAACCCGGCGCGCGTTGCTACGCCCCTTAATAAATCGAAATGCATTCTGAATTTTAATTGAATATCAAGTGAAAAAACCTAAAAATTATAATTTTTTTATGGGCGTGGCATTGCCCACTTTTCTAGTCACGAAATTGTAAAGTCATAACAGCTCAATATGTGTGCAAAGTTTCAGAAGAATCGGACCAGTGCAAGTACCTCAAAATTAAAATTGTTTTTATGGGCGTGGCCCTGCCCACTTTTCTTATCACGAAATTGTAAAGTCATAACAGCTCAATATGTGTGCAAAGTTTCAGAATAATCGGTCCAGTGCAAGTACTTCAAAATGATACCTTTTTTTTATGGGCGTGGCACTGCCCACTTTTCTAATCACGAAATTATTTAGTCATGACAGCTCAATATGTGTGCAAATTTTCAGAAAAATCTGTCTGGTGCAAGTACCTCAAAATTATAGCCTTTTTTTATGGGCGTGGCCCCGCCCACTTTTTTAATCACAAAATTATAAAGTCACGACAGCTTAACATGTGTGCAAAGTTTTAGAAAAATCGGTCCAGTGCAAGTACCTCAAAATTAAAACTTTTTTAGGGGCGTGGCCCCGCCCACCTTACTTATCACGAAATTATTTAGTCATGACAGCTCGATATGTGTGCAAAGTTTCAGAAAAATCGGTCAAGTGCAAGTAGCTAAAACTGATAACTAATTTTTTATGGGCGTGGCCCTGCCCACTTTATTTCATCCATAAACACTCCCCGGTATGTGTGCAACAACTTACCAAAGTTTGAGCCCGATCGGTTTTACAGTTTCAGAGTCTATAGCTAACACACACACACACACACACAGTTTCACTTTTGTATATATAGATACTAGCCAAACCCGGCGCGCGTTGCTACGCCCCTTAATGAATTGAAATGCATTCTGAATTTTAATTGAATATCAAGTGCAAAAACCTAAATATTATAATTTTTCTTATGGGCGTGGCATTGCCCACTTTTCTTATCACGAAATTGTAAAGTCATAACAGCTCAATATGTGTGCAAAGTTTCAGAAGAATCGGACCAGTGCAAGTACCTCAAAATTATAATTGTTTTTATGGGCGTGGCCCTGCCCACTTTTCTAGTCGCGAAATTTTAAAGTCATAACAGCTCAATATGTGTGCAAAGTTTCAGAATAATCGGTCCAGTGCAAGTACCTCAAAATGATACCTTTTTTTTATGGGCGTGGCACTGCCCACTTTTCTAATCACGAAATTATTAAGCTATGACAGCTCAATATGTGTGCAAAGTTTCAGAAAAATCGGTCTGGTGCAAGTACCTCAAAATTATAACCTTTTTTTATGGGCGTGGCCCTGCCCACTTTTCTAGTCACGAAATTATATGGTTGTGACAGCTTAGTATGTGTGCAAAGTTTCATAAAAATCGGTCCAGTGCAAGTACCTCAAAATAAAAACTTTTTTAGGGGCGTGGCCCCGCCCACTTTTCTTATCACGAAATTATTTAGTCATGACAGCTCGATATGTGTGCAAAGTTTCAGAAAAATCGGTCAAGTGCAAGTAGCTAAAATTGATAACTAATTTTTATAGGCGTGGCACCGCCCACTTTTTTCCACCCATAAACACTCCCTGGTATGTGTACAACAACTTACCAAAGTTTGAGCCCGATCGGTTTTACAGTTTCGGAGTCTATAGCTAACACACACACACACACACACACACAGAGTTTCACTTTTATATATATAGATATATAATAATTTTTTTTAATTTTTAAAAAAAATTTATTTTTTATTTTTTTTTTGTTTTTTTAACATACATACGTGAATTTATAATTTTACAATGGGATGTTTTTATATATGTATGTTTTTATATGTATGTACGTATTTCATATGGGACGAATGGTGACACACACTACTGTTATTGCATGACTACACGTTGTGAAGGGTATATAAGATTCGGCACGGCCGAATATAGCGCTCTTACTTGTTTATGTTTAACTTGTTTGTGTTTATTGTCGACAAGTACCGATGAGTGGACAAGTTGAACAATAAACACTACCAAACAAGTATGATCATAAATATGAAAACGACCGATTGTATGTATGAGACTGCTGCATGAACACAGAAAATCTGTGTCTGAAGACGCTCACTTTATTTTTTATGTTTAACTTGTTTGTGTTTATTGTCGACAAGTACCGATGAGTGGACAAGTTGAACAATAAACACTGCCAAACAAGTATGATCATAAATATGAAAACGACCGATTATATGTATTCATAATCATGAACACAAGCAGCGTTGCCGTTTTTGGTTATTTATAACCAAAATTGGTTATTTTTTTTGCCAATGTGTAGATGTGTATTTTTTTTCCTTTTTGGTTACTTTTTTAAAGCCCAAAATTCAGTAGCATTTTATATGTTTTATTTATAAATCATGTTCTTATATGTACGTTTAACATTGCAATGTTCTCATTTAAGTGACAATGTTTAGACAACATTGTTAGCTTTTGAAACCCTATTTCTTTTAGCAAATAATCAACTCTGGAGTACGAAAAAATACATGACTGTTTTAAAAAACAAGTACAAGTACAAATATTTTTATATTATATTAAAATTTAAAATAAATAAAAATTTTATTTTAAATAAAAGCTTTTTATTTATATATCGTTATTTGTAATAAAATTTCCTTTAAGTTTTTTTATGTTACTTGATACGTAAGACTTGAATTTTTGGTTTATTTTTAGTTCATAATTCATTCGTAAAGTACAAATATTTTTTATATTAAAATGTAAAACAAATTTAAAATAAATCAAATATATTTTAATTTTGGTTACTTTTTTTTTTATTTGGTTACTTTTTGAAGAAATTTTGGTTGTAATTTTTTTTTGGTCGTGGCAACACTGAACACAAGTAAACGTAGTGAAAAAAGTGTTGAACAGTTCAAACAACAATAAAAGATCAGCGTATTCAAACAAAGTTCGAACACATTTAAAAATTTATATAAAACAAAATAAATGCAGTAGTTTCCCATCAATTTTTATACCCTTCAGCTTTGTCATTCCGTTTGTAATTTCTACATTTTTCATTTCCGACCCCATAAAGTATATATTTTCTGAAAGCTTATAAATAGAGGAGTCGATTCGTGTGTTGGTTGAAACCAACTTTTAGAAGCAACTATATGTTCCTCAGATCTGTGTATGGTATCAATCTCTTGGAAATATCCGGCAATGAATCGCTTTTGAAATTCAGCACAATCGCCCTATAACTTTCTAAGATATGAGCAAAAAACCACGACCACCTCGTTTTTTTTCACAATTACAACAACAACATGCATATATAGGTATAGGTTAGAGTAAACGTGGCATCAATTCCCAGCTGAGCCAAAAATTTTTTTTTTTATTTTATATATTATTTATATTTTTTTTATATATTTATTTTTAATTTTTTTAAAAATTTTCTTAAAAAAATTTTTTTTTAAGTTTTTTTTTTGTAATTTTTATTGTTGTTTTTTTAATATATTTTTTAAAAATTTTTTTTTTAGATACATACGTACGTAAACTCAATTAATAATTTTACAATAGATTTTAATATGTATGTTTTTTACATGTATGTACGTATTTTATATGACATGAATAGTGATACAAACAATTGTTATTGCATGACTACACGTTGTAAAGGGTATATAAGATTCGGCACGGCCGAATATAGCACCGTTACTTGTTTTTAATGTACTCGATACCGTCTTAATTGATTTTTAAATGCATTTTATAAGGTTGATATATGTATGTATATATTTTGTAAAAATAAAAATGCAATATTTTCAATTTTAAAAAACAATGTTTTATTTTTTTCATTAATTAAATTCAATATTATTTCACGTTTTATTTTTGGTGTACATATTGCATTTACCTATGAAAAAAAAATTATTTAAAATAAAATAAAAAGGCGAAAAACCAAGTACGTTCCTAGTAAAATAACTTAATTAATGAAAGGAGCTTACAATTAGGGAGATCAATATTAAAATAATAAAAAAATAATAAAAAAATTGCTGCTCTAAAAAACTTTAAATAACGATAATTTTTTGTAAATAACTGATCCGTTTTTTTGTCTTATTATAAAATAGTTTTTTTTAGCTTTAAAATAAAAATCAAATAGTGTTGAATTTAATAAAAATAAGGCAATAATTAATTTAATTTATTTTTTTATATTAGGCAGTTGTTTCGAAATTGCTTGTTTCCATATTCTGATGTAGAAACATAATTTTTTCAACGGAAGTGGGATTCCATTTAATAGCGCAACGTTTTTCGCTAAGCAAATTTCTTGCTGCCGAAAAAACCCGCTCTGAAGAGGCACTGCTTGCTGGTGTGGCCAAGATCTTACAGCTTACTTTATACAAAAGGGGAAATAATATTTATTTGGTTGTTGGGTTTAAGCTGGTTTATATGCATTTCACTGGTGCTTATGCCAGATCATCAGTAAACTTTTACCCAAATTCTTGAAAAAGTTTAAAATGTTATAAGTTATATTTTTAAATTCTCATTAACAAAATGAGAATTCAAAAATAAAACAAAAAACTATAAAAAACTTTTTCAAAAACCCAACCAACAATTTTTCAATTTTAATTTATTTTATTTTTCTAATTGAAAAATTAAGGGAGCATATCCTGAATAATTTAGTAAATACAAAAGGGGAAATTTTACCTTATTTATTTCCCACCACGGCAACACGTTAAATCCATCGTGGAGAACTTCATGAACGTTTTCATAAGCACTTAACTCACTTTGAATTCTGTCGCATACATTCACTTCAATCGAAGATTGAACGAAACCTGAGAAAATGCGTTGATTTTCTACTGATAAAGATCCACATGTGTCATTAGCAATTATCCCAGAATCACTTATAAAATTGTTCATCATATTTTTACAATGCCATATTATTTTATTTTTTTCAATGCTAGAAAACTGAAGCATTTTATTTGTTGGTGGAAATAGAAACACAGCTATTTTGTGAAAAATTGTTAAATTCTGCATAATGACGTCACTCAGTAATGTATTTAACTTTTTTTGAATTCCTTTGCGCAGTCTTGATCGTCATTACTTGTTTCTTCACACAATCGCTTCAAGAAATGAACATATATTATAACAAGATGCAAAGTCGGATAGCTATCACCTTCAATTTTTTTCGACGCTTCTTCAAAACTCTGTAATATTTTGATAATATTTTTCATTAAATTTATATCAATTCCAGACATTTTGGACAACTGATTTTTGGCCTGCAGAATTTGGCCAATCTGAACCCAGTTTCGCAGAACTGATTGCAATAAAAAATAAATAGTATTCCACCGGGTAGGTAAAAACTTTTTAACGTTGTTTCTAATTGCGCGTTGCATCCTGACTTCTTGAAATACTTTACGAGTTTTCTGAACTTTTCACACAAATCTTCGACGTCCGATGTTTCTTTTATAGCTTTTTCTACTATATTGTGAAGCAAATGATTAAAGCAAAATATATGAGAGTATTCACTTTCATATTTGAGCCTCTATCGGTAATAATCATTGCTTTATCAAGACTAAGCAGAAAGTTTTGGAGTCTTTGCGTCATTTTCATATAAACTAGAGTAATAGAACAAAACTTACTTGTACAAGATTCAGAACTCATTGATTCAAATCCAAGGACTTTAGTATAAAGTTTAGGGTTTTTAATAAAATGAATTGTTAAAGCTAAATAAGAATTTTTTAAGTAGTTATCAGTCCAAAGATCTGTTGTAATTGCAAACCCACTTTCGCTTATTGTACTTATTTCTACTTGCAATTGATCATAGGATTCTGCGTAAAGTTTATTAATATTCCGTGACACTGTCGTTGGATGTGGGAGCATCTTTTGTAATTCGACTTTTGCTCCATACTTTGCTCCAATAGATAAAATTAATTCTGTGTATTTTAGAAGTTCATCATCTTCGACTATTCTGAAAGGCCTGCAGTTTTTAATTGTCCATTGCGTAACTGCTTCAACTACTTTATCCTTGGTGTGTTGGTCTACATCCACCTTATGCTTATCTCCTGGTAACGACTCTATATAACACTTTTGTCTTATTAAAACAGAAGTGCTATGAAATTTGTAAACAGTGTTGCAAGAATTCCACGCTACTATTTTTTGGCTTACTGCTCCATTCATATCTACCTCTCCAAACAAGTCCCAAACCGTACTCTTTCCTATTATTGGGATAATTTTATATTCTCCACTGATGATTTTAGCTTTAATATCTAAAACATCAGTGGTCAATGGCAGCATATTTTCTGTTAAATCCTACATTAAAATTTTGTTATTTTTGAAACAATTTTTAAGACATATTAACCTTCATAAAAAGACTTTTTTCTATATTACCCTAAAAACTAATAAAATTATTTATAATTTTTACTTACGTTAATTTTTAATTTCTTTTTCCTAAAAAATAAATAATAAAACCGTTAGTATAGGTAAATTGTAAGCCTCGTGTTCCTGAAAACTTTAGCACTAAACAGAATTCATCTATATATATAAAACTGAAACTCTGTGTGTGTGTGTGTTAGCTATAGACTCCGAAACTGTAAAACCGATCGGACTCAAACTTTGGCAAGTTGTTGTACACATACCAGGGAGTGTTTATGGGTGGAAAAAAGTGGGCGGGGGCACTCCCATAAAAATTAGTTATCAGTTTTAGCTACTTGCACTTAACCGATTTTTCTAAAACTTTGCACACATATCGAGTTGTCATGGCTTAATAATTTGGTGATAAGAAAAGTGGGCGGGGCCACGCCCCTAAAAAAGTTTTAATTTTGAGGTACTTGCACTGGACCGATTTTTCTAAAACTTTGCACACATACTAAGCTGTCATAACCATATAATTTCGTGATTAGAAAAGTGGGCAGGGCCACGCCCATAAGAAAAGGTTTTAATTTTGAGGTACTTCCACTGGACCGATATTTCGAAAACTGTGCACACATTTTGAAGTCTCATGGTTATACAATTTCGTGATTAGAAAAGTGGGCAGTGCCACGCCCATAAAAAATAGGTATCATTTTGAGATTCTTGCACTGGACCGATTATTCTAAAACTGTGCTCACATATTGAGCTATTATGACTACAATTTCGTGGTTAGAAAAGTGGGCAGAGCCACGCCCATAAAAACAATTATAATTTTGAGGTACTTGCACTGGTCCGATTCTTCTGAAACTTTGCACACATATTGAGCTGTTATGACTTTACAATTTCGTGATTAGAAAAGTGGGCAATGCCACGCCCATAAAAAAAAATTATAATATTTAGGTTTTTGCACTTGGTATTCAATTAAAATTCAGAATGCATTTCAATTCATTAAGGGGCGTAGCAACGCTCGCCGGGTTTGGCTAGTTACTAATAAATAGAAAATAAAAAAAAACAAAAACAATTACCGTATGGCAATACGACATGGGTATTCGAACTGGTTGTTTCTGTTCGAATAATGCCTTTTGTTCATGAACATCAAACAGAATTCATTGAACACCAAACAGTATTCACTGTGATTACAACATAAACAAACATTTGATTACCAATGTTAAACTCGATCAAACATGTACTCAGTTAGGCAGTTTGTGTTCGATGTTAGCTGTTTATTCATTGGCACATAAACATGATCACTGTATGAGGTTGTGCATACAGCAGTTTCATACTAATGGAATGAATACTAAGCTTACTGATATGTTCCTTAACAGCTTTGACTGCGAATTTCATGTTGTTGCATTCACTGAAACCTGGCTTACAAATAATACTAATAACTCTGAAATTTTTTTGTGGTAAATAGACTTAATGGAATTAGTAAACGTGGTGGTCGTGTTTTAATTTGCTGTTTATATCCTGCTAAACAGATATTATTTGTAAATTCATTCGACATTGAATTTATCGCTATTGTCATACAAATTCAAAATATATCGATCTTTATTACCTGCTCATATATACCTTCAAACTCTGATCCACAACTTTATGAAAAACATGTTTTGTTAATAAAATCCGTTGCAGATAAACTTAAGTCAGCTGATTTTTTGATAATTTTTGGTGATTTTAATATTCCGACTGTATCCTGGTTTACATCAGATGATACAGATTTCTTTATACCGATTACGTCACAAGATTGGACTCAGGATTTTTTTAATAATTTGACTAATTTAAGCGTCTTCCAAATAAATAAAATTTTTAATAACAATAACCGTTTACTGGATCTTGTATTTGTAAATACAATAAACCCCTTGTTTATTCCTGAGGACCGACACCATCCTACATTGTTAATTTCTACACCATTGCCTCAAAAGGAAGCTGTTCACAACGTATCTGAGTCACTCTGTTTTAAACGTACAAACTATCATCTGTTAAATAATCTATTACATAATATTAACTGGTTTCAAATTCTGGCTTTTTCTTAAAATATTAGTAATTTTAATGAAATCGTGGAGAAATTTTACTCAACTCTTTTCAGTTTTTTTATCAGAAATAACTCCATTGTTAAAAAAGATTTCATCAAATCGTCCTCCATGGTATTACCGTACATTAACCTGGTGTAAAAAACGTAAGAACCGTTTATATAAAAAGTTCATGAAGAGTAAAATCCTTATTGATCGAAGCCATTATTTAATAGCTCAAAGCCGTTATATTTTTGAAAACAAAAAATGTTATGCATCGTATTTAAACAAAATGAAATTTTACTTTAAAAAGAATCCGAATATGATTTATAATTTTGTCAATTCCAAACGTAGAGTTTCAACGGATCTAACTATTTTGAAAATGAATAATGCTGTTTATTCCAATAACATATATATTGCCAATTATTTTGCTGATTTCTTTGCCTATACCTTATCTACAAAAACGTTAGAAAGTACAACTTATCCTTATTATTTATTTATTGTCTCCTTGCACAACAAGAATAATACCCTGTTCAGACAGATATTTTAATTGTTTCAATTTAATGTTGATTGAGCAATTAAAATAAGTGTTCAGACATACTCAATTTATCTTACTCCATTAGCATTTAATAGCTGTAAAATACGATGTATTTATACCAAATCAAATAATGCCTTATTTTCAGTGTTTTTCCTGTTGATAAAATATATTTACAATTATATTTATACATATATATACTTATATGTATGTATTTGAATTTATTCAAACATTTTTTAAAAAATTTTTCATTTTCTTAATTTTTATTTTTTGTATATTTATTTGTTTGACATTAGAAATGCCACCTATAGAATTTTCTTCTCACTGAACATACTTCTCAAGAGTTGTATTTCGAGTTTTAGACAATAAGTGAAACAATTAAGTATATATTGCTCAATTTAAAAATAATTTTTAGTATGGTAAATTGAGCTCAATAAGGCATTTAATTGCGATAATATTATAAATTGACAATTAAGGCGCCTGTGTGAACATAGTATAAGTATTATAATTAAAGTGCAGGAATTTAAAATTGTACAAATAATTTTCCAAAAACAAATAAAAATTAAATACAAAATAAAATAAATTAAACCCTACTCAATTTCAAACAACAAAAAGGTATTTTAACAAAATAAAAAAATATTTAAACAAATTTTTTAACGTTTAAGCGAAATAATTTAATAGAAATTTTTTTGAATTAATTTCGTTGCTATTTGTTTGTTGATTGTGTGGAAGAGTATTCCAAACACGAATAGCATTTATGAAAAACTGCCACCCAGAAACGAGAAAACGAAATTTTGGAATTATAATTTTTTTTGCTTCTAGATGATCTAGCAAAACGAATTTTTTGAAATAAGTATTTTGGCTCCTTCAGAGTAAATAATTTTTCAAAGGAAAATTAGTGTTCTTATCTTTAAAAAAATTTCCAAATAATACTCAATAGAGATTTTTTGAAAAAGATGACACATGATCACGTTGCCTTAGACCATAAACATATCGTACAATATTATTATACCACACTTGGAGCTTCTTCTTACTTAGGAAATCACAACTTGAAAACAATTCACAACCATACACACACACACACACACATGTTGGGGGAAAATCGAAGCAGACCACTACTATCACGGGTCCCTTTTCGCCCTGGGTTCCGGTCCACAACCATAAGTCAAACTAGGATCCAGGATTTATATATACACATGTAGGGGGAATATCGAAGCAGATCACTACTACCACGGGTCCCTTTTCGACCCCCTTCGTTCCCCAGTGATTTCGTGTCCACCGATCAGCACACCCTCAATCATTGAGTCCCGCGCCACAACCGGCGTTTGCTCTGGACTAGAAAAACGATTTCACACTGCCGACTGGTGATTGTCGACAATCCTCATCGCAGAGTCCTTTGTAATCGCCAGCATCTCCCTCAGACTAAGGTCCCCCATCGCACTCCTTAATCCTTAATTTTACGCTCGCCAACGCCGGACACTCGCATACCACATGCGCTGCCGTCTCGGCACCCTCCAGGCACATTCTACAAATATCATCATCCACGATCCGCATCCTCTTCAGATGATATTTGAAGTTACCATATACTGTAATCAACGCAGTGATCCAGCTCATTATACTCCGATTAAAACCGAGTATCTTCAGTGGCTCCCTGAGCACCATACTAGCCTGTCTACACGGGTTCCCTCCATCCACCTTCGCAAGTTCACAGAGTTCACCCGTTGAAAGATCCTCGCCCGCACTAACCCATTGCCCAGAGCAGTTCTGGGTTCCGGTCCGCAGAATGCAGCCTCAGACCCTTTCTTCGCAAGTTCGTCAGCAGCCTCATTCCCAGCTATGCCCACGTGTCCCTTAACCCACATCAGCGTTACCTAATTTGTAGAGGCACACCTATTGAGCTTCAGAACACACTCAAGCACCAAAGAGGAGTTCACATCCATCCGCTGCATAAGTTTTATAACCGACTGGTTGTCAAGTGCAATAAGAATATTCTTCCCATACATTCGACATTCCAACAGGTGGTCCAACGCGTGCAGCAAACCAAGCATTTCTGCCTGATAGACCGACACGTACTCCCCCAGACTCAGGGTGCAGGATAAGTCCAACTCAGATGAGTACACACTATTACCTGCCCTCCCGTCCATAAAGGACCCATCGGTAAAGATACTGATGTCATTCTCCATGCACTCATCGTGCATGAATCTATCCGCAATGAGCGTGTGATGTAGCCTTTCGACCACTTTCACCCGACTCATGCGCTCCATCGGCATCTGAGCCTCCCTAACCTCTTTATCCACGAGGTCCAGGATTCTCCTATGCCCCAAAACCGATCCAAAGCGATACCACATGCCATCGCTTCGCATCCGAATCGCCGATCTTGCCGCCGTCTCCCTTACCAATAAGTCCAACGGCAGCAGTCCCAGCAATGCCTCCATCGCTTGCGTTGGTGTGGTACGTATCGCGCCACATATACCAATGCAAGCAATCCTTTGAACCCCGTCCAACTTCCGCATAATCATCGCCTGAGAGGCCTTCGGCCACCAGACAACAGATGCGTAAGTGATCGTCGGTCTCACCACCACTGTGTAAATCCAGTGTGCCAGCCTTAGGTGAGATTCCCCACTTCCGACCGCAAACCCGTTTACACTGATGCACCATTCCTCGGTTACTCTGAGCGCCCGTCCAATGCAACCTAAAATGGTCTCCATGAACTTACCACCAACCATAATTGCCACATCATCTGCATACCCTACCGTATGTATGCCCATTACCTCCAGTCTTCTGAGAAGGCTGTCCTAAGTTATGTTCCACAGCAGAGGTGATAAGACCCCTCCTTGCGGACAACCCTGACCACCCTTCCCCGAATCCTGGTGCTCCCGGTCCTGAGATTCACTGCCCTACATCTGAGCATGGCGCCGATCCACTTCACCACAACAGAATCAACCCCTCGCTCATCGAGAGCATTTCCCAGTCTATCAAAAGAGATCCTATCAAAAGCACCTTCTATGTCCATAAATACGGACAAAGCCAGATCACCATTGAAAATCTCCCTCTCAGCAACCCTCACCAGTTCGTGCAGGGCTGTCTCAGTAGACCTCCCAGCTCTGTAAGCGTGCTGACTCCCACTCAATGGCCTATCCATCAGCGTGTTCTCCTCCAGGTAGTCAACCAACACCCTTTCCATTGCCTTCAATAGAAAGGATGTAAGACTGATCGGCCTGAACGACTTAGCCTCCGTATAGTCCCTCTTCCCCGGCTTGGGAAGAAAAACCACCCTGGTCTCCCTCCATGCCACCGGAATATACCCTGTCGAAAGGCAGGCAACAAATATTTCCCTAATCACCACAAGTAGAGTGTTCATACCCCACTGTAGTAATGCAGGAAATATCCCATCCATCCCAGCCGCCTTAAATGGGACAAAAGACAAAATTTCACTTCTAACCCCATTAAGAGTTATTATCCTTTCAGCATCCCTTCGCCTTACCTCACTGGCTCCCCTGTTAACGGGAACCCATGAGTCATTCGAAATGAAACTTCCAGGAAAATGTACCTCCGTTAGCGACCGTAATGTCCCCTCCATCGTCTCCGTCGTGCCTCCATCGCTCCTGCGAATAAGCCCCATTCTGGAGACAGGGTCTCTAGACACCATCCTCTGCAGTTTCCCCACTTCAAATGTATCCATCACGCCGGAGCAGAATTCCCTCCACGTACTTCGTTTCCGAAGACGTATAGTCCTCTTCAGCTCCTTCTTCTTCGCCTTATACTCGTCCCATAAGTCAGGATTGCCCCCCCCCTCATGTAACGATTTAAGGCCCTCCTCGTGTCCCTCTTCATGGATTCCAATTCACTACTCCACCATGGAGTAGAATCCTTTTCATCCACTACCGTGAGAGGACACGCATTCTCGAAGGCAAGTCCGACAGTAGAGTTTACCCTCTCCACCGTCCGCTCAAATTCCTCCGTATTCCGAAGTGCCCGGTGTGGAACACTCCCCGAAAGTCCCGAGAGGCACTCCTCGTACTTAGTGCGATCCGTATCCCTCGGTACCCTGATACGCCTACGCGCCTTCCTCCGCCTCCTACCATATAGAATCTCAAACTGTATAGCCCTGTGGTCAGACATGGTCAATCTGTCCACCACTCTCCAATTCCCAACTCTATCCAGCATTCCGACAGAGCATAAGGTGATGTCGATTACCTCCGCCCTACGTGCATTCACGAAGGTGGGCTCGACACCCCTGTTCAGGACCAGAAGGTCATGACATTCCACAATCTCCAGCAATTGCTGTCCCCTGTGGTTATCGTCTGTACTGCCCCATACAATACTGTGTGAATTAGCATCACAGCCCAAAACAAGAGGCATACCCCTCAACCTACAGAACTACACCAGATTCCTAACCTCCCCCGAAGGATGGGAGTCCAGTGTGTCATAGGGTAGGTAAGCCGACGCCACCAGAAACGATCCCGAACCCGCGCTTATCATCACAACCGTAAGATCCGGCGAACAGAGATGCGTCATCGGCACAGCACACACACCGTGACGCACCAGGATACATGTCCTCAACCTCCCCCCCGTCTGTGAGTGAAACAGACTGGCGGTCTGACGAGACAGGCCCAGGATTTAAATAATTTTTTTAATTGGTATACGGTAAATATTATGGAACTGAATTTAAAAAACTGCAAATCTATGACTTTCTGAAGATATTCACCGATTTTAAATGTTTGCACTCTAAATGGCTCTAAATTAAATATTGTTCATTCGTTTTTGGATCTTGGAATTCCCTTTGATGTAAAAATTAATTTTAACCCTCATTTAATAATGACAGTAAATAAAGCTAATGGGATATTAAGTTTTATAAAAAGTTGGGCTAAGGAATTTAATGATCCTTATGTGACAAAAAATTTTTTCACGTCGCTGGTAAGACCTTTACTGGAATATGGATCAGTTATTTGGGATCCTCAATATGATGTGTATATTCAAAAACTTGAATCAGTCCAAAAACAATTTTTGCTGTTCTGCCTTTATAACCTTCGTTGAAATCCTAATACAAGCTTACCGTCATATCGGCGCACAACATGCCAACTGGGCATAAGTGCATACCTGTCATGGGTTTGGGCTTTTATACCCCTCCTTTTCAACCTAACCTACCGTCATATCGAAGTCGTACTTATTGCGCTTCCAACGTGACGAAGCCGAAGAATTGTTTCCAATATTGCATTTGTCCTGAATTTAATTCAATGTAATATAAATTCTACATATCTTCAACGTAAAATTTGCATCAGTGTTTCTAACAGGCAGCTCAGATCTTATGAACCGTTATATATAAAATTCCACCGATCAGCTCTATGCACACATCGACTTTTCCGATAATGTTGCTGTAACTAGAGAAAAGCTGTTAAAGTTTCTAAATTCAAATGCTTATGTCTGGTGATGTTTTTGTCTTTCTTTGTTCATGTAATTATTGTTTTCTTTGAAAAAATGTTGCTCAACTGTATCTTTTTATGTAGATTGAATTAAATAAAAGACACTTTCACTTAATCAGAAATAAAACACGTAATTATCCATGGACTTTCATTTAATAAAATTTATATTCTACTAAATGCACCATTAAGATAAAGTACTAAAACTGTTGCTTTCTATTTTTTATAAGTTTTTTGATTTCAAAAATTTAAAAAAAAAATCGAATTGTTCCTCAATAACTCCAAAACTAATGACTAAACTAAAAAATTATATAGAAAAACTTAAACTGGAATAATTTAAATTTTTTTTGACGTATTGCTTAATAAAGTCGAGTCCGTCGTTTCAAAGTTGTTGCATAGTGTAATTTAGCTTTAAAAATAAATAAAGGATCCGCCATCTAAAGGTTTTTTTCAACTAGTGCCTGTTAAGTGAATGGTAACACTTAGCTCATGTCTAATTTGACAGATAATTAGTTTTATCCTTCCGCTGAACGAATATGGTTGTGTATACGCTTGAACAACGCTGGGAAATATTGCGACATTACTTTGGCCGATTTCGCCAAAAAAATCATATTTTTAGATGAAGCTCATTTTGATCTTGGCGGGTACGTAAACAAGCAAAGTTGTCACATTTGGGGCAGAGAGAACACGCACGCATACATTGAAAAGCCGATACACCCAAAACGAGTCACTGTTTGGTGCGGATTTTGGTCCAGAGGCATAATTGGGCCATTTTTCTTCGAAAATGAGCAAGGAGTGGCCGTAGTCAATGGCGATCGTTATTGGGCCATGTTGTACGAATTTTTGTTCACAAAAATTGAAGAAGAGCATATTGGCAACATTTGGTTTCAACAGGACGGAGCTACGTGCCACACAGCCGAAGCTACATATATAGCATTTAAAAAAAAAAGTTATTTGGCGGACCATTTAATTTAATTTAATTTGTGGCACCGTCTTGTTGAAACCACATGTTAGTCAAGCCCAAAGCATGCAGTTGTGTCATTAAAAAGTTTTCAATCATATCAAGATATCGCTCCGCATTGACAGTTAAGGCTGTCACTTTTAATAGATGCAAAGCTGACTGAAGAATAATTTGATTCTGTTTATTTACATATCCATTTAAATGAAAATGTGCCTCGTCACTCATTATGATTTTTTTTATAAAAATGGTGGTTATCATGGGCGAGCTGTAACTACAGTCAAACTTCCATAACTCGAATCACCATTATCCCATAAAAAACTTCGAATGTCTCCGTACATCGAGTAAAAGAATTTGTTGTTAAAGTAGAATAAAAGGTCTTTTATTATATATTTTTATTTAAAATAGCCTCAAATGGAAAACTACATACTTAAGAATATAAAAGAATAAGCGAACAAGTTAAGCAAAATATCCTGGAAAAGGTGACTGACATTTTACTTTTTTTTTGTTATTTTCAGTAAAAAAATAACTTCAATATGCTTAAAGCTTTGTAGTGCTCATCACTTGTTGCGTCATTTGCTTGTAAATAATTATTTAATTTTCCGAAAGAACTTTCTACATCATTTCTTGTTGGCTTTTGAGCAGTTTCTCATGCATGTTTTGGCTTCTAATAGTTGCTGAAAACCAATCGAGGACTGCTTTGTCGACTTTTTTTAATTTTGGGGTCCTAACTATTTTAATACATAAACGAAATCCAGATTCAAATGAATTGATAATTGATTCCTTTTTTTTGAAAATTGTTGAGACCGTGCTTGCTGGGATACCATATTTATAGCCGCTTCCTTTTTCTTAAATCCATCTTCGACGTCTTTTATAAATTAATATATTTTTTTTCAATTGATAAGCATTTTAAAACACGTTTAGTTGCCATAATAATTTAAAAAAATAGATTTCAACATTTATCATCTAGCCCGAATTATGCATAGAACTGATACAAAAACCCATTGAAACAAGCAAAATTCTTCGAGTTATAGAGTTCATGTGTATGTTTTTTGTTCGAGTTATGGAGAACTTCGACTTATGGAAGTTCAAGTTACGGAAGGAAAATTGTGTGATTTGCTCTTTTAACGCTACTGCCAACCAAATTAGTTCGAGTGAGAGAAAATTCGAGTTAGAGAAGTTCGAGTTATGGAAGTTTGACTGTATTGTCATATGTACGGGGGCGTAAATGGTCTTCTGAAACCAAATTCAAATTTTGTGCAAAATTGTGGCCAAAGTTTTTCTTTGAAAACCAAGCTTCTGATCACGACGTCGAATTGAGATTGATGGATTGTTTTGAACATTACGATCTTTTTCGGTTTACCAAACTTAGTAAAATGTTCTTCTAATTGTTCGATAATTGTGCAAAATTGTGGCCAAAGTTTTTTTTTGAAAACCAAGCTTCTGATCACGACGTCGAATTGAGATTGATGGATTGTTTTGAACATTACGATCTTTTTCGGTTTACCAAACTTAGTAAAATGTTCTTCTAATTGTTCGATAATTATTATAGTGTTCCTATCATTTAACGAAAATGCTGCAGCGAATTTAGAGAATTTATCTACTGTTGTGAGAAAGTGGAATCATTTCATCAACGTGTCTACGTGTATTATTTCATTCTTCGTTTCTGATGTTTCCGTGTCTGATAATTTTGGTATAATTGGATTTCGGTCATATTTTATTTCCTGACAGACAAACTGAATTATTTCCATAAGTTTCGGGTAATAAATTTTGTTCCTTACCTGATTATAAGTTTCACTTATACCCGAGTGTACACTTTACCTTACATGGTAGAGGCACATTTGCCTTTTCTTCCGTTTCTATATTTTGAGCCCTAATTGTACATTTGTAAAATTTAGTTGTCCATCATTTGAGAACATCTCTATTAGTTTTTCTTTTATCACGTTGTAACTTCTTTCACAAAGTTCTGAAAATATTCCAAATTTCTCCTTTCTAATATATCTTCCGAATATGTCCCTCATTTCATTAAAATCGTGTTCTGCTATAAATATAATCCTTTTGCCGTGTAAAAATTTAATTTCCTCAACATTGTTATTTGGTAATATTATTTGGGTTTTGTATTTGTTGACTTTATCTTACTAAATGTAGTAATGATCTTGAAGATTTTCTTCCGCTGAATGAAATGTATCTATAGACACCTTTTTTTCCTCTACGTTATTTATAACATTGAATCTTGACTCGTCATCTCTGTTTTGTGCAAAATTTGTTTCATTAAAATTCTCTGTCTGTTACTCTGTTCTCTTTGCCCTTAATATACAAATCTCGGTATTTCCAATTCTTGAATAACTTTCTCTTTAAAAAATATTTTATTGAATCTTTATAGAATTTTTGTTCTTTAGGGTTCAAATGGTCTAACTGAATTTTATCTAACTCCCATTTTGGTCCTTCTAATGTGTATATTTGTAAGTCCTTGTAAGGACTTATTAAAAATTTAGTGATCCTATTATTAAGTAAGTACTTTGTATTCGTCAATTAAATTAATTATTGCATTAATGTGGTTCAGTAAATCAATTCAATTCAATCAAATCAATAATCAATAATAAAATTCTAATTTCTGCCTTTCAGCTCTTTCATTTTCTAAATTCTATAGGTTGTTTTAGCAGAATTCTTTGGTAGCCTGTTATGTTGCTGTCAACTAAACTAATGTTTTCACCTGTGTCTATTAATCCTTTGTATCTCTCTCCACTAATGGCTATGATAGGTAAACAGTCTGAAGCTGTTTTGTTTTTGTTTCATTATTAACATGTATCTAATTATAATTGATCTGATCTACTTCACTAATTTGATTATCGCGACTTAGTTGACATACCTGGTTATGTCTGTTAATTTCGTTTAATCGATTATTATGATTAACTTGTAAATTATCTACTTCCGTAGGTTCATCTTAGCCTTGCCTGGGTTGATTCCCGCGATTTTAGCCCAGGGTTTCCTGGCTGTCCGAACCTTTGGAAGTTACCTGGCATATTATTGTTATTATATCGCATCCTTATCTTACTGAATTGTTAATATTTCCATTATGGTTGAACTCGAATTTGTAATTATAGTTATGACTAGTATTATGTTTAATATTGAAATTACCTGTCCCTCTGTTAGGATAACTTTGATTTTTGTTATAGTTAGGATAATTGTTGTTAAATTTATTTATGAACTTAGAGGTGACAGAGAAAAGTTTTTTTTTTGAAACTTCTGCCTGATACAACTAACTTCGTATATCCTTTTTATCATAGTATCTATGATATTCCCTAAGTTCCTTTGTTCAAAGATTTTATCCAACAATCTTCCTTGCGTCATTTCTTTTGTTTTATTCGTTAATAAACTGTCCACGTTGAATAAATCTACGAACTAATCGTCACTATAATTTATCCTTAGCTCATTACTCTTATATTTAATATTCTGTAGTTTTATTGCTACCTGACATACATTGTTTACTTTCAGCTCGTTGATTCTTCTATAGATTTGGTGGGGCTCTACATTCGGTCGGTACCTCAGCTTCAATGTCTTCTTCATCACCTTTCTTCTTTTAATATGTTTTTATCTACTCTAACTTAAAAATTAAATGCAAGCTCTCATGAAAACAAAAGCAATAATAACATTAATGTTTGTATTGCTTTTTATAAAAAGTTGTTTTTTTATATTAAGGCGCTCAGCGCCAAAACGGCCTTAGCCCGAAAAATGGTTCTGAGAAAAACGAAGTTAAAAGAAAAAAAGTTGTTAAAATATTTTTATTATTTTTTTAATCGTAATCGTAGGTTAATCATTAGGTCTTAATTAACTTAGATAAAGACTTTTTTAAACAGTTAATACAAAAATTAAAGTGGCGTAGGCCATTTTGGAAAAAACACAAAATAGGAACTGAGGGTTAGGCCATTTTGGCTCCATTTATTAAACATAAAAAATTGCTTCAGATAAATAATAAAAATAATTTTTGGCGTTTTAAATAATACAAATTAATAATAATAATTATTTGTCTTCTTCCTGAATATCTTCTTCTTCGGCTCTCGAATTTGTTTTTAAATTATTATAAAATGTATGCTTTATAGGAGGTATGAACTCTTTGAGTTCCTGTAAATCCTTAAACTTTGCAGCTTCAATGAATCGTCCTCCAGGATAAAGCGGTTCCAATTCAAAATTAACAAACTTGCTGGAGTTCCTCTTTGAAATATCAACTTTGTCAAATAAAACATCTATGTATGTTATTTGAATATTTGTATTGAACTATAAATGACTTCACATTTTGGAATCGAAGCCACAGAATCTTAAGCTATTCAACTTTTGAAGTCTTGTATGCGGAGATTTTTCTGTTTGTCACTAGTTTCTCGATTAAGGATATGCTTTTAATATTATCTGCCGTCATCTTTACCAAGTGAAATGCTTCCCTTTTTTTGCCGTGATTACACGATCCCAATCATCAGGCGTAAAAATGTCCTTATAATACTTTTTTTCCTTTTCAATGAGACCAAAATCTTGATTGCATGATAGGAATGAGTGGCCAGATACTACAAATTTGTGATCTATCTGTTCCAATGGGAAGGTCGAATTATTGACCATGTATGTGCAAATAGTGCTCATTCTTATGGTCCTGTTTTGACCACCACATTGATCGCTATACATTATTAAATTCTTTAATTTGACATTGGCTTTCACGTAATGCATAATGCAAGACCCTATTTTCTGTGGGCCACGTGAAAATAATCCCTCATTCCAAGTATAAATGGCTTGTTCGTGATAAGGTCATAAATACCAAGACAATAGGTCCATAGCTGTATTTTGTAGTAAGCTACCCATGTGGAAATGACTGGTGTCGGCAGAGCTTTCATAAGATCGAATGCTTTAACAGCATATTCTTCCTTGTTAAGTGGCTTAGGCCATTATGGCATCCACATTTTTTGAACTTTGCATAGAGGAAAACCAGTTTTCAGCAAGTAGTATAACCTAGTGTTATACTATGCAATAGGGAGTTTTTTAGTATTTATTTCAAAAGGTTTCGGTTACATCAGCATAGTCGGTCTGATTTTTTTGAAAATAAGGGTTAGGCCGTTTTGGCCCTGAGCGCCTCATATGTAGGTGCAACAATATATTTAATTTTTTTTAAATGTGCAAAAAACTGTAGACGAATTTTTCATAAATATTTTCAAAATCGTTTATTTTTTAGGAAAAAAGCTTTTTTTCTTTATTTGGCTTTATTCAGAACTATTTGTCGACATATTTCCCGAAATCCACTAGTTTATAGGCTTACCCGTGAAAATTTGTTAAAAATAATAAAACAAGTTACACATAAAAACAAAAAACATAAATTAATTAATTTTACAAACCTAAGGTTGAAGATCCCACTAAAATATTTTTATTTCAATGTTAAATACATTTGTACAATATGCGAATAAGTTTGCGTATTTTAAAGAGTTTCTATATTGCAACTACAAATTTTTTCAATACACCCCTGATCACTTTAGAAAACACTCAAATAAATTAATTTTTAATACACCAAAAGTTGAAATTTATATTGCACGCGAGGAAAACGTCAAATAACTCATACTTAAAAATTGTATAGTGACATAACGGTAGTTGTCAAAACAAAATTTTTGCACTAGTGATGTATTCGGTTCTCTTAAATTTAATTTTGCAATTAATTCCCATTTTTGGTATCAAAAACCCCAACGTGCGATGGTCAAAATTTTCAATGTCAATGTTGATGTTCAATTGTTGGGCACGTTGATGAGTCGAGGTTGACTGCTATTTTGCCACACTATCGCGAAAAACAACAATGTTTTCCGTTTAACAAACTAAGAAGGCATTCACAGATGTTTTCACATTTCATACAGATCTGCTTTGCTGAAATTTAAGTATTTTTCACAATTCTCCCGAATGCGGATGAGTTTGAACGATTATGTTGACAAAAAAAATTTGCACGAAATTTAAAATTTATCCACCTTTTATATTTGAAAGTTATTTTATAAATAACTGAATTCTAATTGATTATTGAAAATTTAATTGAAAAATTTTTGGAAATGTACAAAATATTTTTGTTTTTGAATAAAGACAAATATTACTGTGGTACCTACTTACTTTCTATCTCTTCTACACAAAGTTAATTTTAAGCTCACTTCCAATAAATCGTGGAAAATACCCCAAAAAAGGAGAATGTCGAGAATCAAATGTTTGAGAAAAAAGTTGCCCATATTATTCAGAGCACACAAAAGCCCAAAAACTGCAAAACGACCTAAATAATTTTTTTTTCCAAATCCACGAATATCCAGCGGACAAACTGCACACGAACACGACATACAAACTTTCGTCAAAATCGGTGTAATAGTTTTTAAGTTTGTCACTCACGTACAAGCATTACATTTTTATAAATATACAGATACAGATATAAAAAATATTTTTGTAAATTTTACTGTAAATCAAGATTAAATTGTAATCATTTTAGAATCTTAAAAAACTATTTCGATATTAGTCGAGTGAAATGCATTTTCGATATCAGCTACGATTTCATCATCAGCACTCTTTATTGATACACTAAATATGTAATTTGAAATTGTATTTTATGTTACAACTAGCCAAACCCGGCGCGCGTTGCTACGCCCCTTAATGAATCCAGATGCATTCTGAATTTTAATTGAATATCAAGTGCAAAAACCTAAATTTTATAATTTTTTTATGGGCGTGGCATTGCCCACTTTTCTAATCACAAAATTGTAAAGTCATAACAGCTCAATATGTGTGCAAAGTTTCAGAATAATCGGTCCAGTGCAAGTACTTCAAAATGATACCTATTTTTTATGGGCGTGGCACTGTCCACTTTTCTAATCACGAAATTATAAAGTCATGACAGCTCGATATGTGTGCAAAGTTTCAGAAAAATCGGTCTGGTGCAAGTACCTCAAAATTATAACCTTTTTTTATGGGCATGGCCCTGCCCACTTTTCTAATCACGGAATTATATGGTTATGACAGCTTAGTATGTGTGCAAAGTTTCAGAAAAATGGGTCCAGTGCAAGTACCTCAAAATTAAAACTTTTTTAGGGGCGTGGCCCCGTCCACTTTTCTTATCACAAAATTATTTAGTCATGACAGCTCCATATGTGTGCAAAGTTTCAGAAAAATCGGTCAAGTGCAAGTAGCTAAAACTGATAACTAATTTTTATGGGCGTGGCCCGCCCACTTTTTTCCACCCATAAACACTCCCTGGTATGTGTACAACAACTTGCCAAAGTTTGAGTCCGATCGGTTTTACAGTTTCGGAGTCTATAGCTAACACACACACACAGAGTTTCACTTTTATATATATAGATTTAATGAAATTAGAATTAGGAAATCTAAGTACTTATTTTTTAAAATTTGTCTTTTTTCTTCTCTTATCAAATGACATTTTTCTACTTGTTCATATTTATTTATATTCGTAATGCAATTTTTGTTATGTTTTCAGTATCCATCTTTTGGCTGGAATTATTAAAAGCATTTAATATGCACATACTTATGTATGTAATTTTTAAAACAGACTACACTGCATGTTCTTACCAAAAAAATTTGCAAGATCAAGCAATTATTTGCCAAAGAACGCATCAAATATTTTAGTGATCTCACTATTGCAATATTAGGAAAATTTTTGTTAATTAATTTTATTTTGCAAAAATCAGTTGTTTTTTGTTGATAAAAATTGTTCTGTGGTCAAATTACGGCAAGGATATGTTTGACACGTATCTTAAGGAGCAAATGATTGCAATTAGAATCAGTTGTGCTAGACTAAGAGTATTGATACAAAATTAAAAACGGGACAAAATTGTGTTAAGCCCAATTAAAAAAATCCGACTGCAATTTTTTGTCTATAAAACTTTTTTCCTTACGTCAAAAAAATTTAAACTAAATTTAACAATACTATCAAAGTTTAAAAAACAAAAATATTATAAAAAATACTAAAAAAAATTTCCTGAAAATTTTGTATATGAAGCTAGAATATAAATGTTGGTTAAATTTTACGGGCCGATGTTGAATGTAAACCACATGTAAACGTCGTTTTTTTTTGCATTTCATTTGACATTTATCAATTTGAACCATGGAAAGATACACAATCGAGCAACGCGTTTAAGTTATTCAGGCTTATTATGAAAATCAAATGCAAATCGTGCACTTTGTGTGTTTTTCGGTCAATTTAATCGCCCAAATGTGCGTACAATCGGAAAGTTCGTGCAAAAATTTGAGCAAACCGGGTCTGGGAAAACACCAGTGCATGCTCGCACAGATCGTACTGGAGAAAATATTGCTGCTGTTCGCGATAGTGTGGCCAAAGAGCCGTCCACCTCAACTCGTCGTCGTGCCCGATAATTGCACCTCTCACGCTCGTCATTGATGAACATTATGCATAAAGACTTGCATTAACACGCTTACAAGGTACAATTGACTCAAGAACTAAAGCCTCTTGATCATTCCAAACATCGTCAATCGTCAGAATGGTGGCAAGAAATGGAAACCGTGGATGATAAATTTTCAACGAAAATCATTTTCAGTGATGGGCACATTTTTACCTCAGTGGATTCGTCAATAAGCAGAATATCCGCATTTGGAAGTAATTGCCGAAAAACCAATGCACCCACAAAGAGACAAAGAGACTGTTTGGAGCGGTTTATGGGCTGGCGGCATCATCAGGCCGTATTTTTTTCAAACTGAGGCCGGTCAGGTAGTTACTGTGAATGGTTTTCGCTATCGTGAGATGATAACAAACTTTTTATAGCCCGAATTGGAAGACATTGATGTGGACGATATATGGTTTCAACAGGACGGTGCCAGAACAAAAAAAAAAAACTTTTATATTTCTACTATTATTACAAAAATGTGTACGTAATTTTTACATGTTCTAATAAAATATGTATTTACCTATACATACCACATGTCTACTGTTTCTGTTACAACAGGTATTAAAGATATACACAAACATAACACATTACATACAAATTCTGGCGTTTTGTAATATTTTTAATAGCATTAGTTTTCGAATTTGGGTAAACTTTAAAAGAAGAACGACTTTATATTTTATTGTTATATCAGCACTTGGATTTTTTAATCCTTTTCTAGTTTTCGAGATATACTGTTATATCGAAATAAAATGGTTGCACGACTTTCTTAAACATAACTCGAGAACAGCTTATCTTATCTAGTAATATATTCGAAAATCCAAAATAAAATTGCCTTTAAGTTACATAAACATTATTTTAGTTTTAAAGATACACAGAACAGTTTGTAAGAAAAATAATTTATTTTTTAATTCATAAAATTTACAAAAAAATTTTAATACGTTAAAGAATCTATGGGTCGACAACCCAAAAAAAAAGGAAAAAATCATACAAAAAATGATTTGGTTCTCTGCTAGGAACCCCAGATTGTTTTATTCAATTCGGATAAGTAGTTTAGAAGTTAAATATTAATTATAATTTTTTCTTCAAAAGGAACCACTATGTGTCTTTGGAAATCCTGAGTCCTGTACGAAATCTGATAAATGTTATAGAAATATTAAGGAATATCTAATAGAATTCCTAAAAAAATCTTACAGAAATTGCAATAAATAAATGTTTGTTATTATTTAATAATGCATAACATTTATAATTTTTACTTCTTTAAATTCTAGTTATTTGTTTGTTTATATATTTTTTTTCATGTAATTAATTACACTACGCAACATGGAAAGCCACTATAATTTTTTTAAACCGCTTATAGACAGCCACCTAATTGCAAAAATCATCATTATTTAAAATTCTATGGTGAGGTTTTTTTTTAAATATTTAGTAAAATTTAAGATTTTTGGAGAGGCTGTTTCATACATCTTGTCGTATTTGTGGAACAACTTCTTTAAGCAATCCAACAGAAATCTTTATTTTTTATGCCTTTCTTATATCTTTTTATACCCTTCACACAGTGAAAAAGGGTATATGTAGGTTTGTCATTCCGTGTAAAATTTCTACAATTTTCATTTCCGACCCCATAAAGTGTATATTTTCTGAAAGCTTATGAATAGCGGAGTCGATTAATCTCTGTCAGTCTGTCCGTCTGTCCGTGTGTATGTTGAAATCAACTTTTTGAAGCCCCCCGCCATCGCCTGGACCCGGGTGAAGTATTAAAATACAGAAACATCGGTACATAAACAACTGAAATATGAGCAAAAGCCCACGACCACCTCGATTTTTTTTCACAAAAACAACATTACAACAACAACATACATACATACAAACGTGTATACTGGTTAGAGTAAACGTGGCATCGAATCCCAGCTGGGCCAAAAAAAAAAAATTTTATTTTTTATCTTTTTTTTTTAATTTTTTTTATTTTTTATTTAATATATTATTTATATTTTTTTTAACATAAATACATACGTAAATTTTGAATTTTACAACGGAATGTTTTTGTATATGTATGTTTTTTATATATGTATGTTCGTATTTCATATGAGATGAATGCTGATACAAACTACTGTTATTGCATGACTAGACGTTGTGAAGGGTATATAAGATTCGGCACGGCCAAATATAGCACTCTTACTTGCTTGATTTAGCTATTAAGTAGTATTGCAGTTATTGAAACAAGTTGAAAAAAATTTTTGTTTGGTTACAAAGCTTTTGAATTAAAACTCAAAGTAGCAGATAATAACTAGTTGTAGTACTTCAGCTAAAATTTACATGTATTGGAAATAAAATAAAATTATTGTATGAAAATCCATTGATAAATTCGTAATTTCAACAAAAATGAACAAAAGAAAGAGAGAAAGGGAATTTTTTTTTTTAAATGAGCTCAATTCAACTGAATACCGGAACCGACATAAGCTTCGGCCAAAAATATGTTTCAAATGAGTTGTGGCTATTTATTGGTAAGCAACGAAAGCCTTAAGGCTTTTTTACGAGAAGCCGTCTATACTATATGCATATGCTGTGAATATGAAAGAAACTATAGCCACTTTATTAAGGAATGTGAACTATGAAAAGCAACATTAGAAAGTATGTTGGGACCAGTGTGACCATATTAGCTTTTTCGAGCAAAATTTAGC
Organism: Phyto melanocephala; assembly: GCA_941918925.1. Classification (NCBI taxonomy): domain Eukaryota; kingdom Metazoa; phylum Arthropoda; class Insecta; order Diptera; family Rhinophoridae; genus Phyto; species Phyto melanocephala. The sequence continues at coordinate 46,692,286 of OW799235.1, forward strand.
TTTTTTATACCCTTCACACAGTAAACAAGTAAGAGCACTATATTCGGCTGTGCCGAATCTTTTATACCCACCACCAATTTTGTGTACATTTAAAGCACAATATTTATTATTTTGTTAATCGCTATAGAATAATCTCTTTATAATAAAATATGTATCACTTTCTTTGTAGAAGGTGGTTAAATTTTAAGGGCCCATGTTTAAGGTGAACCACATCTAAACTTCAACTTTTTTCTTGTATTTTATTTGACATTTCTCAATCTCAGACTAACTCAATTTGAACCGTGGAAAGATACGCAATCGAGCAACGCTTTTAAATATTAAAGATTTTTATAAAAATGGGCGTTCAAATCAAAATGCATTTTGTGCACTTCGTGAATCTTTTGGTCAACATAATCGTTCGAATTCGTCCACAATCGTGAGAATTGTAAAAAATATTTAAATGTCTGCAAAACAGGTCTGTATGAAATGTGAAAACATCTGTGAATGCCATCTTAGTTCGTTGAATGGGAAACATTGCTGTTTTTCACGATAACGTGGCAAAAGAGCAAGCAACCTCGACTCATCATCGTGCCCAACAATCGAGCATAAACAGTGTCATTGAAAATTTGGACTATCGGATCGTGGTGTGCCGCCTAGGTGGGGGGCCATTTGGCCGATATCTTGTTCCATACATAATTGAAGCATACAAATATTATCATTATAAAAATAAATGATAATAATTTCATAATAATTTTATTCAAAACCAACATAGTCCCTTAAAATTAAACCACCCATTATAACTTCGGTATGCTAGTAAAATGTTTTCGTAAATTTAGTCTTTCAATGAAAGTGGCCGTTAAAATACGCGTGTCAATAAAGTTTCTGCTAATAAACATAACTTAGATATTTCAATATAGTCCTTTAGTATTCCAAAATCTTTATTCATAGAGAATTTACATGAATTTAAGAGGAAGAAAGTGAATTTAAGGTTAAATTTTAAGGGCCACAGGGTGACTTAAAACATACATTCTCTGCATTTTTCTAAAACGGGAAATTTATTAGTAAGATTTTGATTTTTAAACTTCTATAACATTTTGCTTTTAAAAGATTTTCAAACGAAATAAGTTTTGTATAATTTTAAAATTTGTTAGCCATTAGTACATGAAAATAAATTGTTTATAATGTTTAGAGATAATTTTTTTTTACTTAGGTCAAAATTTTCCTAAATTCCCATTTTTAATAGAGCATAACTTCAGGAGAACATAAGCGTAAGTCGTTAGCATGCCATCTAGTAGTTGCTAGTAGAGTCATCTATCTTATCATCTTTATCTTATATTTAGCTACAGTACAATAAATGGTACAGTGTGAGATGAATAAATGCTAATATATATGACTAATATATTTTTATAAAAATTTAAGGAAAAAAGTGTGCGTGGCACATCTATTTTCCGTTATAACGAAGACTTTGACCAAAAAGCCATGTTTGCAAAATTTCAGAATCGTACATATAGTTTTGTCAGTTTTATTACGTTTTAATACATTTTTATCTATAACTCTTTTCCTAATTCATAGATTTAAGCGATTTTCAGGGAAAAATATTCTTTTGACTCGATAAATATATATTCGAAGTTTCATGACTACGTTTATGCGTCTGGACACAATTCAAAAGTGAAAGTGGGCGTTATAGTAGGCGTGTCAAAGTTGTTTTTGCTAATGAGTACAACTTAGGTGTTTCAATATAGTCCTTTATTATTCCAAAATCTTTATTAATAGAGAAATTATATGAATTTTAGGTAAAACGTTATATGGGAGGTGGGCGTAAAAGTGGGCGTGGCACCTTAATTTTTTGGCATAGTAATGAAATTGCCTAGGGGGATAGACGTAGCAAAATTTATCATCATACCTCTAATTTTAGCGGTTTTATGAGCTTTTAAATTTCATTAACGGTAGATAACGTGAAAAGTGGGCGTTATAGTAGGCGTGTCAAAGTTATTTTTGCGAATGAGTACAACTGAGGTGTTTCAAGATAGGCCTTTATTATTCCAAAATCTTTATTAATAGAGAAATTATATGATTTTAGTTAAAACGTTATATGGGAGGTGGGCGTAAAATTGGGCGTGGCACATTGATTTTCCGTTACAAGAAAGCGTGTCACCAAAAAGCAAAGTGTGCAAAATTTCAGAGTCGTACATCCAATTTTGTTGCTTTTATTACGTTTTTGTTTTTAAATATACCGAAAAATACACTGTGCGGTGTAAATTTTCGTACATTTAGATCGATAACTCCTCTCCTAATGCATAAATTTAGACAATTTTCGGGGAAAAATATTGTCTTTACCCAGGAAATATATATTCGAAGTTTCATGAGTCTACGTTAAGGCGTTTGGACACAATTCCATTTTATTCGATGTTCGAAGGACACGGTTTTTTCGACCTACTCTTGCTTTTCGAGCTATAACTCTCTTCCTAATATTCCGATTTAGCCCAATTTCAATACCAAACAAAGAATACCTATAAGAAAGATTCTGGCAAAATTTGAGCCCCCTAGCTTTTTCGGTGCGACCTCTATCGTGCTTTCAACAGACGGACAGACGGACGGACATAGCTAGATCGTCATAAAATCAAACCACGATTAAGAATATATATACTTTATGGGGTCTAAAATGGATATTTCGATGTGTTACAAACGGAATGACAAAATGAATATACCCCCACCATTTTTTTGGTGGCGGGTATAAAAAGGGTATATATAGGTTTGTCATTCCGTGTGAAATTTCTACAATTTTCATTTCCGACCCCATAAAGTATATATTTTCTGAAAGCTTATGAATAGGAGAGTCGATTAAGCTCTGTCAGTCTGTCCGTGTGTATGTTGAAATAAACTTTTTGAAGCCCCCCGACATCGCCTGGATTCGGGTCAGGTATTAAATTATCAGAAATATTCGGGAGTAGATCGGTATTGAAAATCAAAAACATCGGTACATAAACCTTGAGATATGAGCAAAAACCCACGGCCACCTCGTTTTTTTTACACAAAAACAACAAACAACAACAACATACATACATACAAACGTGGTATACTGTTAGAGTAAACGTGGCATCGAACCCTAGCTGAGCCCAAAAAAAAATTTTTTTTATTTTTTATTATTAATATTTTTATTATTTTTTAATATTTTTTTATTTTTTTTTTAATTTTTTTTTAATATTTCTTTTAATTTTTTTTTTAAATTTTTTTTAAATATTTTTTTTTAATTTCTTTTATATTTTTTTTTATTTTTTTTGTTTTATTTTTTTTAAACTTTTATTTTTTTTTTAATTTATTTTTTTTTAACACACATTTGTAATTTTCTAATTTCACAATGGGATGTTTTTATATATGTATGTTTTTTATAGGTATGTACGTATTTCATATGAGGTAATACAAACTATTGTTATTGCGTGACTACACGTTGTGGAGGGTATATAAGATTCGGCATGGCCGAATATAGCACTCTTCCTTGTTTTTTTTTTCATTTTGCCTAATATATTTCATTTAGCTTTTAGCTCTTTCTTTAGCTTTTTGAAAAAGTGCATTTGGGTTTTTCTAGCCTTTTCTCTATTTACATTTAATATTTAATTTTTAGTTTTGTATTTCAGTAACGCTGAAGTTGAGCGCGCATTCAGCGGGACGAATCTAGTAAAAACGAAAATTAGAGACAGATTTTTAAATAACAAATAATCTCATTAAAATTTTTGATAAATCTATTTATACAAATGATAGTGATTTATTGACGAACTCTTCAGAGGTAGACGAATATTCATTTGAGGAAATATTTAACATGTAGTTACATAATTATTAGGCATGAAATTGAAAATTTCCAAATCTAAAAAAATATACAACAATATTGTGCAAATCCAAATGTTTATAGTATTAAAAATTTGTTATACATACACAGAAAAAATTATTTTAACTGAACGCAACGTTTAGAAAAAGTAAAACTGAATGCACGTTGTTAAATTTACTATGTTCCTTAAAGGCTGCGTTCAAAAATCTTAAACCTAAACGTACGTTTAGTATTTTACTATACTGCGTTCAGTTGTGGAAAACAAAAAAAAAATATATTTGACTTTTTTTTTTAATTTTTATTATTATTTTATTATTTTGGGCTGAACGTTCATTTATATTAACTGAATGTAACATTCAGTTTCTTTTGAATTTTTAACTAAACGTGCATTTAGAAAAACTGAATGCAACGTTCAATAAATTTTCTCATAATCAACGTAAAATTTGACGTTCAGCTTCATACATTGTTAAATGAAAAAAGTAGACACATCCATACATAAATACGTATGTATTAAATGCAACATATAAAACGGCATAAAACCGAACGTCTTGTTTAGAAAATCTAAACGTAACGTGGTAAAAATATTTTTACGCATATTTCAAATTAATTTTAGAAAACATCAAAAGCAAATGTAACGGGACACAAGAAATAACCCAACAATCATTTCCTGAGGTAACTTTGAAAAGTAAAAGTGATTATATTAAATCTGTTAGATCAGTTTACATAAGAAGGAGTAAAAAATTTTAATACCAAAAATAAACTTAAAATTTCCGATTTGTTTAGTAAAAATATAAATATGAAGAATTAAATCGAATAGAACTTTAGATTTTTTCAACTGCAGTTTTATTTTTGTTAGTACAAAAATTAACTGGGTAATTTATTGTTCGTGCAGTAAAAAGCTATAATACACAAGATGACCGAATTAGAGATACAACCACAACAATGAATTGTAAAAACTTTCATGGTGTCACAACACAGAGGTGAAAATTATTTGTGTGTGACATATTGAACGAACAAATAACAAGGAGCAAAAAAATAATCGGCGGTGCTAACGAGGTCACCTTATTTATTACTTTAATAAATATATTATATATATTATATTTTAGAATAAAAAACGAATACATACTTCTATTTCATTTAGAGGCGGGAATAGAATATAGGCATCTTCAATACATAAACGAACAGGACATTTCTGATGCAATAAAAAAAGTTGGCCACCGTTCTGAGTTTCGCGAAAAGCTTACCAAATGGAGAAGCAGCGTGGTAAGTAGCTATCAAAAGAGTGGCTAAAGCCTGCAGTACACGAAATGTTAAAAATATAACTTTTCATTTATTAGTTCTTAAAAGAGGCTGGTAATAAAAGTGAAGTTTTAGAAAAGGTAAGTAAGAGCTGCTTAATTTAATCATTTAATTTTTTATTGTTTAATGTTTAATTATTTTAGACAATAGCAGAGCTGCTATCATCAACAGATAATGGTATTACGATCAACAATTTTATTATAAAAATGAGTTTTTGCCCTCTGAATTAAGAGACAAATTAATTAATATTATGTTGGAAAACACGTTTACCCGCGGAAAAACTTTGAACCCATCAGACTTTAATAAAATCGTAGAAGAAATATGCAGAGAGTTTCCTAAGGAGCAGAAAGTTTCTGTAAGTATTTACATACATTGAACCTTTAAATTTAATTGCATATCCCAGTAAAAATCAAACCAACGTTCAAAATTTTATATCAAAACAAAAAACAAATTTTCGTTTTTTGTTTTTGTTTTATATATAACTACTCAATCACTCACTTGTTCGTTTTTTACTGGAACAGGCAGTAAATTTTGAAAAAAAAAAAAAATATTTTTGTATACAAAATTTAGAATCAGAGGGTACACATTTTAGTTTTTATAATCTTTTAAAGTCAATGACACTAAAATCTTTTTTAAATTGTAATTACCCAGATAAAAATTATTTGTGTACGGTCTAATTTGTATGTATTTTTGTAAAAATTTAAAATTAAGGTAGATATATAGCCGTATTTAATATAAAAATGTATTAAATACTTTCACAATCAGTTTATAAATACATACACATAATTTAAAAACATTTTTATATACAGGGCATACATAATTAGGCTTTTTCTAAGAAATACTTTAAAAATAACACAGTACAACATTTTTCAGTTAATTGATTGCCAACTCAATTCTGTGAACTGTATGTGAAATTAGACCCAAAAAGAAGAATTTCTGCATCATTCCTTTTGTCTTCTTACCTGCGATTTGAAGTTAGTATCGATTTGAAGTTAGTACTATCGTATAGGGGAATTTATCACGTTTTAGGCCCTGTTGTTTGACATAGCTCGACAACCACTAGCCCAATTTAGTTGAAATAAATTTTAAAAAATTAAGAATTACAATTCCCTTAATCTGTTCATATATTATTTTCCTATACAAGTAACACTTTCGAAGTTAAAAATGAATGTATGAAGGGAAAAAATTATTTTTTGCCTAAAAATTTAAATTTTTTTGTTAAAAATACATAAAAAATCCAAAATGGAAAAAAGTTTCAAGTCTAGTTATTTTTTCGCAAAGTCACATAACCTATGAGCAAAATGAGACAAAGATCATAAAAATCGATGCACGCGTTTCGCTTTTATTCGCAATTGAGTAAATGTATGAATTTCAAAAATTTGCTCGAGATATGCACAACATTATTTGGAGAAAACATTGACACCTTTTTCATGATTCTGAGAATTAAAAAAAAAGGAATAAACAAAAGGTTATTTGATTTTTATGATTGCGGTAATAAATGTACGTGGACAATTAAACGGAAAGTGGACCTTTTTATTATTTTGGTTTTTCCGGTGGCTACCTATATGATTTTTTTACAGAAATTGCACCCACATTTAAGGGTGGTCATTATTTTGAAAGTTTTGCACAGTTTGAAACGTACAAGTGCTGAATCAGGTATATAGCCAGCCGCCCTTAAAATATGCGCCCATTTATAAGTACCTGGCAGTAAAATATTCAAAAATACGTGTGCATTGATCGATTTTTGGCATTCAGCTAGTGCCGACGAACGCGAACAGTAAAAGTGATTTTTCTCCAGTTTTTTAAAAGTGAATAACAACAAAACATAAAATATATCAATATGGAAAACAACAAGTGCCCATATTTGGATGAATATTGTTACGTTTGTGGTCATATCGTCCGAAAAATACAGAAAAAAGATCGAAAAAATTTGTTTACTGAGCAATTCAAAACCGCGTATTGTAATTATTTCGATGAAGCAGATTTAAGTGGTGCAAATTTTACGCCGAACACAGTGTGCAACAGTTGTTATACTACCCTTCTAAAATGGATTCACGGAAAAAGTAGAAAGTTATCTTTTATGAAGCCAGTAATTTGGGTGGAAGACACAACTGGACATGATGAATCCAGGTGCTATGCATGCATAAATTTTCGTCCTGGATTAAACAGACAACAATTGAAAACAAAAGTATACACTGCTGCATTTACTGCCACACTTCCAGTGCAACGGCCTGCTGATACCGATGCACCTAAACCTCCGAGTGCGGATACTGTGTCCCTGCTAGCCGGAACCGTTTTCACCAATCCGACCGATTTGGATGATGCTGATTGGATACCCGATATTGAAAATAGTGCACCACAACCGCTACCACAAATCGAAATGGATTACATTGTGGCCAAGCTGGGACTATCACAACACGACTCCGAATGGCTGACATCATTTTTGAAGAGAAGAAAACTCACACAGCAAAATGTCAGCGCAACATCATACCGACAACGCCAAGCTGATTTTCAGAAATTTTATTCCGTTGACGAAGCAAATACGTTCACGTACGGCCATGATATCCCAGGTTTAGTGAAAAAATTGGGAATGGATTATATCGCTGGCGACTGGCGTTTATTCATCGATGGTTCAGTTACTAGTTTGAAGGCTGTGCTGCTGCACAAAAAAATAAAAAACCATGCATTCCATTGGGATTCAGCACAACTATGAAGGAAACGTATGAAGCATTGGGCGAAATTTTGAAGAAAATCAAATACGATGAACACAAATGGAACATTTGTTGCGATCTGAAGGTGGTCAACATACTACAAGGGATTATAGAAAAGGGCGGATATCCAAAATATTTCTGCTTCCTTTGTAATTGGGATTCACGATACAAAGGAAATCAATATCAATGTAAATATTGGAAAGGAAGAACTCCCGAGCTCAACAAACAATTAAAATTACGCAATGAACCTATGATAAAGGACCTGGATGATATTTTGTTGCCACCGCTCCACATGAAACTGGGAATAGCTGGGAAATTCGTTGAAGTGGTGGTCAAAAAAGTTAACGGCGCCTTTGACTGTTTGAAATCCATCTTTCCGAAACTCAGTGATGAGAAAATTAAAAACGGTACGTATCGTACTCTGTATTTCAATATTGTCATATCTAAATTTGTTAATTTCTATACATTCGCATTACCAATAATTTTTTCGTTTTTCTTATGTATTTAAAACAGGTATTCTCAATGGACCTGATATTCGGAAATTGATCAAAAGTGATTCTTTCACACATTTGCTTTCAGAGCATCACGACCACCAACATGCATAGAACGCATTGAAAGAAGTAATAGAAGGCGTTCTAGGAAAGAACCGTGTCCAGCGAGAAGAGATACAGCAACGAGTGGACAGGTTGCTGTTTTATTTCGAAAAAATCGGTGCATCCATGACGCTGAAATTGCATTTCTTGCACCACCACCTCGATACTTTTTTGGCACAATCACCTCAGGAATCAGACGAACAAGGAGAGAGGTTCCACCAGGTGACCATGCCATTTGAAAAGCGGTTCAAAAGCAAAAAATTGGATGCATTGCTTGCGGAGGTTTGTTGGTGGAGTTCCACAATTATGCAGTTTGAAGAAAGCACCGAAGATGAAGACATTGAAATTGGTGGACACAGTGAAAGAAACACGCCCTTGAATAGTATGTGTATCTCGGATGACGATACAGACTCAGACCATGAATATGAACAACCTACGAAGAAAACAAAATCATCATCAGAACCACAAGCGTCAACTTCTACAAGGATGGATATTGCCAATAATTGAAAAAATGTTCTAAATTTTGTTTTTATGCATATTATAATTGCGTATTAATTGCATATTATTTTATTTTCATTAAGTTTTTATAAATAAAGTTTTTTTTTGCATGATAATTTTTTAATTTATATTTTTATTTTAAGGGTGGTGGCTATAACTGATTTTTGAAATTCATACATTTACTCAATTGCGAATAAAAGCGAAACGCGTGCATCGATTTTTATGATCTTTGTCTCATTTTGCTCATAGGTTATGTGACTTTGCGAAAAAATAACTAGACTTGAAACTTTTTTCCATTTTGGATTTTTTATGTATTTTTAACAAAAAAATTTAAATTTTTAGGCAAAAAATAATTTTTTCCCTTCATACATTCATTTTTAACTTCGAAAGTGTTACTTGTATAGGAAAACAATATATGAACAGATTAAGGGAATTGTAATTCTAAATTTTTTAAAATTTATTTCAACTAAATTGGGCTAGTGGTTGTCGAGCTATGTCAAACAACAGGGCCTAAAACGTGATAAATTCCCCTATACGATAGTACTAACTTCAAATCGATACTAACTTCAAATCGCAGGTAAGAAGACAAAACGAATGATGCAGAAATTCTTCTTTTTGGGTCTAATTTCACATACAGTTAAGAGAATTGAGTTGGCAAATCATGTGTTGTACTGTGTAAGTTTAATGTGCTGTGCGTTTATAAGCCGATTGAGTGCTTGGTTTGAACGATTTATGTGTATTTTGTTATTGTAACAAAAACAAATTACACATAAATCGTCTAAGACAATCACTCAATCGGCTTGTCAAAACAGCACATAACTGATAATTTACTTTTGCAATAAATAAATTCAAATATATTGATTTAGTTTATTTTAATTAAAATTGAATTTTAAAATATCCCTCACAAAATAGCCTTAATCATGTAAATATAAAAGTATATTAGCCGACCATTCTACTCATTTATTTTGACAGCGATAAATTTAATTTTTAAGAAACAACGTTTTTAAACTGTTGGTGTAGATATTGCGAAAAAACAGCAAAAATTAAATTTAATTAAAATAAAAATCAAGAAATCAAAAAATGGGCTAATTGTTGCTAAAATATACTTAAAAAAACTTTGTTAAAAAAAATTTGGAAAAAATTAATTAAAATTTTACAAGCAAAAACTATTTATTAAATAAAATTTTCGTAATATGGTTTTTTATTGCCTAGGATTATTATTACTTTCCTCGCAAGGGAAAAAAAGCTCCAGGAGGAAAATTATTTCATCGCTATCACAACTTCAAGGCAAAAAATAAAAAACTTAACCAACCTGATTCAAATGAAACGCTGTCAGCAGAAACGGAAAAAATTGACGATCATATTAAGCAATTAAAGCAAGAATTACTGTGGCCACTGCAAAGTTGGGAATTGATATGCGACCGATGGGCGCGCACTTATTCTTTAAGAAAAAAAGACATTAAAAATTTAAATAATTTTTCTTCTTTAAAGGAATGGACAGTCTTAAAAGATGCGAGAGCCATTGACCTAGTATGTTTTTTTTTATATTTTTTGACTTTTTGAAATATTTAAAATTATTATTTTCTCATTAAGATAAATATTGATTTTGAAATTGCATATCCGGCCAAGAAGAACAATTTAAGCGAAAAGTGGTCGAAATTTAAGGAGGACGTTATCAAATACTACTCAGTTAAACCTATAAACCAAAATTCTAGGGACCTACTAAAAAAAGGTTTAGAATCTAATAATCAGGGTAATGTCTGTCGGTTAATAAAAATTAGTTAGCGTTTTTTAATATCGATTTGTTTTTTCTAGATTTTCAAAACAGCGTATTGTTAAATTTGTTGAATGCTGTACTGCTGCCAATCGGGTTTGGGGGAAAACCATATGTCATTGATATTGACTCCTTTACTTCAAATATAACATATGCCAACAATGGAAAAATGTATGTTAGATAACAAAGTTTGTAACCTTTTGTTTATAGATTAAAAAAATTACAAAAAAATTGAATTTATTATTTTATTTAAATTAGAATGAGTCTGAATATCTTTAAGTTTGTGGAATAAAACTAAATAAATATGTATATTTTTTATTCAAAAATTTAAAAAAAACATTTTTTATTTCTAAAATTTTTAAAAGCATCCAGTAAAAAACCAAACAAACGTTTAGTTATTCAAAAACTGAACGCATCCAATAGAAAACCAAACAAACGTTTAGTTATCCAAAAACTTAACCGCTTCCAGTAAAAAACCAAACCAGCGTTCAGTTATGAAAAACTGAACGCATCCAATAGAAAACCAAACAAACGTTTAGTTATCCAAAAACTTAACCTATATACTTAGTAGAAAACCAAACCAGCGTTCAGCATGAAACTGAACGCCATGTTCAGTTTTTTACTACAAACGTTTAGGGTGCAAAACACCTAACGAATATTCAGATAAACTAAACGTTTGTTTGGTTTTTTACTACGTAATTTTTTCTGTGTATACTTATATATATATATATATATATATATATATATATATATATCTTAACCGCTTTAAGAATTTTTATACCTATGTTTAATTTTGTGCAAAGTTACATACATATTTGTGATATAACTCTTACTTAGGGCCATTATTACAACTTGTCTTTAGTTAAAGGTAGGATTTTTTGTGCTCAAAAAATAGATTCGCATTATTTCAACTTCCATTTTTTATTGTTATTATATTAATAAAAATAATATTTAATAAATAAAATAATAATAAATGGAGACTATATAACGCAAAGCCATTTATCGGTCCGACAAAATCCAGCCTTTTACTAACGTAAATAACGTAATAATGGCCCTTAATATGTAAATTTTTTATTTTTACTTTATTTTAATATATATATGTGACAGCGCATAGAGAAAGGGGCCTAAGGGTAAAACAAACAATTTTCACTTTTTTTTTTGATGTGGACAACATCTGAGCATCGAATGAGACGATCCCATGCCCCAAAAGTGTTCCCTCCCAGAGATATGCGCGTTTTATAAAAGTGAAGTCGACGATTCTAAACGCAAATAGAAAGGGACCTAACTGTAAAATTTATTTATTTTAATTTTTTCCCCTACTAAATTAACAAAACAACTTGATTTTACGAAACTACAAAAATTTATTTTTTTCCTTATGAACAATTTAAAAAAATAGAAAAATCATTTAATCTCTAAAATGGCTCTCCTGAACAAACCCTGTTTTTACCCTTTATCCCTTTCTATATGCGCTGCCACATATACCGAAAAGGCCTTTGAATAGCTACCAATTTTATTTTAATCTTAAGACTTTTCTTAACTTTATTGGTTTTGTGGTCAACTTATGCTGAAATAAGAATTACAGAAAATTTATTATAATCATTATTATTTTATTTAAATGTTCGTACATACATTCATACACATAGGCATTTCCATATCATCGTACGTGACATTTGTACTCCTATTAAGTGAAGTAATTTTTGCAAAAGAAAGAAAAACTGAAACAAAATTAGATCTTTATGTTCCATTCAAAAAGAACTTTATTTAAAAAAAAATTAATTATATTCGAACCATAGTATTCTAAAATATCCAGAAAAATAAGAATATATTGTACGTGATATAAAGCAGAAGTGATTTTGAGGTATATATGAACAAATCTGCGAATCTTGGGAGGTATTTTTTCTTTTTTTAATTTCTTACACTAAACCAAATATATTTCTTGTAAAATCCATCATTCTTAATAGAAAACAATCTTTAAATGATTTTGTAATAAATTCAATTTAATATCGTTCGTGACAGATTTTTCTCTAATAGTATTAGGTAATAAAATTTTTATTATGTTAAGAAAAAAAGTTAAATTCTAAATTAGATGCTTTTATTTTGGAACTCTTGCAACTGTTGAAATACGAATGACGGAGACAAATAATGTTTTTGCACTACGTACGTGACATCAAAATAACATCCAAGGGAAATAAAAAAAAAAATAGCGCTTATTGTATTCTATATTTTCTTTTTTATGGATCTTGTTACTTTTTGTTTTTACCTAAATTTTAAAGCATATTTACAATTACAATTTAGTCGCTAAAAAAATAGTTGATTGCAATTCTTAAAATAAGTCAAAGAGATAATCAGAATCAACTCTTATTATTGCTCTTAAAATAATTTAATAAGCTCTTAATGCCTGCGCATAGTAAAATTTGAGTGTTTTTTTTTTTTATCAATAAACTTGTATTGAAAAACTTTTAAGAGTTTTTATTTTTACAGTCATGGTTGACATATTCATGGAATTAAATGCTAATGAAGATATTTTTGTTCAATAAATATAGATTGATTTTGTAACTGGTTTAAAATGTACAGCCATGTCATGGAAATCGAATCATGTGAAATTGAAATTGACGAATATTTTCCTGATTTCAAAAGAAGTTTAAGTATAGGAAAGTGGTCTTCAAAGTTTGAGGTATATAAAAGGAAATATTTTTATGAACTTTGAATACGGGAGAGTTTTCAAGATTTGATCGATTTCAATTCACGTGATTTCGATTTCCATGACTTGGCCCATATTTTTGTTCAATTTTGTACATATATGTACATGTGTTATTTATAATACGAATAATGATTTTATATAATTGAAAATCAGTACACAAATTTAGCTTTATTTTTTGGCTTTAATTTATTTTTTTTAGCTCTATTTTAAACCTGGATTAGCTTTATATTTTTTTAAAAATCTGATCACACTGGTTGTTGCTATTTAACAGTATTTTAAATGTATTGTTGTCTTCTCTGCCTCTGGGATAGCCGAAATCGGAAAAATCACTACATAAAAAGAACAAGATTCGAAAGCTCACTAGGCCTACAAAATGTATTCTGCATTCATTAAAAAGGAAAATATAATATAAAGCAGGGCTGAATTAAACATTTTATTAAAGAATTATACAAAAAAAGCAGAGCTTTTAATTTTTTTATAACAATTTTTCCATATCTTTCATTGGTCATCAAATATTGGTCAAGGCGTTTTGAAAGGAAGTCCAATTCGAAAGTGTGTTGAATTCATTTTGACAAATTGTTTCTTACTTTCCTAGAAACATCGAGAGTCCATACTAAGTACAAAGAAATTATACGTAATTTGCTTAAAAATCGGTAATGTGTATTTAATTAATTTTTTTCTTTAAGTTTCTTTGTTTTTTCATATTTATAATTTTAGGTGTTAAAAATGTCACAAAAAATACATTTATTGGATTTGCACTTTTTTTGGATCATCCATGTTATACACTTGTTCCTCAAAAACTCTAAAACTAATGGTTTAATAAAAAATTAATTATTATATTATAAAAACTTAAATTTGGCGCAATTTAGAGTTTTTTGACGGATTGCATAACAAAATCCAGTAAGTTACAACAAGATGTACGGAGTAGCATTTTCAGAAATCTCAAAATTTACAAAATTAAAAAAAGCCTACTTTCAATTATAAATTTTTTATTCACTTACTTAATTATATTTTTCTTTTAGAGCATTAACAACTTCAATTTATTCCTTAAATATGAACTTTAATTTTATTTGTATTTTAGACGTGATTGTAAAAAACAACTAGAACTATCAAAATTTTCATGTAAAATAGAATAAAATTTTTACAAATAGCCAAAACAAAAAGTAATAAAAAACTTCGACATCAGACATCAAATTTTCCAGACAGTTTTGAAAGAAATCAGTAAAATATCTGTTTGTCGGACTTTTCCAATTCAGATATTTGCATATTATTTTGCAGACTGGTTATAAATTTTATTTTAACATTTAATATAAGTTGTCAAAAACCTCACAGTACGTGCAAGTTTTGAATTCATATATGTATGTTTTTAAACTTAAATAGATTCAGTTAATTTGATATAAATATAATAAAATTAAATAGAAAAATAAAAAAATAATCTATATACATACCTGAGTAGACCCAATCAAGCAATTTTCGAAATAATATTGTTTAGCATTTTTTGAAAAAGGATTTTCGGAAATGCGGTACATGTGATTATCAGTTAATTGATCATGTTCACGTACATGTTTATTGTACCTCAAAAAGGAAGCCATCTTAAGAACTAATCGTTCTTCCATTACAACAGTACAGGGTTTTATATCAAAATAAAAGTTTTCAAAGATGACAGCATTTATATTTGGGCTTGGTAACAATTTTGCCCTAAAAACTAATGCCTCACGATTTGGATTTTCAGCATTTGATTTCCAAGTATATAAAACAATGTGGCATTGTGATTCTAGTAGCTGGTTATCTATTTGCAATTCACCAACTGTTAAATCTATGGACTTTGAAAACGGCAAAAACATTATATCAACACTTATGTTTTCTAATGTTATATAACATAGTTCTTCACAAGGTGAACGAGTGACTACAGATATGCCCAGTCCTTTCAGCAGTATTAGTTTAATCTAAAAATATAAATAATAAAAATTACAATAATTTGTCAATCAAAATTTATTTTAATTTATTTTTTTTTAATTTTATATCATTTTTAACATAAGCTACATTTGAAAAACAAACAAAAAAAAAACAAGTAATAGTGCTATATTCGGCCGTGCCGAATTTTATATACCCTTCACAACGTGTAGTCATGCAATAACAGTAGTTTGTATCACCATTCATCTCATATGAAATACGTACATACATACATATATAAAAAACATACATATATAAAAACATCCCATTGTAAAATTATAAATTTACGTATGTATGTTAAAAAAAAATAAAAAATTTTTTTTTTGGGTCAGCTGGGATTCGATGCCACGTTTACTCTAACCAGTATACACGTTTGTATGTAAGTATGTATATTGTTGTTGTAATGTTGTTTTTGTGAAAAAAAAACCGAGGTGGTCGTGGTTTTTTGCTCATATCTCAGTTGTTTATGTACCGATCTGATATATTATTACCTTACCCGGGTCCATACGATATCGGGGGGCTTCAAAAAGTTGATTTCAACATACACACGGTCAGACTGACAAAGCTTAATCGACTCCCCTATTCATAAGCTTTCAGAAAATATATACTTTATGTGGTCGGAAATGAAAATTGTAGAAATTTCACACGGAATGACCCTACCCTTTTTCACTGTGTGAAGGGTATAAAAACAAGCAAGAGCGTTATACTCGGCCGATATTACGCCGAATCACATCGTAGCTTAACATAGATTTTTTGTTGTACTTTATTTTATTTATTATTTCCTACACCATCCTTTTTGAATTTTTACATAGTTAATTGTATTTTACTAGTCATTCCATTTTATACCCGAATTGTTGGGAAGAAAAAAAATTTTCCAAATATTTCTGATATTTTGATACCTCACACGACTCATGGTGATGTCGAAAGGAATAAAAAATACGAAATATTTTACATTATGTAACAACAAATTCCTGAGAAATATTTTCGTTTCGAAATCAGCCTTTGGTGATTATTAACTAACAAGTAATAAGGAAACCTATTAAAACAAGTAAGAGCGCTATATTCGGCCGTGCCGAATCTTATATACCCTTCACAACGTGTAGTCGTGCAATAACAGTAGTTTGTATCACCATTCATCCCATATGAAATACGTACCTACATATAAAAACATACATATATAAAAACATCCCATTGTAAAATTATAAATTCACGTATGTATGTTAAAAAAACAAAAATAAAAAAAAATTTAAGAAAAATTGATTAAAATATATATAATAAATATAAAACAAACAAAAAATAAAAAAAAAATTAAAAAAAAAATAAAAAAATATAAAAAATATATATATAAAAAAAATTTATAAAAAAAATAAAAAAAAATTAAAAAAAAATTTTTTTTGGCTTAGCTGGGATTCGATGCCACGTTTTCTCTAACCAATATACACGTTTGTATGTTGTTGTAATGTTGTTTTTGTGAAAAAAAAATCGAGGTGGACGTGGGTTTTTGCTCATATCTCAGTTGTTTATGTACCGATATTTCTGATTTTCAATACCGATCTACTCCCGAATATTTCTGATATTTTAATACCCCACCCGGGTCCAGGCGATATCGGGGGGCTTCAAAAAGTTGATTTCAACATACACACGGACAGACTGACAGAGCTTAATCGACTTCCCTATTCATAAGCTTTCAGAAAATATATACTTTATGGGGTCGGAAATGAAAATTGTAGAAATTTCACACGGAATGACAAACCTATATATACCCTTTTTCACTGTGTGAAGGGTATAAAAAAAATGATTTGGGAGCGATAACACAAACAATTTCATTAGTAATATTCATGTTGTCAGTTCAACAGGCTGTGTTGATAGTTAGCCTTGAAACTTATCACTTTGTTTGGGTCAACATATGTTTGTGAAGCAGAATTTTCTAAGATGAACTTCATTAAAAATAAATTCCGGTACAGACTTGCCGATGAACATCTCCAAGATTTAATGAGAATAGCCTGCACAATCTTTGAATGAAATTGTTCTCTTTAATAGTGCAAAAATTCTTAGTACTTATATATTTTTATTCAAAGCATTTGTTTAGTATTTAATAAAATAATGCACCGAAACCCATTCGCTTTATTGGTTCATTGATACAGTATCTAAACATATTATTTAAATAGTTCAGTTTATTAGCTTCCGGACCGCGACGGTCATGATTTTTTTTAAAAACGAACCTCAAATTAAGTCGGAAATGAATATTGTGGAAATTTCATATAGAATGACAAACCATTATATACCCTTTAGACTGTCGTTTGAAGGGAAATTTTTTTGCAGATGTGCGCAATCTAGATTTTATTAAGATCGGTTTAGTATTTTAAAAGTTATAAGCGCTTGAAATTGCTTCTAACACATAAGCACATCATATATATATAAAATAAAAAAAAATAAAAATAAAAACAAAACGTGTTTATACAAATTGTTTTCGTAAAGAGTGTTTTTTGTGTTAGTTACTATAGCGTAACAATTTACTGCCTGTTCAACGATGTCGAAAGAAAACCCAAGCGAAATTTCATTCGTACAAATAAAGGGTGTTTTTTTAAGCCCGATAGAACTTGAAATTGTAAAAAATAACACAAAAAATTAAATTGTAATCAAAATTTTTTTTTTATTCGAAAGATCAATACGTGACATTAACATTTGAAAATGATTTCGGGCATATGGGCACCGCGGCTGTTCTTGACGAAGCGCATTCTGGACGTCCAATTTTGGGCCACTTTTTCGAGCACTGCTGGCCGTATGTCACGAATAACACGAACAATGCTGGCCTCCAAGGCGTCAATTGTTGCTGGTTTATCAGCATAAACCAGTGACTTCACGTAGCCCCACAGGAAATAATCGAGAGGTGTCAAATCGCACGACCTTGGAGGCCAATTGACAGGTCCATTTCTCGAAATCAACTTATCGCCAAATTTTGATTTCAAAAAGTCGACGGTTGCGTTCGCCGTATGGCACGTAGCGGCATCCTGTTGAAACCACATCTCCTCCGGATCAATGTCATCCATATTTTCAAACAAAAAATCATTGATCATGGTGCGGTAACGATCTCCATTGACTGTAACGCGAGCTCCGGCCTCATTTTTGAAGAAATAAGGTCCGATGATGCCACCAGCGTGAAAACCGCACCAAACGGTGCATTTTTCTGGATGTAATGGAGTCTGTAGGGTCTCTTGTGGATTGGTCTCGCTCCATATGCGGCAATTTTGCTTATTAACAAACCCGTTAAGCCAAAAATGCGCCTCATCGCTGAACACAATTTTGCGATAAAATTGGACGTCCAGAATGCGCTTCATCAAGAACAGCCGCGGTGCCCATATGCCCGAAATCATTTTCAAATGTTAATGTCACGTATTGATCTTTCGAATAAAAAAAAAATTTTGATTACAATTAAATTTTTTGTGTTATTTTTTACAATTTCAAGTTCTATCGGGCTTAAAAAAACACCCTTTACGTTGAAAACAAAATCAAATTGTTGTTTCAATATATTTGTACGAATGAAACTTCGCTTGGGTTTTCTTTCGACATCGTTGAACAGGCAGTTAAACTCCCATTTAGAAGATGTTGTGTTGTTTTATTATTTTAAGATTTGCTGTTCACAGATTATTTGTTTTACTACGGCTATTTCGTTATTTCTTTTTGAAAATAAATCACCAAAATCAAAAATACTTAAAAATAAATATTACTTATTATTCTTCTAAAAATAACATAATGTTAGTTTTAAATCAAGTTCTGGATTAAAATTTTTTAACAGGTATGTAATGTTGGTCGTACAGTTTTTTATAAAATTTTTAGAGAAACTGGTAATTGCTTTGTATTTTATTTGTCTGAACCGCCGCTTGTGTGACAGTTTACTTCAAGTCTTTATTTAATTTCTAGTTTCAAACTGGTGTCTAATCACCTTGCTAATATTATAAACAAGAGAGTAGTCGATTAAGAGTGTTTGTTTTTTTTCCTTTTTTATTTTGCTTTAAGAGACGCAATCTACAATAAATTCTAAGAAAACTAGACTAAAAAACTGTGGGTCTAAAATCGAAATCTAACTCCCGCCGAAAGACAAATGCTTCAAGCCTTTTAGATATTTTACCTAAAAAATTTAAGGTTGTAATGTTACTCAATAAGAACAAAATTTTTTTAATTAATGTTTTATTTCGTAATTCAAACAACAGAACCAAAGCCTTCTTTATAATCCATTCGGTGTGTTTGTGTTCGACTTTCTAAAGTCATTGCCATAACACCATCACTATTTTTGCAATTACTGCATATACCGCTCGGTTTCTTAGATGTGCGACGGATTTCCTGCAGTAAATGGAGGCTCAGATAATATGTTGTCATTATATAAGTATAATAAATCCATATAATTTGTGCAATTAAAATTAATAGGATGCTTTTTAAAAGCCCTGAGTTTAGATGAGTTATACATTTGTTCACGACAATGAAAAATTTTGTTCATTGCTCTTTCACGAAAAATGCATTGTTTCGTATCGTTTTGTTTAGAATTACTCAAAGATTTGTGGTAAAAATTGGGTGGACTTAAATTTATATAAAAGCGCACTGCCATGTACTACTAAATTATAAAATTTTACATTAAAATACATTGGTACATAAACTTTCATAATAAAGTTAGCCAACATATAGGCGCAGAAATCTGATGGCTTTTATCAACTAGCGAGAATGAACAATTTGTACTAGTTCCATGCTAGCTATTCTGGACACGAACCTTCCGATACAGCGTTAGCTATTGGAAAGAGGTATAGAAAGTGAGTAGAACGATATTTTGTAATTAGATCGGTTCAAAAAGAGCTAAAGCAGCTAATAACAAAATGTTTGTTTTTCTTTTAAGGGAATTACATAAAGCGTTGATAAAAAAATGCATGCCCACCGGAAGTGAAATAATTTCATCAAAGACCCACTAGCATTACGTGGTTCACTTGTAGTAGATATTTGTAAAGCATTGCACAAATGACGAAGCAGGAGTTCGTTGAAATGCAACAAATAAACAAACAAATTCAATGGTTTATTCAACAAAACTCCAAACTTTTGTAAAGGTTGGTTAAATTTTAAGGGCCGATGTTAATTGTGAACCACAGCTAAACGTCAAGTTTTTTTTCTGCATTTCAGTTGACATTTCTCAATTTCAGACTAACTCAATTTGAACCATGAAAAGATACACAATCGAGCAACGCGTTAAAGTTATTCGGGCTTATCATGAAAATGGGCGTTCTGTAGTGTATTAATGTCGCAGTGTATGCATAGCATCTATATATATAAAAGTGAAACTGTGTGTGTGTGTGTGTGTGTGTGTGTGTGTGTGTGTGTGTGTTAGCTATAGACTCTGAAACTGTAAAACCGATCGGGCTCAAACTTTGGTAAGTTGTTGTACACAAACCGGGGAGTGTTTATGGATGAAAAAAGTGGGCGGGGCCACGCCCATAAAAAATTAGTTATCAGTTTTAGCTACTTGCACTTGACCGATTTTTCTGAAACTTTGCACACATATCGAGCTGTCATGACTAAATAATTTCGTGATAAGAAAAGTGGGCGGGGCCACGCCCCTTAAAAAGTTTTAACTTTGAGGTACTTGCACTGGACCGATTTTTCTGAAACTTTGCACACATATTAAGCTGTCGTGACTTTATAACTTCGTGATTAAAAAAGTGGGCGGGGCCACGCCCATAAAAAAAGGCTATAATTTTGAGGTACTTGCATCAGACCGATTTTTCTGAAACTTTGCACACATATTGAGCTGTTATGACTAAATAATTTCAAGATTAGAAAAGTGGGCAGTGCCACGCCCATAAAAAAAGGTATCATTTAGAGGTACTTGCACTGGACTGATTATTCTGAAACTTTGCACACATATTGAGCTATTATGACTTTACTATTTCGTGATTAGAAAAGTGGGCAAGGCCACGCCCATAAAAACAATTTTAATTTTGGGATACATGCACTGGTCCGATTCTTCTGAAACTTTGCACACATATTGAGCTCTTATGACTTTACAATTTCGTGACTAGAAAAGTGGGCAATGCCACGCCCATAAAAAAATTATAATTTTTAGGTTTTCGCACTTGATATTCAATTAAAATTCAGAATGCATTTCGATTCATTAAGGGGCGAAGCAACGCGCGCCGGGTTTGGCTAGTAGTTTATAAATGTATGTTGCTGCGTATGCATATTATAATTGATAAATATATGTCGCGGTGTGTGTGTATTATAGTGTGTACTTGGCACACGTTGTGGTGAATGAACTTACGAATAATGTGCACCACAAGTTTAGTGCACTCTTCAATATTTTGTTTGTAATAACCAAAAAAAAGGTCTCATATTACACACAGCGATAATACAGTTAGCACTCGATGTATGGTGCAATGGCTGATGTGTTTTGTATTAGTTTATGTAAACTACAATGTTAGTGGTTCTACTGTTAACATTTATATACAGGCAACACTTTAGGCATTGTACCAAATATTGCTGTGACGCGAGCAAATAGTTATGGTAACTGAATCCACTGTAAGCTAAATAGAAATGTAAGCAATAATTGTATATAAAAATCGATGAATTTTCAATAAAGAACACAATTCTTGTTTGACATCAAGACTGAGCGTTTCATCCGCTCTAAAAAAAACCAATCTTGTTTGTTTTAATATTTTTAAATTACAGTTCAAATCAAAACTCAAAATTCGTGATTATTTTGGTCAACATCATCGTTGATATTCTTCCACAATCGGGAGAATTGTAAAAATATTTAAATTTCAGCAAAACAGGTCTGTATGAAACGTGAAAACATCTGTGAGTGCCTTCTTCGTTCGTTGAACGAAAAACACCCGAACAAATAAACCCACCCTTTTTTGTAAAAAGTGAATTATTTATCAAATTATATTAATTTCTAACATATTTTGAAAATAAAATTGTAAAAAAATTAAAAAAATTCAATTTTTAATGTGAATCAATGTAAGAGTGTTACGCAAAAACACGAAATTAGCTGATATTTTCGATCACGTTCATCCATTTCAAACTGCCGAAACATTTTTGAAATGTCAGCTGTAAGAGCGAATTTATTTAGTCGGAATGAAAAAAGAGTGGTAATAATGTCTTGTTGAATAGTAGGACCAACCATCAAAATATCGTTTAACGATTTATTTGATGAGCTATGCTCTGGGGTCGCAGCACACAGTGATGTGGGATGATAAAGTGAGAACCAACTAATGGATGCGAATTAAGTAGGGTGATCGACTCGGTTTTACAACCGGTGGAAAATCCAGTTTTTTACTCTTTCAGCTGGCGGGTGTTTTTCATATGTTAATTTTTTCAAATGTCAAATACACCGTTTTTTTTACTCACAGAAGCCGGTTTTTTAATTTTTAGTTTTATGTTCATTTATCTTTGTAACCAAAAGTACCATACTATATTTATTACTCAAAAAATTTCCAAAAATCAGAAAATTTATTAAATACTCTTCCATAATATTGTAAGAAATTTATTTGTTGTTTTAAAACAAATGTAAAATAAGAAAAATAATTAGGCTTAAATATTATTTGTTTTAAATGGAAAGCAGATATTTTATACGTTGTTGCGCTTATAATTTGCTGTGATAATCATCTGTTTAATTAAGTTTTTTGACGAAATTATTGTACTTTGCAATACTTTTTGATCTCATTTTCGAATTTCATGATATTTTGCTTCTACGAAATCTAGCGACTTGTACTAAAGACTCTCTGAATATCTCTGATGTAGAGAAACAATGGCATTAACTTAAAAGTTAAAGGTAATTGAAGCATAAACTTAACTTGTCGGTCACTTTTAGGTAAAAAGTTTCTGTCCTTTAACATCTTTATTTTAAATAGTGGCATTTTATAATAATGCCTTTGAATGTGTGTCAACTTAAAATGCAATTAAACCATAGAACATACTAGTTCATACCTACATAGATATGTATCTCTGTCATGAGTGTAAGCAAATTATATATTATGTATTCGATCGGTATACTGGTTTTTCTAAATTTTCAAAAAAGCAACCGGTTTTTTTTAATTCAAAATTATAAACTATTTGAAAACAGGTTTCTTAAAAATGTCGAATAATCGATCACCCTAGTATTAAGCGACATATGACCAAGTGATAAATAAATATTCATCCATAAATTAAACATACTCTTTTTAGAGGCATATTGCTATCTAAGCTCCTTTCTACTGGAAAAACAACGCATTTGAGCCATTTTAAAAGAATTACCAAGAAGCTCCAGCGACCTTTTGAATGGTAACCGAACATGAAATTTACCATTATTTTCGACTATAACATTTTGAAATGCTTCTCACATGCTTATTCTTCTTCTTCGGTAAATTTTGAGGGTGTGCTTATAAAATTTTAAATTTCGCAACATTTTTATAAAGTAGAATCAAAAGAGTATGTGGTAGTTTCTATAACTATATTTCATGTTAGCGCAGATGCAACCAATTGAGATGCAAAACTTTCATCCACTATCCAACTAAAAACTGTGTTTTCAAAATATGCATCACATAAAAAGATTCGACCTTCGACAAACAAATTGAGAATTATTTCCGTGCTGATGTGTAAATCGATGCGTTGAGGTTTATAAAACAACGGATCGGCCAGCTGGTACGTTTTTAAAATATCCCATTGAGAAGTTTCAATGTACTCACCCGGTTGTCGTGATTTGATTGACTTTGTGACTGCGAAGGTTGATGAACATTTAAATGAATTAAGACAATATTTTAACGCTGCATCTACAAACTGTCTGATTTTTGTACGAACTTCGCCAATGACAGACACTTCTTGCGTATAGAGTTGGATATTTAGGTTGAGCCTCTTAGCGGTTTCTTCATTAATAAAATTAATTTCCAACCACGAATCGATCAGAGCTCTTTCTGGTTGAAATACGCCACAGGAATCTTTGATTAAAACTACTGCAGTTGGAATGACTGCTCTTTTAAAAGCTCTTGTCTTAAAGGAAACAGAATCGGCAACGTTTTCTACTTCATCTTGATCGATTGTTGAAGTTGAAATGGTTCCACAACAGCCAGCGCAAAGCCTGATAAACAATTCAGCAGATAACACTGCTCAGCAAAAAATCATTTTTTGTATTCCCATTTATAAAACTATGTGGACTATATGGATTTTGATGCGCTGAACTTAAATCCGTTGTCGGTTTTTTTCCATCAGATCGGGATTTTTTTTTATGGGCGTGGCAAATTTTTCCCCCTAAATTAGTCAGATACGGAGACATATTTCATCCTAACTCGAGAACCAGTCATCCGATTTTCAAAAGTAAAACACCAAAAAAATGTGTAACAAAATTGTTTTTATTTTAGTGGAATAAAATTGTTCTCTATCTCTTATTGTTTTAGAGTTATTTAGAAATTATTGGAGAAAAAAATTTTTCGTGCAAAATTTGTAATATTTTTCAATTTAAAAATGGAATTAAAAAAATATAAGGCAAATATTTAACATTTTAAACTTTTTTCTGAGGGCTACCTATCTTGGAAATAAAAAAAGCTATAAACCATAAAAATCGGTTAAAAAATTACGATTTTATTGTCATTTTACCGCAGGTACCCAATATTGACAAAATATGTGTAATGCAGCAAACAACGTCAGAGTGGGCGCACTAAAGCGACTTGTAGCAACAATGAATGGCAACTTTCTACTTCTATCTATTTTCGTACAACAAAAACAAATACAAGCAAAAAAAAAATTGCCAGATTGTAATTTTGTAGCAACGCCTCGCTTAAAGCACCCACCCTGTCGTCACCCGTAGATAACTTCAAATTACAATAAAAAAATTAAAATATTTAGAGTCTATTTATTTTTTTATTTAAAATAACACAAAATTTTTGTTAATAATTATTAATTTTTATTTCGGAAACATTGTTAAAATAAAAAAGTAGCTTAAGCTGTCCATGCTCTTTTTTCCACATCATTCAATTTTGTTTCAAAGACCTCGTCCTTCATAAGCTGTCGTATTTGTGTACCTACAAATATGCCTTCTTTTACCTAAGCATCTCTAATTCTAGGAAATTCGCTCTTAATGTATAGAAATGCTTTACCATCCTCGTTCATTGCTTTGACAAAATTTTTCATTAGGCCTAGCTTTATATGAAGAGAAGAGTTTGTTCCTTTTGATTTAAAGGCTCTTCTGCTACATTTTTTTCTTCTGGAATAAAATTTACTCTTTTTGGACAAATTTTAACATTGTAGTGTTTTTCTTTTGCGCGGCTATCCCATTTACATAAGAAGCAATAAAACTTAGTAAATCCACTTTGCAATCCATTTATCATTGCTACGACTTTAAAATCTGCAGATTTCATGAGTAATGTGAATATTTAATTTTTAGTATCATCTTCATGCTACAATAGTTTTCTTTCATATTTCTTGCATGCGTGGGTGGGACCGATGGAAATTTGTTGCTATTGTGAAGTAAAACGGCTTTCAAACTTGTCTTGGATGAATCAATAAAAAGCCGCCAATCCTCAGATTTATGACTTAAACACAGTTGTCGCAAAAGTCCATCAGCATTATCACAAGATACCAAACCTTCCTCTCTGCTGAAATAACTCAAAAAAGGTTGTTGTTTATTTCGAAAGTACGAGACGTTAACATCCTTTTGCACCAAACTCCATTCTTTCCATTGCGATGTAAGAAGCTCAGACTTGTTTTTTTAAAAGCCCTAATTTACGAACTAAGTTATTCATATCAGTTTAATTTGGAAAATAAGGTGTACTCGTTGGACTTCCAAATGAATGTGAAGAAACACCCATGCTAGCGTAAGTGGATTTAGTTGCTGCAGAAAGCTTCTTCATCGTCTGTAGGATGCAATGGAGGTAAAAATTTACTTGTAAACTGGAAAACTGGTCGTTTGACGCATGAAGTATTTGGATATGTAACTTTATTTTTTGTTTTTTTTTCGTAAACCCACGTGTTTAAGTATGGCAAAAGAAGCAATCATTTGGATGATTTTGTGGTTCACTCCAAATCGCTGGCTTCATAAACGGCAAAGACTTATGACTTCCTTTTAACCAACCTCTTAAAGACTTACGACAGCTACTACAACATATTTTCGGCAGCCAATTTTTATCTCTATCATCGATAGGAAACCAAAAATAACGGCGATAAGCATCTTTAACCTTGGAAGATATTGTCTCCCGTTGAGAACTTAAAGTTAGATTGCCACAAACGTAACAAAATAAAATTGGAGATTTGTTACAAATCCTTGACATTTTCTAATATGAAAGCGTTTGTGGATTCTTTAATTGCTTTATTTCTTTACACAATAACAAAAATACTATGTTATAATTTTTAATTCCAAGAACCATGCAAAATATCGTTGTACTTCAGTTCCATTACCTGCTCACTTAACGAAATGTTACATATATCATATGTAAGGCTGGTTGCATTACAATATTGGATACCTGCGGTAAATTGACAATAAAATCTACATTTTTTAACCGATATTTATGGTTTATGACTTTTTTTTATTTCCAAGATAAGTAGCTCTCAGAAAAAAGTTTAAAATGTTGAATATTTGCTTTATATTTTTCTTAATTCCATTTTTAAATTGAAAAATATTACGAATTTTGCACGAAAAAAAATTTTTTTCTCCATTAATTTCTAAATAACTCCAAAACGATAAGAGATCGAGAAAAATTGTATTCCACTAAAATAAATATAATATTGTTACACATTTTTAGGTGTTTTATTTTTGAAAATCGGATGACTGGTTTTCGAGTTAGGATTAAAAATGTTTCCGTACCTGACTAATTTAGGGGGAAAAATTTGCCACGCCCATAAAAAAAAATCCCGATCTGATGGAAAAAAACCGACAACGACAATCCATATAGTCCACATAGTTTTATTTAATTGAGGATTTTGCTGCTGAGCAGTGTAATTATATGTATCAATGCTGGAAATGATTGAGTTTTCATTTATCATATTGTTGAAATTGGAAATTAATCTTATATATTTTGCGCATTTGCCATTAAACTTCGGCAACTTTAAAGAGGAAGGCGTGACCAATGCGAAGTGCCAGCAACAGAAGCGTTTAAGTAACTGGCTTCCATAGACATAGAACCACGACGAGATTTAAGATGTTTGCCTCAGTGCTGATGAATAAATCCTCATTATCACTTCGCGCAGCATCTGCAGGAATGTGTTATGCATTAGTCGCTACGTTAATCACCGACTTTATTTATTTAAAAATAACTCATTAACAATTCATCATATGTTAAATGGGGATGCCATACTACATGTACATATATGTATATACAACATCTCCCCTTTAAAATATAATTAAATAAAGTAAACATATTTGTATAATATTTGAAATTTAGTATGGAATTCATATACATATATTTAAGTTAAATTCATTTAATAAGCATTATTATACTGAATTAGATTAAGCTGTTCTTTTTCGAATCCACTTAAGAGTTTCTACGAAGAATAGCACCGTCTTCCAGTTGTATCCAGTAGGACCTAGGACTGCCATGAATGTCGACTATACTAGCTTTGGTCCAACCTTGTTAGTCTTGATATCATATCATCTCTCCTTTTGCGAAATTCTCTTTAAATTTTGCTAATTTATCATAATATTTTTTAGATTGTAACTGCTTTTCTGTTATGTTCTTGGAAATATTGGGAATCACTTGGTTTTAGTTGGAAGCAATTCGGTTTTAGTTGGTAGTAATGTACGAGTTTTTCTACTCATGAGAAGCTCTGCTGGTGAAGCATTTAACTCTTTAAGAGGTGTGTTTCTATATTCAAGAAGGCCAAGCCATAGATAATCATTGCTTTCAGACGTTTTTTTGATGAGGTTCTTTGCAATACCTACGAATCTTTCTGCGAACCCATTTGCTTGAGAAAATACAGGACTCGTCGTAGTAAGTCTCGTATCAATTTGCTTGCAAAAATTTTTAAATTCATGTGTTTTGAAAGGCATGTTGTCGGAGATATTTCTACTTGAATACCATGGTTAGAAAAGCATACTTTTAAATGTTTAATACACTCCTTTGCAGTTTTTGAGGAAATGGGTATTATATCTAAACATCTAGAATAATAGTCTGAAACGATAAGGTATGATTTTAAAGAGTACTCGCATATATATATTCCAATTTTGCAAAATGGCAATGGCGGAACTTCGTGAGAAATCATTGGCTCTTTAGTATTGGAATTACGATTTTTCTGACAGGTTGGGCACTTTGAAATTATATTTTCAATTTCAGCATCTATACGAGGCCAGTATACTAGATTCCGAGCCCTGTTTTTGGTTTTTTCAACACTTAAGTGTGCGGTGTGCAACTGATTTAACACATCTTGCCGTAGCTCTTGTGGCACAATTATTCTGTTATTTAAAAACAATAAATCATTATCTATAAATA
Organism: Phyto melanocephala; assembly: GCA_941918925.1. Classification (NCBI taxonomy): domain Eukaryota; kingdom Metazoa; phylum Arthropoda; class Insecta; order Diptera; family Rhinophoridae; genus Phyto; species Phyto melanocephala. The sequence goes on from OW799235.1 coordinate 46,721,047, forward strand.
TGTTGTTTCTGATTTTCCAATAAAATCTTAAATTGTCTAGGATATTGCAAATATTTTTTGGCCACCCGTTTAATACCATATGTTTTAGCTCAACCAGACACTTATCGTTATCTAATGTTTTATTTATTATTTCCAGTCTCTTATCAGTTTATGGTGTGCACAAATTCGCTTAAATCTTCTATTTCAGCTGATTTGTCATCTTTATTAAAATAACGGGATAGCAAGCCTGCAACATATAAATATTTACCAGGTATCTACAGCAATTTTAAACTATATTTTAATACCGATAATTTCATTCTTTGAAGTCTAGCAAAAATTGTTTTTTCATAATTTCTATCAAAGGCTTATGATCGGTTCTTATAGTTACCTCGCGACCGTATATGAGGAGCCGCAGAACAAAAGGTGCTTTTTCGCTCATTTCAAATTTTTGGAAAATCGAGATTTATTTTTTTCGCCCCTTTAAAAAACTACAAGAACATGAAAATGCTTACAAGATTTTTACTTATCTACAGATACATCTAACTGTCGTAAGTCACCCGATTAAATGTTAAGGATGTTTGATATAATTCCATTTTTATTTCGGAAAAAGCACCTTTTACAAAAAGGAAAGCAAAAAAGCACCTTTTGTTAGGAATAAAGTAAAAACACATTTCGTTAAAAAAAGTAAAAAAGCACGTTTTGTTAATAGAAGGAAAAAGTACATTTTGTAATGCGAATACACATATATGACGATAAAATTCTGACTGAATGTGGTTAAATCTGATCTAATAAAAAAATAATAAAAAATGTTAAGCTAAGTATATTATTTTTGTCGTTTTATTGAATAAAATTGCAACTTAATCATTTCTTTATTAGCCTTTAGTTAAATACGTATGAAATTTGTTAAATAGTTAAACTCTTGTTCCAACATCTTCTTCTAGGCAAGAACATAAAACATTTTCGTCTATTGAATCCTCCATACCTTTATCCTGGTTATACAAAATGTCCTTGTACCAAAATAATGACTGATTTTCACTCCAGTCTTTACCAAACTGTTTTATTAAAAGACTTTCCACAAAGACTTTAACATCTGATTAATTTTACTTTAACTGTAGTTTGGTTTGATCATTAAAGTAAAAAGTGAAACTACACAAAGATTATGGGAAAAGAACCTTTTAATAAAAAATAATCAAAAAAGCACCTTTTGTTAAGCATAAATTTTTTAGAACCCATTTACTTTGTAAAAAAAAATAATAATAATGCAAACTTGATTGTTTCTACAAGATTTCAACCTAAATATTATAAAAATACCAAAAAACCAATTTTTCGCGAAATGCGAAAAAGCACCTTTTGTTCTGCGGCTCCTCATATGTAGTAGTGGAATTTACGACATGCAAAAACAATTGCTAGGAACTCCTTTTCTATTTGTGCGTAATTTATTTCTGCATCGGTTAGACTTCTTGATGCAAACGAGACTGGTTTTCCATTTTGCATTAAACAGCACCTGATTCCAAATTTAGAAGCATCGGTTTCAATAGTAATTTCTTTAGTTTCATCAAAAATTGCAAGAGTAGGTGTGTTTGAAATTATTGTTTTGATTTGATTAACCCATTTTAGTAGACTGGGTATTTAAATACCCAAAAAATTTAAAGTATTAAAAAAATTCCTGCGTTGGCCTGATAAGAGAAAATGACTGCAACTTGCTTTTTTATTTAACACTAGAGAATGATTAATTTTTACCTTTAATTTGAGAATTAGAAAAATTGAGTTTTTTTGTTTTTCAGAAAATGACCAGAAAAAGGTTTGTCAATTAAAAGATAATGCTGAAAATTAAAAACACCTGCACATTCTAAATAGCCTTAGGTGCCGCATTTGTAGTGTGAAAAAAATAAAAGAGGTTTGTCAACACACTTGGCCGTCACACGCTATAAAGTGAAAATGGGTATTTAAATACCATAATGAGTTCTATTTTTAACTATTTTCTCTATATTGAAATAGTTCTTTTTAGCGTAAATAAAAGACATATTAATTACCCCTATTATGATTCTCCACTCAACTCAGTTTGGTTGTGTGAGAGTCAACCCAACTTATACACAACCAAACTCATTTTAGGTATTGTGATACTCAACTGTTTTTAGTTGAGTTTCACAACGTTTCAACGTTTTTTCGACAAAATTTTTTAAAAGTTGAAAACGGTAATGCCATGAAAAAATAGATACACAACTGAATAGTCAACTGTAAGTTGAGTTGAGAATGGCAATGTCAATTTGCCAAAGACAACCAAACTGTTACAAAAGTGGAGAACCGCAATAGGGGCAAATATTTTTTTAAATTTATTTAAAAATATTAGAGGTTATTTAGACTTTATTGTTTAAGATTTATCTGATGTGACACTTCTATGGTAATACAGGAAGCATGGTTCTGGGTGCAAATTCGCCTGGCACTTCAAACATTCGTACTCTGTTTTGCCACGGCACTGCCGACAGCGACGATGTGCTGAGAGTTTTCTGATTAAATGATTGACGCAATCATACCTAGCTCCGGAAAATCGGCATTTTGCTAATTAAAATTCATCATTATCATTTCGCATACACTCACTACTAAACGAAATTGAGACATTTGTGGTTTTTTCATATTGGCAACAATGTCAATGCAGCTGCCACGCATTCACCATAGCCGCATCGAAAGCGTTTGTAACTAATGGCAATACCACATTTTGCCCCGAACTCGAATGCGATAATTGTTCATGGCGTTATCGAAAAGGTCCACACCTCCCATGTATTTATTATATTGGATGACTAAATAGGGTTGTTCAATTGTGCGAACCATTGGTTTATGAGTTAAATAATTCGATAATAATGTTACGACCTAAAAAAATAATAACGAAAGCAAATAATAAATATGATTAATTACGTAAAATATTTCGGTGACTAAGGTACCGAATTATCGTTCCGACGTACAGCAATTATAGAATTGTCCAGATCTTAACTAAAGTCTGAAGTCTTACTGAAGGTTACTGAAAAATCATCAATCTCGTGTCCTCCGTATCACTTAGGTCGTCGACGTCGTCGGGTGTCTTTCAAAATATTCTTCCCATCGGACCAGCTATCGAGAATTTCTTTTAATTCGGTAGTAGTACGAATTTTCTGATGAAGATTCATTTTTATATCGATTATTTATAATTTTTTTTTTCGTAAAAATTTATTTTTTTATGCACTTGTTTTATTGTAAAAAAATAACATGATTTCACCTGTTCACTCTGCTTTACTAAAATAAACATGTAAAAAGTTCAACAAGTCTGAAAAACGAGAAGCAAACTAGGAATTTCCTTTTCAAAAACAAACAACTAACTTTTAACGGCGTAATTTGAAATATTTGTAGCGCTCTTTGAAGTAACCCTATACATTTTTCAGTGGTAAAAAAATTTATAATTTTGTAAACAAAGGAATAGCCTTTTATTTATTCGAAATAAGAAAAACTTAATTTTTTAAAAATGTTTAAAAAAGTATATCGTTAAAGACGGTTGGGTATTTAAATACCCATGTCGTATCTCAGGAATGGGGGGAGGTAAAAATTTTTTTTTACACCAAGAAATTTCTATGGACCTCCAGGTAAAATTCTGAAAGTTTCGTCAAGATCGTACTAGCGGTCTATGAGCCATCTTTAATGGGTTAAGACATTTCTCGTGTGGCTCTTGCCATTTAAAAATAGAATTATGCTTTAATAAATCTCGTAGTGGCTTAGAAATTTCTGAAAGTTTTGGTACGTAGTCACGAATGTAATTAATCATACCGAGTAGTGCTGTAAATCTTTTTTGATTTAGGTTTTTCTATTTTTGTTATGGCATTTACTCGGTCTGGGTCGCACCTTATACCCTCATACGATATTATTTTACCTAAATATTTAACTTGTGTTACCTTATATTGAATTTTATCGATGTTAAATAATACTTGTTGCAAAATTGTGTCATGCTGTTCAGCTGTATCGGCGGCAATTAATATGTCATCAATGAACACCACTACGTCTGTAATGTCCTCAAAATTTCGTTCACTGTATTTTTGGAACACTTCAGGTCCAATTTTAATACCATATGGCAGACGCTTAAATCGGTAACACCCAAATGGGCTCAGCCCAACTTGCCAAAATCCTTCTTTAAGGTCCAATACCGTAAAATGCCTTTTGTTAGCAATCCGTGCCGCAAGTGATTCAAAAGTAGGTATTGTGTGACTTTCCAACAGTATGTCAGCGTTTAAGTCTTGTGGATCAATACATAAACGAAGCTGGCCGGATTTTTTCTCAACTATAACAAAATTTGAAGCCCTTTTTACCAGTACATCTACTCTTTCAATAATACTAAATGCCTCATATACTTCGTTTCTCTTTGGGGTCTCAAAGTTGTTCAATTTTACCTTAGATGTGACTTAATTGCTTGAAATATGACTCTAGAATTTCTAAACGGCATTCTAGAATCGTAGCATCTACTTTTTCTCCATCCTTTTCAACCTTCTTTTTAAAGTTTGTCAATCGTTTTATTTGTCTTTACAATGTAGACTTCCAATATATATGTGTAGTTAAGTGACAACAACAATAATAAAAGTAAAAAACAAGTAAGAGTGCTATATTCGGCCATGCCGAATCTTATATACCCTTCACAACGTGTAGTCATGCAATAACAGTTGCTTTTATCACCATTCATCCCATATGAAATACGTACACGTATGTATGTTAAAAAAAAACGAAAAAAAAAAAAATTTAAAGAAAAATTAAAAAAAAAAATTAAAAAAAACAAGTAAAAGCGCTATATTCGGCCGTGCCGAATCTTATATACCCTTCACAACGTGTAGTCATGCAATAACAGTAAATTCACGTATGTATGTTAAAAAAAACAAAAAAAAAAATAAAAAATAAAAAAAAAATTTAAAAAAAAAAAATTTTTTAAAAAAATTAAAAAAAAAAATTATTATATACATATATAATATATATAAAACAAAAAAAAAATAAACAAAAAATTAAAAAAAAAAAATAAAAAAAATAATAATAAAAATATATATAATATATTATTCGATGCCACGTTTTCTCTAACCAGTATACACGTTTGTATGTATGTATGTTGTTGTTGTAATGTTGTTTTTATGAAAAGAAAATCGAGGTGGTCGTGGGTTTTTGCTCATATCTCAGTTGTTTATGTACCGATGTTTCTGATTTTCAATACCGATCTACTCCCGAATATTTCTGATATTTTAATACCTTACCCGGGTCCAACCTATGTCGGGGGGCTTCAAAAAGTTGATTTCAACATACACACGGACAGACGGTCAGACGGACAGACGGTCAGGGCTTAATCGACTCCTCTATTCATAAGCTTTCAGAAAATATATACTTTATGGGGTCGGAAATGAAAATTGTAGAAATTTGCACACGGAATGACAAACCTATATATACCCTTTTTCACTGTGTGAAGGGTATAAAAATTATTATATATATAATATACATATATAAAACAAAAAAAAAATTAAAAAAAAAATAATAATAAAAATATAAATAATATATTAAATAAAAAATAAAAAAAAAATTAAAAAAAATTTTTTAAAAAAAATTAAAAAAATTTTTTTAAAAAAATTAAAAAAAATTTTTTTTTGGCTCAGTTGGGATTCGATGCCACGTTTTCTCTAACCAGTATACACGTTTGTATGTATGTATGTTGTTGTTGTAATGTTGTTTTTGTGAAAAAAAAAATCGAGGTGGTCTAGGTTTTTGCTCATATCTCAGTTGTTTATGTACCGATGTTTCTGATTTTCAATACCGATCTACTCCCGAATATTTCTGATATTTTAATACCTTACCCGGGTCCAACCTATGTCGGGGGGCTTCAAAAAGTTGATTTCAACATCAACACGGACAGACCGACAGGGCTTAATCGACTCCCCTATTCATAAGCTTTCAGAAAATATATACTTTATGGGGTCGGAAATGAAAATTGTAGAAATTTCACACGGAATGACAAACCTATATATACCCTTTTTCACTGTGTGAAGGGTATAATGAGAAAAACCAAAAAAAAATTTATTGTTATTGTCGTTGATACCCTATGTAATAAATTAGCAAGAGATTCATTTATATTACAACAAATAGCTATATATGTATTAAACTACTGCATGAACAGCCTCATACACAGCGTTACCGTTGGATATTTTCAAAAAGTATCAAAAAAAGGGGATTTATGCAACAAAAGTGGCAACAAAAAGGGGATTTTTTTGTTTTAAGGGGCACCTCTTTAAAAATCAAAAAAAAGTACACCAAAACTTTTTTTAAGTATTTTGTTAAATTTATTTAAAATAACATATTAAAAATAATATAAAAACATAACAAAAATATTATTTAATGATAATATTTGATTTTTATTTAAGCTTGAGATCAACTTTTTTGTTTTTTTATAAAAAATTTTTTATTAGAAACCAATATTTCGCTAAAAAACAATGGAAAGCATCTTCAGGGTAAATATGTATACAAATTATATTAAACAAAAAAACAAATTCAAAACATATTATTACATATTTACCCTGAAGAAGCTACCCATTGTTTGGTAGCGAAATATTGGTATCTAATAAATAATTTTTTATAAAAAAACAAAAAAGTTGATCTCAAGCCTAAATAAAAATCAAATATTATCAATTAAAAAAGATCAAAAAAAGTTAGACGATATATTATTTAATGATTTTAAAACAAAAATATTTTTATGACATTGTTTCATTAAATGGGAGATATATACATATGTATGCCTGTATTGAATACATTTGATTTCATTTATTTAATATTTAAAATAATATACAAAAATATGTATTAGTTCTTTACTTGGAACCCAATCTTTAAGGCATATAGTATCTAACAAACTTAAGGACAAAAGCATGGATTCGCAAGTATTTACATTTAGCCTGTTTGTTACTTTTTTTTAATATAACATATAAATTTGTTTAGGTTTGAATATACACAGAAAAAAGTAATTTTCTAATTCAAACACAAAATTTACCGAATCAAATACTTTTTTGTCCAATTTAGGTCCTATAAACAAATTTGTGTATTAAAATACAAAAATTTGTAATTATTTGTTTGAAAAAATCCGCTGATTTTTTCAATTAAAATATTAGATTATTAACTAAAAATTAAAAAACCAATTCATTACACAATTTTTGATAAAAACTAAGTATTTTAGTTTTGATGTCAATTATACAAATTTTAGAAAAATTTTCAGTACACAGTAGTTCGGTTTCGGCTTCATGACCTATATATGTATGAAAGATTTTTTTAGTGTATAAAACATTGCTTCGAGTTATGTTGTATTTATATATTCTTTTCTTAAAAAATTTTTGTAAAGCTCTAATAAAATGTCTTTGGTTGAAGAAACAAGATATATTATTTGAGAGGACTCACTTTAAAAATTTTTGTTAAATTTGTTCATAGTTTTCAAAATATAAGTTAGAAATTTTAAATATGTTTTGTTTGCAGGCGACAAAGAGTCTAGAATAACACGAATATTGTTTAAATTAGAAGCACATTTTTTTTCAAATTGTGTCCGGATAAAATAGTGCTGCAGAACCGACCACTGCTCCAGAATTCTTGTTGCAACAGATTTAAATGATAGCCATCTAGTATTACTTAGCCTTAGTATTTTATGTTCAGGTACGTCAAAAATACCTTGCAGCTCCTTCAAATCGTGTTGTCTTTTTGCACTCTTAAAATACTTAAAAACCTTTCTAAGTAACTGTTCAACGTCATTTGGAATGCAAGATAATGATGCATTGTTCACTAGATTTATAGAATGGCACACACAGCCGATATGAAATTAATGCGGAATCTTTTTCTTTAATATTGTTGCTACACCATTTATTTTCCCCACCATTGTAGATGCGTTGTCTGTAGCAAGACCTATTAAATTTTTTAGTGGAATTTGATTTTCTTTTAGTGATGACAATATGGAGTTACAAATTCCTTCTCCAGAACCATCGCTTTGCTGCACTAACCGAAAGAAGCTATCAACAGTGTTTCCTTTGCAACTATCAAACTGCCTAACCACCAGCACCAAACATTTTTCCATAGAAATATCTGTAGTTTCATCAATTATTAGGCTAAAACATTGATTGATTGAATTCGGCACAGCATACACCTTATTTAATGTATTTTGGACATAAATATACGCAATCGCAAGAAACATATACATACATAAGCTAAACACTAGGGTGATCGACTCGGTTTTAAAACCGGTGGAAAACTAGGTTTTTTACTGTTTCAGCTGGCGGTTTTTTCCAAATGTTATTTTTTCGAATATCGAATACACCGGTTTTTTTACTCACAGAATCCGGTTTTTTTCATTTTTAGTTGTATGTTCATTTATTTTTGTAACCAAACGTAACATACAATTTTTATTACTTAAAAAATTTCCAAAAATCAAAAACTTTATTAAATACTCTTCCATAATATTGTAAGAATTTTTTTTGTTGTTTCAAAATAAGAATAATTAGGTTAAATTTCATTTGTTTTAAGTGGAGATCAGGTATTTAATACGTTGTTTAATACGTTGTTTGCAATACTTTTTGATCTCATTTTCGAATTTCATAATAAAGGGTGTTTTTTTAAGCCCGATAGAACTTGAAATTGTAAAAAATAACACAAAAAATTAAATTGTAATAAAAATTTTTTTTTTATTCGAAAGATCAATACGTGACATTAACATTTGAAAATGATTTCGGGCATATGGGCACCGCGGCTGTTCTTGACGAAGCGCATTCTGGACGTCCAATTTTGGGCCACTTTTTCGAGCACTGCTGGCCGTATGTCACGAATAACACGAACAATGCTGGCCTCCAAGGCGTCAATTGTTGCTGGTTTATCAGCATAAACCAGTGACTTCACGTAGCCCCACAGGAAATAATCGAGAGGTGTCAAATCGCACGACCTTGGAGGCCAATTGACAGGTCCATTTCTCGAAATCAACTTATCGCCAAATTTTAATTTCAATAAGTCGATGGTTGCGTTCGCCGTATGGCACGTAGCGCGATCCTGTTGAAACCACATCTCCTCCGGATCAATGTCATCCATATTTTCAAACAAAAAATCATTGATCATGGTGCGGTAACGATCTCCATTGACCGTAACGCGAGCTCCGGCCTCATTTTTGAAGAAATAAGGTCCGATGATGCCACCAGCGTGAAAAACGCACCAAACGGTGCATTTTTCTGGATGTAATGGAGTCTGTAGGGTCTCTTGTGGATTGGTCTCGCTCCATATGCGGCAATTTTGCTTATTACCAAACCCGTTAAGCCAAAAATGCGCCTCATCGCTGAACACAATTTTGCGATAAAATTGGACGTCCAGAATGCGCGTCGTCAAGAACAGCCGCGGTGCCCATATGCCCGAAATCATTTTCAAATGTTAATGTCACGTATTGATCTTTCGAATAAAAAAAAAATTTTGATTACAATTTAATTTTTTGTGTTATTTTTTACAATTTCAAGTTCTATCGGGCTTAAAAAAACACCCTTTATTTTGCTTCTACGAAATCTAGCGACTTGTACTAAAGACTACCCATAGCTTTACTAATATCTCTGATAACATTTGACTTGTATACTAAAATAGTTTGGCACACAAAGGGTCATTATTACAGCTCGCCTACAAAGTTAATGTTAGTAAAAGATAAATTTGACTACAGTGAGCATTGAAGTGACTTTTTAATATTTTTCATTATTACAACCTCCTTGTTACAAAGTTTTTTTTTATTTTATATAACGGTATTTTATAATAATGCCATTGAATTTGTGTTAACTTAAAATGCAATTAAACCATAAAACAAACTAGTTCATACCTATATATGTATCTCTGTCATGGGTATAAGAAAGAATTATATTTTATGTATTCGACCGGTTAACCGGTTTTTTCTTTAATTCTGAATTTCAAACTATTTGAAAACCGGTTTCTTAAAAATGTCGAATAATCGAACTCCCTACTAAACACGCATGATAAGCAAAAGATTTCATATGAAATTGCTTACATATATATTAAAACAGTGTAATGAATATGTATTAAAGTTAGGTGTTTTAACAAAACAAAAGTATCTTTCCATTTCGTAAAAAGTATCTAAAAAGTGGCACGATTTATAAAAAGTATCACATTTGGGGGCATTTTGACAAAGTGGCACAATAGTAACCAAGCATTTGAAAAAGTGGCAAAATGCTACTTTAGTGGCCCTAACGGTAACGCTGCTCATACAGTGATCATGTTTATGTGTCAATGAATAAACAGCTAACATCGAACACAAACTAGATAACTGAGTTCATGTTTGATCGAGTTTAACATTAGTAATCAAATGTTTGTTTATGTTGTAATCACAGTGAATACTGTTCGGTGTTCAATGAATTCTGTTTGATGTTCATGAACAGAAGGCATTGTTCAACCAGAAACAACCAGTTCGAATACACATGCGTTTCCATACGGTAATCGTTTTTGTTTTTATTTTCTTTTTATTAGGAATGAATTCTGTTCAGTGTTAAAGTTTTCAGGAACACGAGGCTTGCAATTTACGTACACTAACGGTTTTATTATTTATTTTTTAGGAAAAACAACTTAAAAATGACCGTATGTAAAAATTATAAATAATTTTATTAGTTTTTAAGGTTATTTTATTTATTTAATTTTTTTTATTTTGGTATCCTTAATTTGTAAGCTCCTTTCATTAAATAAGTAATTCTTCGAGGAATGTACCTGGTTGTTCGCCTTTTTATTTCATTTTAAAACAATATTTTATTCTCATATGTAAATACAATACATAGGTATACCTTAAATAATACGTGAAATAATAGTGAATATGTATATTAAATGAAAAAAATAAAACATTGTTTTAAAAATTTTAAATATGTATTGCATTTTTATTTTTACAAAATATGTATATACAAAAAATATATACAATAATATAAAAAATGGGCGGGGCCATGCCCATAAAAAATTAGTTATTAGTTTTAGCTACTTGCACTGGACCGAATTTTCTGAAACTTTGCAAACATACTGAGCTGTCATGACTTTACACTTTCGTCATTAGAAAAGTGGGCAGTGCCACGCCCATTAAAAAAAAAGGTATTATTTTGAGGTACTTGCACTGGCCCGATTTTTCTGAAACTTTGCACACATATTGAGTTGTCATGACTATACAGTTTCGTATTTAGAAAAGTGGGCAGTGCCACGCCCATAAAAAAAGGTATCATTTTGAGGTACTTACACTGGACCGATTTTTCTGAAACTTTGCACACTTATTGAGCTGTCATGACTATACAGTTTCGTAATTAGAAAAGTGGGCAGTGCCACGCTCATAAACAAAAAGTTATAGTTTTTAGCCTTGCACTTGATATTCGATTAAAATTAAGAATGCGATTAAAATTCATGAAGGGGCGTAGCAACGCGCGCCGGGATTAACTAGTACCTTATAAAATGCATTTAAAAATCAATTAAGGTAGTATCGGGTACATTTAAAAAAATAAATAAATTGATCGGAAACAACTGCATTTATTTTCTTTTTATATACATTTGTTAATGTGTTCGAACTTTGATTGAATACGTTGATTTTTTATTATTGTTTGAATTGTTTAACACTATTTCCACTATGTTTACTTGTGTTCATGATTATGAATACATATAATCGGTCGTATTCATGTTTATGATCATACTTGTTTGGTAGTGTTTATTGTTCATACTTGTCCACTCATCGGTACTTGTCGGCAATAAACACAAACAAGTTAAACATAAACAAGTAAAAGCGCTATATTCGGCCGTGCCGAATCTTATATACCCTTCACAACGTGTAGTCATGCAATAACAGTAGTTTGTGTCACCATTCATCCCATATGAAATACGTACATACATATAAAAACATACAAATATAAAAACATCCCATTGTAAAATTATAAATTCACGTATGTATGTTAAAAAAACAAAAAAAAAATATAAATAATATATTAAATAAAAAATAAAAAAAAAATTTTAAAAAAAATTAAAAAAAAAAAATTTTTTAAAAATTAAAAAAAAATTTTTTTTGGCTCAGCTCGAGGTGGCTCAAGGTGGTCGTGGGTTTTTGCTCATATCTCAGTTGTTTATGTACCAATGTTTCTGATTCTACTACTAATATTTCTGATCTACTCCCGAATATTTCTGATATTTTAAAACCTTACCCGGGTCCAACCTATGTCGGGGGGCTTCAAAAAGTTGATTTCAACATACACACGGACAGACTGACAGAGCTTAATTGACTCCCATATTCATAAGCTTTCAGAAAATATATACTTTATGGGGTCGGAAATGAAAATTGTAGAAATTTCACACGGAATGACAAATCATATATACCCTTTTTCACTGTGTGAAGGGTATAAAAATAAAGTGAGCGTCTTCAGACACATATTTTCTGTGTTCATGCAGCAGTCTAATATGTATGTATATATAAAAGAGTAACGTGACTTACTGACTAATTCATCATCGCACAGCCCAAACCCAAAGAGATAGAGACATGAAATGTAGACAATCGGTTCCCCTTTCAATGTATGGCTCCTATCAGAAGGGATTTTTGGAAATTTGTACTTTAATGGGGTAAAAACGGGTAAAATTGGTAACCTTGTATCTGCTAAACAAAAAATGTTACAAATAAACTTGAAAAGGTATTGTTATTTACATAAAAATTAAGCTGACAGATTCTAGACTTTTTTGAATTTACAACCCCTAAGTGGGAAAAACGGGTAAAAATTATAGTTTAGTACATTCAAACACATAAAGCTAGGAAAAAAAATTTGAACTGTATAAGTTAATCCGCAAAAAAATATTAATAAGATTTCGGCACTTTTTTCAAATTCGCATGTACAAAATTAAAAATTGTAAAAATTGGTAAAAATTGTCCCTCTTTATGGTACTTTTTTTTAAATATTATTCAATGGGACAAAATTTGATAATTACACTGCTCTACAAAAAATCATTTTTTGTCTTCCCGTTAATTAAAACTATGTGGACTATATGGATTTTGATGCGCTGAACTCAAATCCGTTGTCGGTTATTTTCCATCAGATCGGGATTTTTTTATGGGCGTGGCAAATTTTCCCCCTAAACTAGTCAGGTACAGAGACATATTTCATCCTAACTTGAGAACCAGTCATCCGATTAGACACCAGAAGATGTGTAACAAAATTGTATTTATTTTAGTCGAATAGAATTTTTCTCTATCTCTTATCGTTTTGGAATTATTCAAAAATTAATGAAGAAAAAAAATTTGTTTCGTGCAAAATTCGTAATATTTTTCAATTTAAAAATGGAGTTAAAAAAATATAAAGCAAATATTCAACATTTTAAACTTTTTTCTGAGAGCTACTTACCTTAGAAATAAAAAAGCCATTAACCATAAAAATCGGTTAAAAAATGTAGATTTTATTGTTAATTTACCGCAGGTGCCCAATATTATAATGCAACCAGCCTTACATATGATATATGTAACATTTCGTTAGGTGAACAGGTAATGGAACTAAAGTACAACGGTATTTTGCATAGTTCTTGGAATTAAAATTTATAACAGTATTTTTCAATTACCTGTGATTTCAAATTAAGAACATTAGGGTAGATTCTGGTATTTATTGTATATATAGAAGCTAATGGGCAATAAGTTAGTCACTTTTAATTTGAATATCGTGCGGTTAAAATCGGCAACAGTCAATAGATCTTATAGTGTACTTTGTTATTGTGTAAAGAAATAAAGCAATTAAAGAATCAACAAACACTTTCATATAACAAAATTTCAAGGATTTGTAACAAATCTCCAAATTTATTTTGTTACGTTTGTGGCAATCTAACTTTAAGTTCTCAACGGGAGACAATATCTTCCAAGGTTAAAGATGCTTATCGCCGTTATTTTCGGTTTCCTATCGATGATAGAGATAAAAATTGGCTGCCGAAAATATGTTGTAGTAGCTGCGCAAGTTTTTTAAGAGGTTGTTTAAAAGGAAGTCATAAGTCTTTATGAAGCCAGCGATTTGGAGTGAACCACAAAATCATCAAAATGATTGCTACTTTTGCCATACTAAAACACGTAGGTTTACGAAAAACCCAAAAATAAAGTTATATATCCAAATACTTCATGCGTCAAACGACCAGTTTTCCAGTTTACAAGTAAATTTTTACCTCCATTGCATCCTACAGACGATGAAGAAGATGGGCTTTCTGCAGCAACTGAATCCACTTACGACAGCTTGGGTGTTTCTTCGCATTCATTTGGAGGTTCAACGCGTAAACCTTATTTTCCGAATTAAACTGATATGAATAACTTAGTTCATAAATTAGGGCTCTCAAAAAACAATTCTGAGCTTCTTGCATCCCAATTAAAAGAATGGAATTTGGTGCAAAAGGACGTTAACGTCTCGTACTTTCGAAATACTTTTTTGAGTTAATTCAGCAGAGAGGAAGGTTTGTATTTTGTGATAATGCTGATGGACTTTTGCGACAACTGTGTTTCAGTCATAAATCTGAGGATTGGCGGCTTTTTATTGATTCATCCAAGGCAAGGTTGAAAGCCGTTTTACTTCACAATGGCAACAAATTTCCATCTGTCCCACTCGTGTATGCAAGAAATATAAGAGAAAACTATTGTATCATGAAGATGATGCTACATAAAATTAAATATTCCCATTACCCATGGAACGTATGTGCAGATTTGAAAGTCGTAGCAATTTTAAATAGAATGCAAAGTGGATATACTAAGTTTTTTAATTCTTATGTGAATGGGATAGCCGCGCAAAAGAAAAACACTACAATGTTAAAATTTGGCCGAAAGGAGTAAATTTTATTCCAGGAGAAAAAAATGCAGCAGAAGAGCCTTTAAATCAAAAAGAACAAACTCTTCTGCCTACTATTCATACAAAGCTAGGCCTTATGAAAAATTTTGTCAAAGGAGTGAACAAGGACGGTGAAGGCTTTCTATACATTAAGAGAAAATTTCCTAGAATCAGAGATGCTAAGGTAAAAGAAGGCATATTTGTAGGTCCACAAATACGACAGCTTATGAAGGACGAGGTCTTTAAAACGAAATTGAATGATGTGCAAGAAAGAGCATGGACAGCTTAAGCTACTTTTGTATATTAAAAATGTTTCCTAAATAAAAATTAATAAATTTTTACAAAAGTTTTGTGTTATTTAAAATAAAAAAATATATAGGCGGTAAATATTTTAATTTTTTATTGTAATTTGAAGTTATCTACGGGTGACGACAGGGTGGGTGCTTTATGCGAGGCGTTGCTAAAAAATTACAATCTGGCAAATTTTTTTGCTTGTATTTGTTTTTACTGTATGAAGATAGATAGAAGTAAATGGCGGATATTAATTGTTGCTACAAGGCGCTTTAGTGCGCCCACTCTGACGTTGTTTGCTGCATTACACATATTTGGTCAATATAGGGTACCTGCGGTAAATTGGCAATAAAACCTACATTTTTTAACCGATTTTTATGGTTTATGGCTTTTTTTTATTTCTAAGATAAGTAGCTCTCAGAAAATGTTGAATATTTGCTTTGTATTTTTTTTATTCCATTTTTAAGTTGAAAAATATTACGAATTTTGCACGAAAAAAATTGTTTTCCCATTAATTTCTGAATAATTCCAAAACGATAAGAGATAGAGAAAAATTCTTTTCGACTAAAATAAATACAATTTTGTTACACATTTTCTGGTTTTTTAGTTTTGAAAATCAAATGACTGCTTCTCGGGTTAGGATGAAATATGTCTCCGTACCTGACTTATTTAGGGGAAAAAATTTGCCACGCCCATAAAAAAATCCCGATCTGATGGGAAAAAACCGACAACGGATTTGAGTTTAGCGCATCAGAATCCATATAGTCCACATAGTTTTATTAAATGGGAGATTTTGCTGCTGAGCAGTGTTATTATTGTCTAATAGAATATAGACAATTATTTGGGTGAAACTTTTAGAAACTTTTAAAAGAGGAAAATACCAGAAAATGTGTAAAATTTCTAATTACAGAGCCAATTTGGAAAAAATTGTTATTAGGATTTCACCAGACATAAAAAATGTGTAATTTAGTAAAAATTTAAACCATTCATAAGAAGGTAGAAAGGGGAAAATATGGGAAAACAGTTTGGTAATTTTTAGAACATAATTACTTTAATGAAAAAAAAAACAGATTTACTGACTTCAAATCATGTCTATTAAAATATTTTGTTACTTAGATATTTGAACATATTAGACTTGGAATTTGGAACTTGTACTACAAACTGTACTTTTTCGCATCTCTATGGTACTGTATGTATTTTCTACGTTTATAAAGGTAGAATTGTAAAGTAAGACTGAAAATGTTAAGTGCTACCAGAAAGGTACTTTTTTATAGTCCTTTTTTAATTTTCAATGTTTGCGAAGTTAGAATTTCGAAATTAGTGACTATTAATACGAGGTGAGACTGAAAATGTTATGGGCGACCATAACATATTTCTGCGTTTATGAAGCTAGAATTGTAAAATAAAGGGCTATTGATTTCAGGTGAGACGGACAATGTTATGGGCGACCACAGAGAGAATTTCCCTAATTTTTATGGTACTTTTTTTCAGCTTTTATGAAGCTAGAATTTATAAAGTAGAGATTTTTTATTTAAGGTGAAACTGAAAATATTATGGGCGACCGAAAAGATCTTTTTTTGAATTTTTATGGTCCTTTTTGCATTTTCTACGTTTATGAATCTAGAGATTCGAATAAATGGCTATTTGTACCAGGTGCGACTCAGAATGTTATGGGCGACCGAAAAGATCTTTTTTTGAATTTTTATGGTACTTTTTGTATTTTATACGTTTATGAAGCTATAATCATTAAATGAGGGATTATTGATTCAGGATGAGACAGAAAGTGTTATGAGTGACGAAAAAGGTTATTTATTTTTCTAAAAAAAGTGAATCAGAAAAACAAATCTTCATAACTTTAATAAAAAAAAAATAGTAATTGATAAACTGAAATATTCAATAAATAGTAAGAACTGCCCTATCGAAGTATCGGTTAATATATATAGGTGAGTATATGTATACAACTATTAAATTGTTAGGTACCTTAACGACAAATAATTAAAATTTAATTATTTTGAATTATTTTAGATTTACCAAATTGTAATTTACAAACGAGTCTTTTAGTCGAGGTCGCCAAACCAATAAAATATTTTTTTATCATTAAAGTTTTTGCTTTCAGTCAAGCCAGACTTCTCAACCAAAGGACTCGCTATGCTAAATTCATATACCATTATCTTTATAAAACCCAATGTAAGTTATTTTATACGGGAAAATTATCACCTTTTATTTAAGTCTAAAAAGACCAGTGCCATGTTCTGTAACTCTCGCTACGAGAAACTTTTCCTTGAAACATGTAAATTGGTAAAAAAAAAATACAATAAATCGAGACAAACAGCTGTTTTTCTCACTGAACTGTTTCTGTAACTATTCGTATGAGAAATAAATACCTGTCACATAAGAAAAATATTCGTAAGCCATAAAAAAGTGTTTCTGTAAAATTTTCAGGCGAGAATTTCTCACTTTTAACTGTCAAAATTAACAAACAAACAAAAAGACCTCGAGATTGCAAAAACTTTAAGACAAAAAATATAGAAAGTAAAACATGAGTGACAAAAAAATTAAAAAGGTAAAATTTAAATGATTTTTTTTATTATTAATACATACATATGTATGTATGTATGAATATTAGTATCATAAATTTGTTATCGTTTAGAAAAATATGCGAGTTACAAAACAACAAAAACAAAAATTAGTTAACTTTATGTTAAAAAAATTTTAAATTTGCCAGGGGACAGTTTGGAGGAACACTTTTTTATACACTTTTATTTTCTAAGTTTTATATGTATTATTATTTCCGCACTTTTTAAGTTTGTTTTTTCTTTTCTTCTTCTTATAATTAAGTAACCGTTTTTGATAACTCTACGTAACAACGTAATCATAATTGGTATTTTTCGTCATGAGTTACAGATACACTTTTTTCTCACACTTCGAGAAACGGTGGGATATTTTGTTTTGTGACTTTTCGATGCGAGAAGTTCTCACTAAAGTTACAGAACATGGGTACAGGTAACCTCCTGTTGTCGTATTATAAATATTTTGGTTTAATATTCCCACTTAAACCGACTCCTGTTTCCCTACGACAACTTCGCTTTCCATAAAGTCTATTATTAATCAATTTATATCCCATAAAATTTAATGAAATTGATGGTTTTATTCTAGGAACAGACTTTTCTAAAGTTTTTCATCCCTATAATTTTATTATTATTTTAAATCTGTAATTCATTTACAAATTATTTACATTAAAATGTAAATAAAATCGCTACTTTGGTCTCCTTTTCGGTACAAAGTGTTCTATACTTTCTTTGCAGATTAGATCATCTATCGTTTAGATCTTGAAGGTTGACCTCTAGGAAAGAATCTGTAAGTTATTCAGTTGGAATTATTCAAACTCAGAGCAAAAGGTGACTAAGTCGTTTGAGTCAAAAATAAATTCCTCATCTATCTTTGTAAGAATTAAAGATCTTGTTTTCACAATTTTGAAAATATTTAAAATACTGTTAGATGACAGGTGAAAGACCTAAGAAAGAAATTGATGAACAATGTTTACTATGAATAATCGTAGCTGCCTTAAATCTTAATTATCGCTAGGATTTGCTATCAAGATGTGCACATGTCACAAATTTTAAATAAATGTGTCTTATTATTCACTTGGGTTTAAAATTTTTATTAATTATATTGTAATACAATTTTGCTGCATTATTTCCGATCCTATCTTCGATTTTGAATTTTTACATAGTTGGCTGTATTCTATTAATCTAGCGATTTTATGTGTAACAAATATTCAGGTAGTTAAATGGGGTAAATTTCTAATTACGAGCGTGCGAGACATGAGCCAAAAAAATCTCCCGCGTGCATCTCTTGTCAAACTTCTAAGACGCAGTGACGCCTTTTGAGTTTTTTTGTTGTTGCATAAATCATAAATTTTGAACCAATTAAGATAATAAAAAAATTTAAAATGAATATCATAGATAATTGATCAACCCTAGAAATTAGTGTTTGAAAACGGTTCTACTAATGGGTTAAATAGCAAAGTTGAAATGAAATAATTCAATTTTATGATTTTTGATTTTTTATGTTCCTTTTTAAGGGCCTTTATAATTTAAAATCATTTCAGAGAATGAACAAAAATATTAATCAGAGAAAAGGCTAATAAATTTAACGAATAATTATTTAGTTATTAAAGAATGAACTTGAGTTTTGAACAGGTAAAAGACTGCGCTAGCAAAGTAGTGGATATTTTCCTAGTATTAAATAAACCATTGTAATATTAAAGTGTGTTTAGATAAATATAACTATTTTTAGACTGCTGATTATTGTTTGCAATAAAAGAATTCTGGTTTAGTTGAAGTTTGCGAAAGGTATAAATGTAACAATAAATAATAATTATATGGTTTTCAGCTGATATGGTTTTCTTCAAATAAAAAGTGTATTGAGGGCTTATTTTCAAACCCCTCTTTATTACAACAAAAAAAGGGTTTTGAAGGCAAAATATTCCATTAAATAAAAAGCAAATTCTAAAGTGAAAAACAAATTTTGCGATTTTATTGTAATTTTTCTTTCTTGCACAGCTTACGAATACAACACATTATCTCAAATTTATATATTTTCTCTATGGACAAAGATTTTAGAAGAATAAAGCACTCTATATTGAAATATCTAACTTGATTTTATCAGTAGAAACTACTTTTACACGCCAACTTCAACGCCCACTTCTCACATAATTGACTCTTAATGAAATTTTAAAGCTCATAAAACCGACAGATTTAGATGTAAATATGATGTTCAGATTTCGCATTTTTAGCTTTCTGGAAAATTTAAATACGCCAATATAAGTATAATTCTAAGAAATTAAAATGACACACCCACTTTAACGTCCACCTCCCATATAACGCTTTATCTTAAATTTATATTTTTTTTATATGGACAGAAATAAATAAAAAAAATTAAGTCTGTGATGGATTACACAAAGGCACAACGTTTTTGTTGATTAAGAACTGATTATTGATTTAAAGGTTATTAGGGATGCTGAATCCAAATCTGCACTAGGTTTGTCTCTATCAGTTTGACTTTTCGCGATACAGCGTTTTGTCCAAAATTAAGGCACTTTCACTACACATATTGGAATAACTTGAAAACGGTTTATCCTATTCAGTTAAAAAAAACCAAAACTCGTCAATAATATTATCTTTAAGTCGTGCTTACGTTGGTTTTAAATTTCCGCAGTGTTTTCAGAGATATCGGAGAAGTTGTGGCAGGAAAACGTGTTTTTACAACAGGGAAAAATATTTTTTTCATAATATATAATATAAGTAAATTTGAAATGAAATGGCTCTACGTTAATGCGTTTGGTCACAATTGCATTTAATTCCATGTTGGAAGAACATGGTTTTTTGACATTCTCTTGCATTACGAGCTATAGCTCTCTACCTAAAATTCCAATTAATCCATTTTCAATACCAAACAAACTTTGTGTATAAGAAATATCCTGGCAATTTAAGCCCCCTAGCTTTTTAGGTTCGAGCTATATCGTGCTTTTAACAGACGGACGGACATAGCTAGATCGTCATAAAAAGGAAACCCCGATTCAAAAAATATGTACTTTATGGGGTCTAAAATATTTTTGATTTGTCACAAACGGAATGACAAAATAAATATGAATTTTGAAAATGGCTTAATGAAGAGAAAAGTTATGATTTCATGAACTTTTAATTATTGGAAAAAAGTCAGAAATACGATTAACTTAAAAATGCGAGCTGATAGAGACTAGATTAGAAATCAGCGACCTCCAATTAATTAAAAAGTTCAATTTTGTTCCCCTGTTGTATCTAACTTGCCCACACAAAGCTAATATTATTTTCTAACTACTTCTGGGTATTTAATGATACTCTTAAGATTCCATAAAAAATATCACACTGTTGAAAAGAATCAGTCAGTAGTATCATTTCTTATGTAAAAATACTTAAGGTTTCATTGCAACACCAAATTTAAGATAATAAATTAATAGCAAATCGAAGATAAACAAAGAGAGTGATATACTGAAGGGGACACGCCCATTTTAACATGTACCTCCCATATAACGCTTTCTCTCAAATTCATATAATTTCTCAATGAAAAAAGATTTTGCAAAAATTAAGGACTTTATTAAGAAGAAACTATATTGGCACGCCTACTTTAGGCCCAAAAAAAAGACTCAATTTACGAAAATATTTTAATAGCGCATCGAAGTTATTCAAAGAAAGGATGTTCCATTGTCTTTCTTAATCCTTTTTATTCGCAGTGGTTTTACATTAAAAACAGGTTTTGTAATCTGGGACCTTATAACTTATTACGGTTCTCCACTTTTATTACAGTTTGATTGTCTTCGTGGTATTACCGTTTTCAACTTTGTAAAAATTTGGTCGACAAAAACGTTGAATACAGACAACTGCTTAAGAGTAAAAATGGAGAACAAATAGAGATCGTTAGTATATGTACATTTTTGTAATAATTTTACGCATTTTTTTTTAAACATTTTTATTAGTTTAAAAATAACAACAAAAGGTCGAATTGAGCGACTTGTTCAGCTTATAGAAGAAATTGGTCTCGGAAGACCAAAGTTATGGGAAGAGTGTGCAGTGGAGTTAAATATCCTGTGTCCCAACTAGAACGCAATTTTTAAATTTGGCGCCATTCGAAGTGTCATTGTTTGACATTTAAATAATTGTTATTGTTTGCTAGTAGAAGGTACGAGGTTAGTAAAAATGGAGCGCTACACGAATTAACAACGCATTCTCATTGTGAAATTGTTTTACCAAAATGGTGAAAGTTTTGCGGCTACAGTTCGCAAATTGCGATCAATTTGGGGTCACAATAATGCTCCAAAAGAGTCAACTGTAAAGAGACAAATGGATAAATTTGCCGAAACTGGTTCTGTTAGTGATGTAAAGACAACAGCGCGCCTTCGACTAGGTCGATCGACCGAAAATGTCGCAGCTGTACGTGATGATGTCGCTCAAACTCCATCCACCTCAATTCGACACCGAGCACAGCAAATTGGTGTCTCCGAATCTACTATGCAGCGAATTTTGACGAAAGATTTGCATCTTCATGCATACAAACTTCAATTGACTCAGGAACTGAAGCCAGCTGACCATGGACAGCGAAGGGAGTTCGTTCCAGAGTCTGACTTCGGTTATCCGAAAAAAAAATAACTCGAATGTTTACTTATCTTTTTCGGTTATAAGTATAACCATGCACTTATCACAGAAAATAGCTACTCGTACATGCATGAATTGCTAAGGTTACGAGTATATTTATTACTTATTTTCAAAAATACTCTCTATACATACCTATTTTTCGGATATACATGTGCGAAAACAAATTACTTATAAGTATTTTGCCAATACTTATAAGTATGGTCAAAATAATAAATATCAATTAATATATAAAAAAAATTTATTTAATATAATAATTGATAAATTATATTCATTTACTACCATTTGATTATTCTTTTTATTTTTTAAATATAAATGTTAGTATTTAGAAAAATTATGTGCAAAAATTGAAGTTTTTGGTAGATTTTAGTGCATTTTTTGACAAATTTGTTAGGGAGTAGATCGGTATTGAAAATCAGAAACATCGGTACATAAACAACTGAAATATGGGCAAAAACCCACGACCACCTCGATTTTTTTTCACAAAAACAACATTACAACAACAACATACATACATTTAAACTTGTATATTGGTTAAAGTAAACGTGGGATCGAATCCGAGCTGAGCCAAACAAATTTTTTTTTATTTTTTTGTATTTTTTTTTAATTTTTTTTCAATTTTTTTTTATATTTTTTATTTAATATATTATTTATATTTTTTATTTTTTTTTTTTTTATAATTTTTTTCTTATTTTGTTTTAATTTTGCTTTTAAATATTTTTTTTATTTTTTTTATTTTAACATACATACGTAAATTTTTGATTTTACAATGGGATGTTTTTATATACATATGTATTTTTTTTATGTATGTACGTATTTCATATGAGATGAATGGTGATACAAACCAGAGAATGACAACGATTACAACTTCGGATATACACTGAGTATTATTAGCAAAACATGTATAAGTGCGTACGGTTACAGCTAAAAAAAATACTCTATCCGTACATACTCATTTGATGTTCGGCATAACAATATACAAGTAACCGAAATCTAAGTATTTTTCGCATAAATACTCTATATTGTACACAATACAACTAATTGGACTTAAGTACTTAAACGTTATCGATTATACGTAAAAAAAGCGAGTAAAATGAGTAACCGTTTTTACAATTCAAGCGAGGGCATCAAGTAGAAATTTTGCATGCGTTTTGATTTAGTAAAAATGCACTTGCTTGGGTTATGAAAACCGCACAACCATTATGGTACAGGGATGCCACAAAAAATATTATTCCTAACAAATTTGTCAAAAAATGCACTAAAATCTACCAAAAACTTTCATTTTTGCACATAATTTTTCTAAATACTAACGTTTATATTTAAAAAATAAAAAGGATAATCAAATGGTAGTAAATGAATATAATTATGTTTGTTATGTTATGTTTGTTTAACCATAGAAGATATCAGAAACATATATAAATAGCTACTCGAACTGCATGAATTGCTACGGTTACGAGTATATTTATTACTTATTTTCAAAAATACTCTCTATACATACGTATTATTCGGATATACATGTGCGAAAACAAAT
The DNA here is from genome assembly GCA_941918925.1 of Phyto melanocephala. Classification (NCBI taxonomy): domain Eukaryota; kingdom Metazoa; phylum Arthropoda; class Insecta; order Diptera; family Rhinophoridae; genus Phyto; species Phyto melanocephala. The sequence goes on from OW799235.1 coordinate 46,744,881, forward strand.
TACTTATAAGTATTTTGCCAATACTTATAAGTATGGGCAAAATAATAAATATCAATTAATATATAAAAAAAATTTATTTAATATAATAATTGATAAATTATATTCATTTACTACCATTTGATTATTCTTTTTATTTTTTAAATATAAATGTTAGTATTTAGAAAAATTATGTGCAAAAATGGAAGTTTTTGGTAGATTTTAGTGCATTTTTTGACAAATTTGTTAGGAATAATATTTTTTGTGGCATCCCTGCTAGCAACTACGGCTGTTTAAGCCGTATACACACAAACGATCATAAGAAACAACAAATAAATGTATAACAATAATATTTATGTATGTGTGCGTTTGTACCATAATGGTTGTGCTGTTTTCATAACCCAAGCAAGTGCATTTTTACTAAATCAAAACGCATGCAAAATTTCTACTTGATGCCCTCGCTTGAATTGTAAAAACGGTTACTCATTTTACTCGCTTTTTTTACGTATATTCGATAACGTTTAAGTACTTAAGTCAAATTAGTTGTATTGTGTACAATATAGAGTATTTATGCGAAAAATACTTAGATTTCGGTTACTTGTATATACTTATGCCGAACATCAAATGAGTATGTACGGATAGAGTATTTTTTTAGCTGTAACCGTACGCACTTATACGTGTTTTGCTAATAATACTCAATGTATATCCGAAGTTGTAATCGTTGTCATTCTCTGGTTTTTATCACCATTCATCTCATATGAAATACGTACATACATAAAAAAACATAGATATATAAAAACATTCCATTGTAAAATTAAAAATTTACGTATGTATGTTAAAAAAAAAATTAAAAAAAATATTTAAAAACAAAATTAAAAAAAAAAAAAATAATTAAAATATAAATAATAAATATAAAAAAAAACAAGTAACAGTGCTATATTCGGCCGTGCCGAATCTTATATACCCTTCACAACGTGTAGTCATTCAATAACAATTGTTTGTATCACCATTCATCTCATATCAAATACGTACATATGTATGTATATACTGGTTAGAATAAATGTGGCATCGAATCCCAGCTGAGCCAAAAAATTTAATTTTATTTTATTTAACATATTATTTATATTTTATTTAATATATTATTTATATATTTTTTTTAATTTTTTTAAAATTTTCTTTAAATTATGTAAAATTTTTTTTTTTAGTTTTTTTATTTTTTTTTTATTTTTAATATTTTTTCTTTTTGTAATTTTTTCTTTTTTTGTATGGTTTTTACATATATTTATGTATGTATGTTGTTGTTGTAATTGTGTAAAAAAACGAGGTGGTCGTGGTTTTTTGCTCATATCTCAGAAAGTTATTGGGCGATTGTGCTGAATTTCAATAGCGATTCATTACTGAATATTTCCAAGAGATTGATACCATATAGAGATCTGAGGAACATACAGTTGCTTCTAAAAGTTGATTTCAACCAACACACGGACAGACGGTCAGGGCTTAATCGACTCCTCTATTCATAAGCTTTCAGAAAATATATAATTTATGGGGTCGGAAATGAAAATTGTAGAAATTACAAACGGAATGACAAAGCTACACCACATGTGAAGGGTATAAAAAAAATTTAAAAAAAATTAAAATAAGTAAGAGCGCTATATTCGGCCGTGCCGAATCTTATATACCCTTCACAACGTGTAGTCATGCAATAACGGTAGTTTGTATCACCATTCCATATGATATACGTACATACATATAAAAAACATACATATATAAAAACATCCTATTGTAAAATTATAAATTTACGTACATATGTATGTTAAAAAAAATTTAAAAAAAAATTAAAAAAAAAAAATTTGTTAAAAAATTTTTTAAATATATATAATAAATATAAAACAAAAAAAATAAAAAAAAAATATTAAAAAAAAAAAATTAAAAAAAAAATAATAAATATATAAATAATATATTAAATAAAAATAAAAAATAAATAAAAAAAAATTAAAAAAACAAAAATAAAAAAAAACAAGTAAGAGCGCTATATTCGGCCGTGCCGAATCTTATATACCGTTCACAACGTGTAGTCCCATTGTAAAATTATAAATTCACGTATGTATGTTAAAAAAAAAAATTATTATGTTTATAATATATATAAAACAAAAAAAAATTAAAAAATAAAATAATAATAAAAAAAAAATAATAAAAATATAAATAATATATTAAATAAAAAAAAAATAAAAAAATATAAAAAAAATTAAAAAAAAATTTAAAAAAAAATAATTAAAAAAAAAATTTTTTTGGCTCAGCTGGGATTCGATGCCACGTTTTCTCTAACCAGTATACACGTTTGTATGTATGTATGTTGTTGTTGTAATGTTGTTTTTGTGAAAAAAAATCGAGGTGGTCGTGGGTTTTTGCTCATATCTCAGTTGTTTATGTACCGATGTTTCTGATTTTCAATACCGATCTACTCCCGAATAATTCCGATATTTTAATACCTTACCCGGGTCCAACCTATGTCGGGGGGCTTCAAAAAGTTGATTTCAACATACACACGGACAGACTGACAGAGCTTAATCGACTCCCCTATTCATAAGCTTTCAGAAAATATATACTTTATGGGGTCGGAAATGAAAATTGTAGAAATTTCACACGGAATGACAAACCTATATATACCCTTTTTCACTGTGTGAAGGGTATAATAAAAAAAATTTTTTTTTGCTCAGCTGGGATTCGATGCCACGTTTTCTCTAACCAGTATACACGTTTGTATGTATGTATGTTGTTGTTGTAATGTTGTTTTTGTGAAAAAAAAATCGAGGTGGTCGTGGGTTTTTGCTCATATCTCAGTTGTTTATGTACCGATGTTTCTGATTTTCAATAGCGATCTACTCCCGAATATTTCTGATATTTTAATACCTCACCCGGGTCCAAGCGACTTCGGGGGGCTTCAAAAAGTTGATTTCAACATACACACGGACAGACAGTCAGACGGACAGACTGACAGAGCTTAATCGACTCCCCTATTCATAAGCTTTCAGAAAATATATACTTTATGGGGTCGGAAATGAAAATTGTAGAAATTTCACACGGAATGACAAACCTATATACCCTTTTTCACTGTGTGAAGGGTATAAATAGAATCGATGATTTACATTGAGACCAGTTTGTGTTTAGCGATTTATTTAGGGGATCATTTAACCCAATTCAGGCCTGCCAGATAACTTGCAGCAACATTTTAAGAACTATGGTATGGCACGACAAAAATCATAGTGGGTCGAATATTGATGTGAGAACCTGTAGACACTCGATTTTAGATAGCACAAGCTCCTCATCGATCACTTTGCGACGGAGACGAGCAAATCTGCTATTATATTAAAAAACATCAGTAACTGGATCCTAATACATACCTAAGATCTTTTCAGTAGTGCCCCATTGTTTGGTATCTTGAGACATTTTGGAGACATCAGACAATTGACATAAAACTGCTGACGAGTTTGAAGCCCAGTTTCTTATATAAAAGCCTGCTGCAACGTGAATTTTTGCAACTTGATTTGTAAGCATAGCAGCGTCTTCGCTATCGATAAGGTCATCGACATAGTGATAGGCAAGTTGCAAATTTGCCTATTCGAAAGGCTAGAAGGATGTCTATTAGTGGTTTTAACAAATTTGGGTCGCTATTTATAAAATCGTTTAGTAATGCCTCATTTCATTTAGCTGTGGCATCCCACACTAACCGTACCTTGATAGGTTTATTAGCATTTAATGTAATGAAAATCGGCAGATACCACACATTCTCATTAAGAGTTGCCAATTCGGATGGACTTAACCTCTTGCTTTTTTATTAAAGTACAACTTCGTAGCGGCCGTCTACTTTTTTGGATGTTGCCTTTAGCGGTTTCATCGCATTGCTGTCTTCTGTTAAAAGCAAGGCGGACGAACTCGGCAATTCAATAGTGAAATAATTTTTTACCAGCTCGTGTAAATGATCGTACTTTGTTTGACATATATATGTGTGAATGTTGAGTCTGTGCTCAGCTGAGCAATTAGTATTGCCACCTTGTAAAGTCCATCAAAGCCGGGTTTTCTTTGCTATATGCTGTTGCCAACTTCCCTTTCGGAGTCTTGTAGGAACCGGTAATTTCCAGTTATTAGCACCAATTAAAATCATTGGCTTAGCATTTTATAGGTAAAGCGTTCAAATACGGATATTTTTTTTTTTATTTCCGCCATATTTAAAGTTTTCGACATTAAGTGCAAGCGTCGTTGTCGTTGAGGACGCTGGATACTTTCAATGTTGTTTTGAGGGATTCATTTTCTTCGTGGGATGTCCCACCTGTCCTGTACTGTTTGTCGAATGCAACCCGATTAGAAAATGCGAAAGAATGGCTTTTCTTCGTTAACATTATTATCTGCATTAATTTGTGCACTCCTCTACGTATTTTCTATTTCATTTCTACTTACAGTTGTGTTGTTGACTAGCCGGCACCTCTGGTGGGCTTATGAAGCAGGGGATGGTGCTTGTACTTACACTCAGATACTCCGCATTCTTTGTATCTCATTTTTTGTTCAGTTGAAGATTTTAAAATTTATCACACTGATGTATTTTGTGTTACTCCACCTAGCATACGATGCACATTTTACATACGTTGTTGTTAGCTTGTATTTGGGTATTGACTGAGGCACCTTTACTAAAAGTAGGCGTTACCACTGTACTCACTGCTTCTGCTATATTATACAACCACATACTAAAGGCTTTTAATATTGGATCGTTTCTATCACGCGGCGTCATCGCCCAATTTAGTTTGTGTTGATTTGACAATTTATGTAACAAATCTTTTACCAACATGGGTTTGTTAGGATGTGGCTAAAGTTTAACTTTTCCGTATATTTAGTATTAAATAATATAAAATAAATATAATAAAGCCTTTTTTCATAAAAAAAATACTGTTTCATAAGAGCTTTACAATTTTCAAAAAAAATTTTTTTATTAGACCGTAAATCATAATATGTATGCATGTACATACAGTCTGTTAAGAATGAGTTTAAACCTTTAAAATCAACATTTGTTAATTGAGTTTTACTATTTATACCAAAACTTTGGAAAAATCTTAAAAATTTAAATTTTTGGTTCTTACATTTTTTATGGCATTTTGAAAACAAAAAATTTGACGAATTTTGCAGGAAAAAATTTTTTTTCGCCATTACATTTTTAATAACTCCGAAATAGTAATAGATAGAAAAGAAATGTGTTTAGTTAGTTTAAGCAAAATTTCCCGGTGCATCTTCTGATGCTCCTGCTATTAAAATCGAAGAATCCGTTTTCAAGTTATGACAAAATATATTAGGCAACCCAACGATTAAGAGAGTAAAATATGCCACGCCTTTAACAGAAAATCCTTACGTACTAGGGAAAAACGGAAAACAGATTTGAATTAAGGGCATCAAAATCAATGTAGTCCACATACCTTTATTTCTAGCAGAGACAAAAAAATTTTTTTTTGCGCAGTGTACTTTTGTTGCGCAGTGTAATTTTTTCAAAATTTGCAACTAGATTTCTTATATCATACTACACTTAAAACTGCCAAAAAACTAGAACTTTTAATTCAAAAAACATGTTTAATAATTTTGACCAGCTTTTCAGGCCAAATACTCCTCTGTGCGGCGGTAACAAAAGACAAAAAATTTTTAATTAAGAATCAATTCTTTCTTTAATTTCTATTACAGGATTTTTACGAAAACTTAAGAGTATAATTTGGTACCCAAAAGTAGCTGAAAAATTATATAAGCTTTGTGTGGACATGGCACCTACTACTTTTAAAATTATATAATGTTTAAATTCAAATTAGATAATTCACTTTTTTTCATAATTTTTGTTCGTATAAAGGTGGAGGTGGACGTTAAGGTGGGCGTGTCACCTTTATTTTTTGCAATTACACTTATATTGACGAGAAACATATACATATGTATGTATATGCAATTTTTTTTTTGTCTTACATCCAATTCTGTCGATTTTATGGGATTTTAATTTCATTAAATAGTGTAAGGAGTGGGCGTTGAAGTAGGCGTGTCAAAGTAGTTTCTGATAATAAATTTAACTTAGATATTTTAATACATAGTCCTTTATTCTTTCAAAATCTTTGTCCATAGACAAATTATTTAAATTTGAGATAAAACTTTATATGGGAGGTGGGCGTGTCATATTAATTTTTTGGAATAATACTTATATTGACCAAAAATGTATAAGTGCAAAATTTTATAATATAGATGTATGATGATTTTACTTGTTTTTACTGATAAATTAAGCTTAGATATTTCACTATAGAGCCCTTTATTCTTTTAAAATCTTTGTCTTTGTCTTTGCGCGTGTAAGTTTAATTTTTCGTTATTACAAGTCTTTTGATTTGCGTTACATTTTAAATATACCAATAAAGACACTGTGCGGCATTATTTTTGTAAATTTTGAGCTCGTTATGTATAGATTTAGGCAATTTTCAGGGGAAAATGTTTTTTATTCAGGAAATATACTTATGAAATTTTATCGTCAATGAGTTTAGACACAATTGCATTTTATTCGATATAGGAGTAGGAAGGACCTACTCTTGCAGTACGAGCTTCCTAATACACCGATTAAGCCCATTTTCAATACCAAACAAAACCTTGTGTATAAAAAAGGTTCTGGCAATATTTGATTCCCCTTACTTTGTCGGTTCGAGCTCTATCGTGCTTGCAGACGGACGGACATAGCAGGATCATCCAAAAATCACACCAGGATTTAGAAAACACTTTATGGGGAATTAAATAGATATGTCGATTTTTGTGGTGGCGGGTATTAAAATTACAATTCGCAGTTTTATTCAAAAAAGAATCATTATTTTACAGTCCTGGAATTGAAGCATTTAAATTAACATGATAAGCATGATCTTACCGTTAATTCATCTAAGATGATTGACTTATTACTGCCTATAATTCCCTTATTAAAAACGGAGGTATGGTTCCACATCGGGTCTGGGACAAGTGCTATATCTTCAAAATCAACTTTTACATCACGAATTTGTATACATTTTATTGGACCATCCATTTTACTAGTTACTTCTAGATGTCCAGAGCCGGGGCGTAGTTTTTGAATTTCAATACTTTGCTCAATTGGTATATGATTCGGGTTTTCTGTGCTATTCTCCATTCTTCCTAGAACTGCATTAAAACCAGGTTGTAATCCGTACACACCATTTAAAGACTAAAAAAAAAATTATTATTTTAACATATAGTAATAATGACATAATTGCGTAAAAATAAATACTAAATAATATGTAGTGCTGTAACGACTATCACCTTCAAGGCATTCGCGAATGCAAATGCGGATGGAATTTCTGCCGCTCATATTTGCACATTATAATATTCAGTTCCGCATACGCATAGCGCGATTTTTACTGCTATGTGCGAGTCACAAATACTTATCAGCGCTAACACTTATCAGCTTGATATCTTTAACAAAAACTGAAAGCCGATGCCTAGACGCTTAGCAGTCCGCTTTTTAAGATGGGTATATATTTCGAGATTTAGATTTAGTAAAAAATTGAGGTATTTTTAAGATATATACTAAGATAACTTGAGAACGGTAAATCCAATTTAGATTTATGGAAAACATGAAATCCTTAAATAAAATTATTTTTATGTTTTGCTTATAAAGGGTAGTTAAATTTTAAAAGCCGATGCTGATTTTGAATAAAACACAAATTATTTAGGAAATTATTGTCATTTATTTTTATTATGATAATTTTGGTATGGTTCAATTACACGGTGCTACAAATGATCACTTTTTATACCAAACAAGTAAGAGTGTTATATTCGGCCGTGCCGAATCTTATATACCCTTCACAACGTGTAGTCATGCAATAACAATTGTTTGTATCACCATTCATCTCATATGAAATACGTACATACATGTAAAAAACATACATACAAAACACATACATATAAAAACATCCCATTGCAGAATTATAAATTGAGTTTACTTATGTATGTTTCCGAAAAAAAAAAAAATTAAAAAAAAAATTATTTAAAAAAATATAAATAATATATAAAATAAAAAAATTAAATAAAGCAAGTAAGAGTGTTATACTTGGTCGTGCCGAATCTGATAATACCCATCACCATCATGTACATAGGTATAATCTCACATCGTAGCTTAACCTATATTTCATGTTATTGCCTTTTTATTATTTTATTTCCGACGCCATCCTCGATTTTGAATTTTTAGGTAGTTCAACTAGTCAAGCCCTTTAATTTGATACCCATATTGGTGGGGTTAAAAAAATTTTATCCGCCATTTTGTTTTAGACGCCATCTTGGATTTTACATTTTAGAATAATTTATTGTATTCTACTGGTCAAGCCCTTTAATTTGATACCAATATTGGCGGGGGTTCAAGAAGATACATATTAAAATACCAAATTTGGCTCATATATAAATTTATTGTCCGCCATTTTGAAGTGGCGATTAACCTAAATTTAAAGTTTTTTATGATGATACTAATATTGACTCTCGGTTATCTAAAAGCTGAAAAAAATTGATTTTAAAACTTACACTAGGTCACTTTCCAAATATATTTTTTCTACAGCACCGTGTTATGTATGGAAAAAAATATCGGCGAAATGGCCGCTGCCATTTGATTGATGTTCAATTTTTGGGGCGATGATGAGTCGAGGTTGACTGCTCTTTTGCCACACTATCGCGAAAAACAGCAATGTTCAACAAACAAATATATAGACCTGTTTTGCTGAAATTGTAATATTTTTTACAATACTGCCGATTGTGGACTAATTTTGACAATTATGTTGACCAAAAAAATCACGAAATGTACGAATTGAATTTGATTTGAACGCCCAATTTTATAACAAGATACCTTAACGCGTTGCTCAATTGTGTATCTTTTCATGGTTCAAATTGAGTTAGTCTAAAATTGAGAAATGTCAAATGAAATGCAGAAAAAAACTTGACATTTAGGTGTGGCTTATATTTAGCATCGGCCCTTAAAATTTAACCACCCTTTATTATTGTAAAATCTGTTGTACGTTAATGTGTTTTAAGTTCCTTACCACTGCACTATAGCCGAAATCTCGATTTTAGCGGCAAAAAATACTTCCCGACAAGCTAGCTTAACCAAATTTGGTGTGTAGGCTTCTAACGATAAAAAAATGATGGGCGCGCCACGCCCCCTTTTTCCAAAATAATGAAAAATATTACTTCCTGGCAAGGTACCGTCACCAAAATGGATGTACAGACTTCTACTGACAAAAAAAAAACTTGAGAAAAAATGGGCGGCCCACGACCACTATTAAAAAATGTTTAATGCTACCAAGAAATTCATTTATTTTTTAGTTCACAAATTTATAATTTTTAAGAAGTTGTGTAAATGTATATGTATTATTAATCTAAAAATAAAAAATTAATGAAACATATTCTCAAAAGATTAAGGACTTAATTAATCATGGTCTGTTTCGTCTTTTTCATCCGCTTCTAATTCCAATGAATAATTATTTAACGACTCTAAGCTAACATCTGAATCAGAACTATAATTGCAGCTGGAAGCTTCTTGAGATGTTGAAGGTAATAACAGTTCTGGTGGTAATTCGGGCATTTTAAAAAGATCAATGACTTCTCGAGGAAACGGAAGTTTTTTTGAACTATTTATACGTTCTTGCACACATAAACTAGAAATATATGGGTCAGAGCTATCCATGGCTCTATGATAAATGTCGAGAATATTGTGCACTCTTGAATCCGTTCGAGCGTGACCAGTTCGATCTTTTTTATAATATTTGTTTCGCGCCTCAGATGCATTTTCTGCAAGACAACCTACGGGTACTACTGAAGCCTCAATTATGTGTGAAGAATGCACTAATATTTTGTGTATTGTGGCAGACATCGAGTACCATTCGTAGTTTTGGAAAAATATTTCACTGGTTTTAATGCAATGGGCACGAAACCTTTGAGCATCAATTTCAAATTCAGAGGAGAGAACAATTAAGATTATGTTTCAAAAAATCTATATTTATACCAGTAATAGATGTTAAAAGGTCCGTGTCAGAAAATGCTTTTCTAGCTGTGTTGCCATCGTTCGTGTTGCCGCTGCCATTTGCTTTCGGCTTATCGACATGAAGACAAATTTGAAGCAAAAACTCTTTTTGAATTTTTTGTTTCTTTTCTGCTAGGATTCTCTTCTCTTATGTTCCACGAACTTGCCATTTTTTCAAATCTAGCTTGTATGAAAGTTTTAAAACAAACTCGAAACAACGAATCCACGCATGCAGAGGGCTTATTTCATATTTCAATACGTCGTCCTTTGCTTCAAAATTAGGAGAATCAAAGTTTCTAATACTTCGAAATTGCTTCGGACCTGCATGACAGATCGGGCATTGCTGTGAACTTTTAGTTTCTGTCAACACATCTATTCCATCTATTTTTCCATCTATTAATGTCATATATAAATTATATTTTACTTTAATTTTTTTCCCATTACTTAGTCTGTATTGTAGTAGTTCCAACTTCTTAATCTGTTCATTTATGTTGTGGTTTTCAGTTAAAATGTGTTCTTTTGTTTCTTTAACAAGCTCCACTTTTAAAGGCCTACAAAAGCGTACTGACTGAGGTGTACGGTTTATCCAAATATTATCACCTGCTGATGAAATTATTTTTATTGGAATGACTGATGTCACAAAAAGGGACTAATCGAAGCTTTCCGATGTATTTTCGACAATTTTTTGTTTAAACAAGCTGTGACCGGTAGAACCATCAAACCCGTAGCTTAAAATTAGGATAAATTCTTCAAGATCCATTCCACATAATACTTCATCTTGATATGCAAGAATTCTTTTAGCTGTGTGGTCTACCAAATTTTGCAACGAAACTTCGACTGAGCTTTCATTCGCTTTGATTTTATCCGGCCTACATTTTAATTTGCTTTTATAAACTTCATCATAAGTCGGATAAATACTACTATTGTGTTTAATGTTTAATTGACGCATATTCAAGTACAGCTTTTTAGTTAAACCGTTTTCTAACAAAAACAGTAGAGCTTCATCAGGTGATACTGGCGTAACTTCTTTATAACTAGTATTAAGAACTTCTCGAATTTTTGATGGCCGATTTGGAGATTTAGCAACTTGTTGTAGGACAAATTTCAAATCCGTTGCCTGGGACTTTTTGGTAGATATAGAGGCAGCGTGAAGTAATAATTGCGCATTTTCTCCTTGCTGGAAAGCTAATTCGGAAGCTAATCTCCTTTTATTTCTTTCGCTGCTATCCTCATAACTCTTTTTTGGTCGCCCGATAGCATTAATCTTTTTCGGTATAACAAAAATTGTTTCTCGACTTAACCATTCCTCATTATATTTTTTAAATGCTTTCTCATTTCTGGATTGTTTTTCCCATTTAAGTTTGATAAAATAAGATAAGTTACGAGCTTTAGTACATATTAATGTACTTAATTCACTGTCAATTTCGTGTGGAATCTTTCCTTTTATGTAATTCGAAACATCCCTTTTGTTTCTTAACCAAAACTCAAATATTTCAGAATTTTTTAATCTAAGTGTTTCTAAAAAAATATTAAAAATTCGTTCGTTAGCACTTAAATGCATACACTTTTAACATGACATAAAACTTGTGTTTTCTACCAACAATCACGTGTACATAGTTCCAATGACACTTCATAACATTTTTAGTTTTACTCCACGAAAAACGACAAAACTCTTTAGAATTTCACAAAAATATACACACAAAAAAACCACCAAAATATGTACGAAATACAAAGATTTACCAAACTATATTTGTATGTAGTAAAAATACAACTCATATTTAAAAAGTTTTTTTTATAATAATATATTATTAAAAAAACAGTTTTTAATTTTGTAAAAAATTTTCCTTCTTCCCTTGTGTTAACGCGTGCCAAAAAATTTGTAAACAGGTGTTTGCACATAAAAAGGGTTGCCAGCAGTAATTTTTTTGGCTTTTTCTTATCAATATGTTGGGTATTTAACACCATAAAAAAAATTGTAAGAACTTAAAGCTGAAAATTGACTTTTTGCCGCTAAAATCGCGATTTCGACCATAATGCACTGGTGGGGGAAAATTAAACAATAGAGTCACCAAATGTATAGTGTCCTAATGAAATGATGATTATCCTTAAGTTGTCAATGTTGGTTCATTGCACCTCATGTCTTTTACCTATTACTTCACTTGCTTTTGAAAAATTAAGCTATTTTTTGCCAGGAACGACGTAGTTACAAGGTGACATAATCTAGAATTGTCATGAAAGCTCTAAAATCTAAAACCCTTTAAAATTTCGCAAGTATTCTTCTTGAGGAAAAAAACCTTTCCCTGAAAACTTCTCAAACCTATACATTACGAAAGGTGTTATAGATAAAAATTAAAGAAAATTTATACCGTACAGTTTATTTTTCGGTTTATTTTAAATTTACTTAAAACGTAATAAAACTGACAAAATTGCTCGAAGACTTTTATAAAAAAGTAAACTATTTATCTTTTGTTTTTTGAAATCGGTAAGGTAATTCCAATCCATAAATCTGGAAAAAATTCTAAATTTCCCCCCAGCTACAGGTCAATTTATATTCTTATTCACACCAGAATTTAATGGGTCGATTATGGATAGCAACTGAACTTTAGTTGAGTTGCAAGCTAGCAACTACAATTTTTCGGTTGCCAAATTTTCATATGATATTGACAGTTGTTAGTTGCCATCTTTAATGCCTTTTTTGGCAACTGGCAACGTAACTAAGGTTCGGTTGCTATCCATAATCGACCCATAAGATTTCTCAAATCGAAAAAATATTATAAATCGACTGCAATTTTGTTTTTTTGAAAGAAGCACTCCAATGTGCATCAACTTAAAAAAAGTGTTGTAAACTTTATTGAAAGTAATAAAAGTGATCGGAAAAGTATTGAAGTCGTTTTTCCTACTATTTGATTCGATTTGGCATGATGGACTAGTGTATAAATTAAATACACAGAAAAAAAAATATTAATTTCAATTACGAAATTAATACTATTAATTAAAAAAATTTTTAATTTTGCTCCAATCATCAAAATGATACTATTAATTAATTAAAAATTAATAGTTGTAATTGAAAAAATATTGCGAAAAATATCAATTAAAACAGTATTAAAAAATTAATTAAAATTTTCCTAATTTTTTAAAATGATTTTAATTAATTGAATCATGCCTATAATTGAAATTTGCGATTTATATAAATAAAGAATTTATTGTATCAATAATTTATATTATTAAAACTGTTTTAAATACAATTACCCAAAAAGAAAAAATTTATTTTTTTAATATTTTGGCATAACATATATTTTAATTACATTTCATTACTTATACACTAATAATTTAATATAAGATGTAGGGTTCCACAAGTACACATACTATGCCAAGTCAAACGCCGGATTTCTGAAAATAATTGGTAGCATCAATAACCTAGACATAATGGAATATTTACCGGTAAAAAAGCTTGTTCAAAATGTAGACTACTACTGACTTCCCTATTAAAATGGGAATCTTGAGCAATATACCAGAATACCAGATATATTGGCTTTGGACACATCTAGAATGAAACTGAAACAATTTATTATATTAAAAACAAGATATATTTATTAAATGTGTGCACCTACCAGAAGTATCTCTTGTAGATTGTCCACTATTTTTTATTATTCTGCTCCTTAAATAACAAATATAAAATTCATCCTTCGAAAGCAAATTTTCAAAAAATGTCATTTAAAATAAAATTTTTTATTTTTTCAACTGACAGATATCTCAATGTTTTTTGAAAATATTTTATATCAATTAAAAAAATTAATTATATTAAATAAAATTTTAATTAGAATTTAAAAACAAGCCAAAAAATCAATTAATTAAAAAAATTTAAGGAATATTTTTTTCTGTGTATGTTCAATTTCACAATTTACTTTCAAAAACTTATTAAAATACCTTTAGATAAACGTACGTGTATCTGTCAATAACAAATTTTCTAGTGACAGACAAATACCTGCAGGCTTGCTTCAAGGATCGGTATTGTCCCCTACACTGTACTAGATATATACATCTGACATTGCTCTAAGCAGAAACCTACGCGGATGATAGCGCATTTGTAGCGGTAAAATAATTAGGAGTGATTACCTTGATGTGGTTTTAGGTTGCGTTGGCTCCGAAGATGTTAAGAGCTGCTGGTTTTAAAGCCTTGGATTTCCTTTTGCTTTTCCTATTTTTGTCTATCTTCCTTCACTTCTCGCTATATAGCTTTCACTTCAATAAAAAACCACTTGTCTTCTTTCAGTTTAGTTTATATACACTTTTATTAATTTTAAGATTTTGACTTTACAATTTAATTTCAGTTTTTCTTTATAAAAAAGGCTGTTGGCGTCTGTTCGGTTGAAAAAAAAGAATATTAATAAACGAGACATAAAGTCTAAGTTGAGTCGGCTTGTTGACGGCGTTCACCAAGCGCCGACTCACCACACTTCATGTACCAAAGCTGGCGTATGATATAATCATGAGCAATTACCGAAGTTTATGTTAGGTATGTCTACACCTGACAGACGCCAACATATCGCCCACCTTGCATCATTAGTGCAACATAAATCATATTTTTATAACATTATGAGTGTTAATATAATAAATGAAAAATTACAAAATAGTTAATTTTTAATTCACAAAAGGTAATTCAAGTTTTATATGGGCAACGTAAAAAAAATGTATATAATAAGAATTCACACAGTGAATATAGTAAACAAAATAAAAAAAAAGATAAACAAATTTAATATAACAAAGGTGATTTGAAAAATACAAAGCTTATAATTTTTTAATCCCTTCTCCAAAATAGGCGAGACCAAAAATAGTGTTTTGCACATACATGTGCCCTGGTCGTCCGGTTGCCGGTCCGAGTAATATAATCGATTGAACGTCAGCTCCGAGGATCAAACGATATTCGACGCTCTTGTGCCACAGTCGGTTGGCGTCACCAGCATAGTCACGGACATTCTTATCGATGTCGAGCTTTGGGCAATGTCCGAAACGAGTGTTTTCCACCACGCACTCAACTTCGATGCGTCGTCCCTCATATTGGCCGTGGTACACAGTAAGCTTCGTGCGACCTCGAAAAATACGACACTGCAACCGTTCGGCTTCAGCTTCGGTGATGGAGGATCTAGCGGCTGTTGGATCTATTAATGCAAGTGTGCGACGTGGGTTTTTTCCAACGTACGAGATAACGCGAACACACGCAGTCATTCGAACCCAGACGTGATCCTTAGGCATGGGATGTAGCCAGCTGTTGTGATCCTGCGTACAACGGCGACATCTATCGAGGCTTTTACAGTTCACACGTGCATGCGATTGGGCTAGACAGTTGTAGCACAAGGATTTTTGGGCCACGACTCGAAGTTTTTGCTCCACTTCCATCACCATGAACCTAGTGCATTGACGTATGGCGTGGAGACGATTGCACAGAGGGCAACGGAAGTTAAGATTAAATAATTTATCAGCCATATTTAACTAAAAAATGGATACAGGAAAGGGATACGTTAAAAAAAAAATAAACTTATAGTGGGGTTTATGATATTCAATTTAGTTAGGGAGTCTCGGTAGGATAACCAAATTATGAATCGGTCTAGTTATTAGACCATTCTGCGTTTTAAGATCTGCGACACGAACTCTGTTATCAGAACCAAAGTAAACTTTAACCACACGGCCTAGTCGCCAATCCGTAGAACATAAAGCTTAATTTTTTAGAACAACGAGATCGTCGACTTTAAGGTCTAATTGAGGGGTTTTCCATTTATTACGCTTTTGTAGTTCCTTTAAGTACTCTTCCTTCCATCGGCGACATATCTCCTCTTGAAACGCTTTGACTTTGCGCCATCGATTCATAATGTTTACAGATGGAATTAGTTCGGCTGGTTCTGCTGGAGCAAGTATGGCAGATCCAATTAGAAAGTGACCTGGCGTAAGAGCAGCCAAGTCTTCGATATTATCTATCATAGGACCAAGAGAGTGAGAATTAAGACAAGCTTCAATCTTCGTCAAGAGCGTAGAAAACTCTTCAAAGGTAAATTTAAGTTGACCAGCAGTTTTTCTAAAGTGCATTTTTAGACTTTTTACACCTGCCTCCCATAGTCCTCCCATATGAGGAGCAGCAGCAGGAATGAAACGCCACTCTAAACGTTGGTGTCCATACTTTTCAACCGCTTCATCACTAAGTTCCCGTATTACTTTCTTGAGGTTTGACTTGATCTCTTTGGCGGCACCTACAAAATTTCTACCGTTATCAGAAAACATACATTTTGGGCAACCACGACGGGAAACAAATTGAGCAAAAGCAGCTAAAAAGGCAGGTGTGGACAAATCGCTGACTGCTTCTATGTGAACTGCCTTAGTTGAAAAACAGACAAAAATGCAAACGTAACCTTTAGTAATTTTTGTATATCGACCTGTGAAGCTTTTGATTTCAAAGGGGCCAGCAAAATCGACGCCTGCATTAGTAAAAGGGCGGCTGAAAGTAGTTCTTTCTATGGGTAATGCTGCCATAATCTGGGTTTGGAGTTTCTTTCGATGCAAGACACAAACTTTACAATTATGAGCAACTGTTTTAATCAAATTTTTAGCCTTTATTATCCAACATTCTTGACGGATAACATTCAAGACCAGACGAGTACCCCCATGATGAACTAACTTATGAACAAATTCGACATAAAGACGAGATAGTCTACTACCATAAGCAAGTATGATAGGATGTCTCTCATGGTAGGACAAACAAGTGGTGGAACCGAGGCGGCCGTTAGCGCGAATAATTTTATTGCTATCAAGAAATGGGGTAAGCGCTAATAAAGGACTACGAAAGCCAAGTCTTTTTCCTGACGACAAACAATTAAACTCTTTTAAGAAATATTCTTGTTGGGATAAGAAAAATAAGCGGTTGCGCACAAAGGCCAATTCTGCAGCTGTAATTCTTATTGTGTCATACTTCAGATTTTTGTTATGGCTTTTACGGGACATATTGTAAAATCGAAATAAGTACGATATTACATGAAGAGCCCTGG
Organism: Phyto melanocephala; assembly: GCA_941918925.1. Classification (NCBI taxonomy): domain Eukaryota; kingdom Metazoa; phylum Arthropoda; class Insecta; order Diptera; family Rhinophoridae; genus Phyto; species Phyto melanocephala. The sequence continues at coordinate 46,761,960 of OW799235.1, forward strand.
ACAAATTTGAAAATCGGTCTAGTACGTCTTCTCTATCTGACGATCGAGCAACATTAACTTGAATTCTTTTTGACTCTTCTAAAGTTTTAAATTCTAGAGAAACTTGAGGCCAAAAGGATTTATCCAATTTGAGCCACTCTGGCCCATACCACCAAAGCTTATTTTACCTTAATTCAGCCGGAGTCAGCCCCCGGGTTGCTAGGTCGGCAGGATTGCTATCTGTAGGTACATGAAACCAATTCGTATTTCCAACTTTTTCCAATATTGTAGCGACTCTATTAGCAACAAAAGTTTTCCAGTTACAAGGTGGTTTTCGAAGCCAAGCTAATACAATTGTTGAATCGGACCACAAGTATAAAGTATTTGAATCTAAATTTAAGTTGGGAACAATGTTGTTATACAAATTTGCTAGGAGCACTGCTCCACATAATTTTAGGCGTGGCAATGATGGTTTCTTCACCGGGGCTACTTTTGTTTTGCATGTCAGTAAATTCGTGTAAACTTTATCTCCAAAATTAATTCTAACATATATTGTCGCTGCATAAGCTAACTCAGACGCGTCGCAAAAACCATGAAATTCAATATGACAGTCTGGGGTGTATTTAATCCATCGGGGAAGTTTAATTGAGTCAATATCATTGTATTTTGATACAAAAGCTTGCCATTTTGTTAGGGCCAGTGGTTTTATCGGGTCATCCCAATCTATCTTATCAAGCCACATTTGCTGCATTAAAATCTTCGCTTTGACAACTACTGGGCCTAACCATCCAACTGGGTCAAAAAGTCGAGCAATAATTGAGAGAACTTCCCGTTTCGTGTATGATTCTTTGAGCCTTATTTTTTCAGTCGAGAAGTAAAAAATGTCATCAGCTGCATTCCAGCGAATGCCTAGTGTTTTAGTTGTGCTCTTATCATCGAGCGACAAAAAATCTGAATTTAATAAATGCTCTTGGGGCAAATCTTTTAAAATTTTTGGCGAATTCGAGGTCCATTTCCTTAACTCAAATCCTGCAGTTTTTAATACGCCAATTAATTGGTCTCGTGCCACCAAAGCTTCTGAAATATTATGAGCTCCTACTAAAGCATCATCAACATACATGCACTCTTTCAATATTCGTGCGCCAAGTGGGAAACGTAGCCCTTCATCTTCAGCTAATTGAAGAATAGTTCTAAGGGCCAAGTATGGTGCACAATTTACGCCAAATGTAACTGTTTTCAATTGAAAATCTTCGATTTCATCATTTTCTGAGCTGCGAAATACAAGTCTTTGAAAATGTCTATGTTGTGGATTCACCCAGATTTGACGATACATTTTCGCAATATCCGCATTGAAAACAAACTGAAAAAATCGCCATTTTACGATCAAAGTCAGCTTGCAAAATGGGACCAACATACAACATGTCGTTAAGACTTTTACCACTAGACGACACACTAGAGGCATTGAATACTACTCTTAATTTTGTAGTAGTACTTTCTGGCTTAAATACTCCATGATGAGGTAAATAATAACCTTGGATACTTTCATTTTCATTAATTTTCTCCATGTGTCCTAGCGTTAAATATTCTTTTATGACATCATCATATTGAGCCTTAATTACAGGTTTACGCATTAACGCCTTTTCATTTCTCAAATATTGACTAACAGCCATATGTTTATTGGGACCTAGTACAGATAAATTATTCTTAAAGGGCATACTAACGACATATCTTCCTTCAGAATCTCTCGTGGTAGTAGAACTATAGATTTCCTCACATTTTTTATCTTCTTCTGATAAAACTTTTCTATGGGAAACCTCTTCCAACTCCCAAAATTTCGTTAAATGGTCATCAATAGAAACTCTTGTCATATGAGACATTTTAACACATCGTGTGGAAACATTACCAGGTGTAGGGCCAGTAACAATCCAACCGAAAATTGTTTCTTGAGCCACTAAGGATTCAAAAATTCCATGTTGAACTCCACTACGAAGAATAAGAGGATACAAATCTCCTCCCAACAATAAGTCTACTTCACTGCTTTCGTAAAACCTCGGATCAGCATAATTCAAATCTGGCAGTTTATTGTTAGTTAATGGGCTAAACGAATGTGTTGGGACACTACCAGTTACACGAGGCACGACTAAAGCTTGAACATTAAGAGACACATTCTGATTGAAAAGTGATACAATAACAAACGTTGCCATTTTAGAAGATCTGCTTATTATATCTCCTCCTAGACCTGTAACTTCAGCCGATACTGGACTAGTGGGCAACCTCAGAAGTTTTTGTATTCTTTCGGAAATAAAACTCTCATCAGAACATGGATCAATTAGAGCCCGCACCTTGTAATAAGAACCAAAACTAACAATATGAACCCAAGCTGTCGCCAACATAACTTTCTTCGAAACAGACGTGTGGTGAGATTGAATAACTCCTGATGGACCTGGAGTATTAGTGGACTGTATTTGCTGAACTAAATTACTTTGCCTGTCACCCTGAGGAGAACTATTAGATTGTGTCTGAACTACATTATTTCTCTTTATAAAATCTCTATGCATTAAAGTATGATGCTTCTTCTTGCACTTTGAACAACAATTTGCACTATTACAGTCACCATACATATGACCAACTGAGAGACAATTAAAACAATATCTGTATCTTTTTAAAACTGAAACTCGATTTTTGTAGTCCATGTTCAAAAATTTATTACAGGAACTAATCTTGTGATTTTCATTACATAATTTGCACTGCAATGAATTCGTTTTAATGTGGTGTGCTTTTAATTGTTTCGCTTTATTATTCTGATTGTTGTTATTAGAAAAACTTTGAGAACCACTTACACACATATTGTTTGTTGTAGTAATATCAGAAACACTTTCTAGCGCATGAAACCTATCGGTGAGAAAATACTTTAATTCCTCCCATTTGGGGACCTCTGTTTTGTTTTTCACCGATTGTTCCCATAAATTCAGAGAAACTTCGCATAAACGTGAGCAACACTGAAACACGAAAATCGGATCCCATGATTGAATGTCGACATTGTATAACTTTAAAACTGCAATACAATTGTTGATTTCACTTTGTAATCTTTTTATTTCAGATGCCGACTCTTGTTGACAAGGTGTCAAATTAAATAAAGTTTTCAGCTGATTATTGATCAGAACCCGCTTATTTTCATATTGTGTTTTTAAATTGTTCCACGCAATATCGAAATTTTCATTTGTCAAAGCAACATTTCTATTGATATCCCGAGCCTCACCATCTGTTTTCCTGAATAAATAAAACAACTTTTCAACCGGGCTAAGCCTAGTATTATTTATGTAAATCGCAGTAAACATATCCCTGAATGTGGGCCATGACACATAATCCCCATGAAAAACACCAGTATCACAAGGAGGGACGACTATGGAACCACAATGGTTGGGAGCTATCGCGTTTACATTTTCTTGTATATTTTCTTTAAGTTTTTTCTCTGCTTTAGAGATTGTATTAATGCAGCGTACATAAATTTTACGAACGTGTGGATGCTTTGTTTGAACAACCACCATTTCTTTTTTCTTTTCTACAGTTTCATCGGAACACTCGTTAAAAATTTTCGTATACTTTTCCCAAATCTTACCAAGTTCCTCTTTCTCAAAACTGAAGGCCTCTTCAGTATAGCCTGAGAGGTCTTGGTCCTTTAGATTAGCCTCAAAACTAATCACTTCATCCGCAGCGCGTATATACTTTTCAAAAGTCGACATTTTATTTAAATATTAAAAGTATTTTGAGACACACCGACAGAAAAATTTGGGAAACACTTTCAAGAAAAATGCGGCAAAAAAACTTTTATTTTCAAAATTCCACGGAGAAGGACCAAAATGATTACCTTGATGTGGTTTTAGGTTGCGTTGGCTCCGAAGATGTTGAGAGCTGCTGGTTTTAAAGCCTTGGATTTCCTTTTGCTTTTCCTATTTTTGTCTATCTTCCTTCACTTCTCGCTATATAGCTTTCACTTCAATAAAAAACCACTTGTCTTCTTTCAGTTTAGTTTATATACACTTTTATTAATTTTAAGATTTTGACTTTACAATTTAATTTCAGTTTTTCTTTATAAAAAAGGCTGTTGGCGTCTGTTCGGTTGAAAAAAAAAGAATATTAATAAACGAGACATAAAGTCTAAGTTAGTCGGCTTGTTGACGGCGTTCACCAAGCGCCGACTCACCACACTTCATATACCAAAGCTGGCGTATGATATAATCATGAGCAATTACCGAAGTTTATGTTAGGTATGTCTACACCTGACAGACGCCAACAAGGAGAATGGAAAATAATCTTACATTAATTCGTAAATACTGACAAAGAGAAAATAAAATTTAATGATGATCAAAATTAAGCGATTATTCCATTCAGCAAATCGCAAAAACGCGTTCCTAATATATATTTATGACCTAGGGGAACTATTATCTCATTGAAGGACGAAATCAAATGTTTAGGAGTAATCCTTGGCAAAAAAACTTTAATTCAAACAGCATGTTAATTACATTTGTGAGAAGGCAATTAAGTGTAGCCGTGCCCTACACCCCTTAATTAGCCGAAACTTAAGGTACTTATTTTCAAAATGTGTGTTCTCCAATTAACTTTTCCTTAAAACTGTAATATAAGTAGTTTCTTTATTTAATTAATCAGGTGTTAATTGTTGTAATACTAACTGTAAATTCTCATAACTTTGTTAATTATATTAGTAAAAATAATAAGTTTCATACACATACACATTAAAAAATATTTGTTTTGTCCAAAATTAGTTAAAAGATGAGTAACAAAAGCTGCACAAGATATTTTTAATGTTCTAAGGGCCATTATTACAACTTGCCGTTAGTTAAAGGCAGGATTTTGTCGGACCGATAAATGGCTTTGCATTAGTAATCCTTAATTTATTATTTTTTTATTCATTAAATATTATTATTATTATTAATAATAACAACAATAAAAAATGGAAGTTGTAATAACGCGAAGCTATTTATCGGGCACAAGAAATCCTACCTTTAACTAAAGGCAAGTTGTAATAATGGCCCGTAGGAGGTTTTCATGAAATAGGAATGTTTTTAAGTACCTTACAGAGGTAGGTGGATAGCTAAAACTATTATTGTTTAAAGATTTATTATACCCTTCACCTGTGGTGCACAAGGGTATATATAGCTTTGTCATTCCGTTTGTACTTTCTACAATTTTCATTTCCGACCGCATAAAGTATATATTTTCTGAAAGCTTATGAATAGAGGAGTCGATTAAGCCCTGACCATCTGTCCGTGTGTTGGTTGAAATCAACTTTTAGAAGCAACTACATATATGTTCCTCAGATCTGTGTATGGTATCAATCTCTTGGAAATATCCAAGAATTAATCGCTATTGAAATTCAGCACAATCGCCCGATAACTTTCTGAGATATGAGCAAATAACCACGACCACCTCGTCTTTTTCACAATTACAACAACAACATACATATACAGTATTTATCGCTTATATGCACGTCGGTTATAAGCATTTCTCGCTTTTATGCATCCAAACCTGTGCAATTTCAGCTTGTAATTTAAAATATACATAAAAATTTCGTCTATATGCATTTCGCTTTTATGCATTTATCGCTTTTATGCACCATAATTTTAATATAATTTGAATAAATTACAAAAGAAATTGTCTTCTATATGCATCATGAATAAATGCGTTCAAAAATGAGTGCTAACAAACGAATATGCTTGTCTATAAGGCAAAAGCTTTCAATTATAAATGAAATTAAAGATTCTACTAAATAAGATATTTGTAAAAAGTATGGATGCTCAATCGACACCGTAAATCGTATTCCAAGAGACAAAAGTTCTATTATTCAAAGCAGCAAAACATGCAATATATGCCGCAAAGAAAAAATCGAGTCGAAAATAAGAAAAAGGATAAGGCATTATCGAAATGGTTTGATCAAATAAGTTTGTCTGGCGCTGTAGTGTCAAATAATATGCTAATGGAAAAGGCCAAACAATTTGACATTGCCCTGAACGAAAATTTTTATCCTACACCTGGCGGGACTACTTTTCAAAGCATTGCCCTCATAAACACTCAATAGGAGTGGTTTTAAAATTTCTGGAATGACGTCATTAAAAGAACGTAAAACTTTACTCCTTTTGTGCAATGCAATTGGTGACTATGTTTGCCATAGGTAAACCAAAACAGCCTCGATGTTTTAAAAATAAAAAAATTAAGTATTTTTCGCTAAACAAGGCATGGATGACACAGGACGTTTGGACTGAAATAATGCTAGCTTTTGCTGAAGAAATGATTCAACGATTCAATGCCACAGCGCATAAGCAGATAAGTTTAAAGAACGTTGACGTTCGATATTTACCAGCATATATTACCTAAATTTTACAGCCTTTAGATCAGGGGATCATTCATGCTTTCAAGGATACCATCGACAAAATATAATACGTAAGCAAATATGCTTTTTAGAGATTTCAAGAAAATCCTTGATATGTTAGCAGCATTATAAATAGCTAAGCGAACATATGGGATGGTAACTCCTATTACCATTTTTAACTGCTTTAAAAAGTTGATTTTAAAATGTACAGACTTATTTTTTCCCAATTTATATGACTTTATATATTTCGGTGTAAGTTTGTTTCGGAATCTCACGAGCTGCTAGCGATGGAAGATCGCAAAGATAAAATAATTATAACTGCTGACTCTGGTTTAGAATTTGGAGCTGAATTTGAAAATTTCGTAACTCAGGACGAAAATTTAAATTGTCATGCACCACCTAACGAAGAGGAAATCGTTTCTGAGCTTCAATCAAGCTAACGAGGATGATGACAATGAGTATGTACCAATTCCATCTGTAAATAATGCAGTAGAATATTTAAGTAGTTTACTGTGTTTTCTTCAAGCAAGAAATTAATTGATTGATGAATTGGAAAAAATTTAACAATTTATTATTGAGACAGATTTTTTAAAAATTAGTATGCTTTAATTTACCTCAGCAATTCCAAATTCAAGTTTCCATTGCTTGTGAATTTATTAGCAATGATAAGGACGTGACAAAATCACTTTTCACTTCGCAAGTATTGGAACTGCTGGGGCAATTCTAGTAAGCAATGAATTTCTAGTTTTTTATGTTTTCAACCTAGTTGACTGATCTCAGTGAAATGATACTTTTAGCACAAACTTTTAATGTACAATAATATTTTTTATTTAATTTAATATTTTTAGTTTTTTTTTTTAAAAAATTAATTTTTAATAAAAATTGATACATATGTATATATGTATGTATGTATATGTATAAAAATTTGGATAAATTTTGTCTACTTTTTTTGTATGCACCCTTTATGCAAGTATCGGAGTTTTTATATATGCATTGCTTATGCTTATTAACGAGTTTTTTTATAAGCGCCGTATATGCATATAAACGTGCTTTTATATTTGCATTTCGCGCTTATATGCACAAAAAGCTGTGCATTTTTAGAAATGCATATAACCGATAAATACTGTATAGAGTAAAAGTAGCATCGAATCCCAGCTGAGTCAAAAAGTTTTTTTTTTATTTTATTTTTATACCCTGTGAAAAAGGGTATATATAGGTTTGTCATTCCGTGTAAAATTTCTACAATTTTGATTTTCGCCCCCATAAAGTATATATTTTCTGAAAGCTTATGAATAGGGGAGTCGATTAAGCTCTGTCAGTCTGTCCGTGTGTATGTTGAAACCAACTTTTTGAAGCCCCTCGATATCGCCTAGACCCTGGTGATGTATTAAAATATTAGAAATATTCGGGAGTAGATCGGTATTCAAAATCAGAAACATCGGTGCATAAACAACTGAGATATAAGCAAAAAACGACAACCACCTCGATTTTTTTTTCACAAAAACAACATTACAACAACAACATACATACATGGAAAGATTGGCAGGAAGTGTGGAAGAGGTGGAAGTGAGGGTGTAGGGGCTTCGGACCCATTTAGGAGAAGCTCTGTGATGGTAAGATGACCACCACGGGAACTTTCTACTTCTGATGCTGATAAGAGCACGCCACTTACAGAAGTGGCCCAGAGTGGTAAAACCCAAGTGATGAGAAAACTTGGATAGAAAAGCTTCTGCAGTTTATAAAGGCAAGAAGCAATATCCATAAGGATATTCAGACGATCACACGGGAAATCCAGGCATTGTACATGCAGGCTATGGTGAGGTGATTGGTACGGAAGATAGTGCACCAAAGGCTCAAATGGTTGATAAGGAAGCCCAGACAAAGCAACCTCGGTTGACACTTCTTCCAACCCCATCGTCTAAAAGGGGACCAATTACACAGAGTCCCAAGGGGAACAGGAAGAAGAGGAAAAAGTCCACTATGAATGAGCAGGTCATTAATAGTGGGGTAGAGATTCTAGGCACTAAGCCTCGTGCAGATTATGAGGGAACTAAGCCTCGTGCCGATATTGAGGGAACTAAGCCTCGTGCCGATACTGAGGGAGCTAATCCTCGTGCCGATACTGTGGGACTCTCAGTGACGGATAAGGGATCGGAATGGAGGAAGGTACAACCGAAAGCGCATAGAAGAAGGAAACCAGTGAGACCGGACGCATTGGTTGTCAGAAATTGTGGGGAAAGATCTTATGTGGATATTTTGAAGCAGGTTAAGAGTGACCCAAGGTTATGTGAACTTGGCCAGAGTATTAGAAACATTAGGAAGACGGGTAGGGGTGAATTGCTCTTCGAGTTAAATAAACCCCTACATAATAGTACGGCCGATTTTAAGACAGCTGTCGAGGGTGTGCTAGTCGAGACGGCTGAAGTACGTGCCTTGACGCATGAGGTACTCTTGGAGATTAGGGATATAGATGAGGTTACGACGAAAGACGAGGTATTATATTCTCTTTCCGATAAATTTAGTGCGTTGAAACCGTCTGTGATTAAGTCTTTGAGGAAATCGTATAGGGGAACACAGACTGCCACTATAAGTCTGAGTTCTGAGTTGGCGAGCTACCTTATTGAGACCGCTAAGATACGTATTGGATGGGTGATATGTAGGATACGAGGGAAAATGGCACTAATCAGGTGCTACAAATGTTTGGACTTTGGTCATACTGCGAGTAGGTGCAAAAGTCAGAATGATTACGCTGACAAATGCCTACAGCGTGGCGTATCTGGTCACAGGATTGGGGTGTGTAATAATCGACCATCATGTGTATTGTGTAAACCCTAGGGTAAAGAGTGATCATGTAACTGGCTGTTCTGTCTGTCCGTTTTACAAGAAAGCGATCGAACGCCTTAGACATCGAGGATCTGAATCACTGTCAGGGGCACAGGATCTGCTGAAACAGAGTGTTCGGGAGATGAATATAGACTTAGCACTCTTAAGTGAACCGTATCAATGCCGGGACTCGGTAAATTGGTTATCGGACATTACCAAGACGTCGGCGATATGGTTAATCAGTGAATTGGGGCTGCGAGATCCTACCTTACAGTTTACTGGTTTTACTCGGGCTATTGTGCATGGGATTTGCTTCTATAGCTGCTACGTTCCCCGAGATATTCCTTATTGGAGTTTGAACGAATTGTTCACAATATCGTTTCTGATGCATGCTCAAGAGGTCCCGTGGTTATTGCCGGCGACTTCAATACGTGGGCGATAGAATGGGGCTGCCCATGCACAAATTCTAGGAGTCGGATACTGGTGGAGTCATTTTCTATACTTAATGTGAATCTGTTAAACAACGGAGCTGAGCACACTTTCTCAAGAGGCGATTTCAATCAATTATTGATGTTGCCTTTGCTAGCGCTAATATTATGGGAAGGGTAGGATGGAGCATGCCCGGGATATACACACAAAGCGATCATAAAGCTATATTGATTGATATTAGGGAGGATGCGATGATTATACACCCGGAACGAATTTCGGGATGGAAAACAAATAGCCTTGATAGGGAATTATTTGGAGTAGTGGTGGAAAATATGAGGTTGCAAGGGCAGCCTGAAACAATGGTTGCGCAACTCATAAGTAGGGTATCGGAGGCATGCGATACGTCTATGATTAAAAAGAGGATGAGTGCGAACAAGCGGCCGGTATATTGGTGGAAAATTTTCAAATACGGTCGGAATGTATCCGGGCTAGACGACGGTATACTAGAAGCCGAGGTAGGCCGGGGAATGTCGAGCACCGTGACCAATATAGGCGCATCCGCAAATCCTTGAAAATGGCTATCAGTAGGAGTAAGAGGGCATGTTTCATACAGATGTGTGAAGAGGTTGAAAACGACCCATGGGGTCTGGCTTATAAGCTGGTAACAAAGAAGCTAAAGTGTCTAAATCATCCACCACCAAGGATGCTGAAGTATTAGGCGCATAGTGGATCACTTATTTCCTTACCAAGGCATCTTGGCAGACTGATACTGTTCATATGGTATTTTACTTTCCGCTTGTCACGACAGTTGAGGTTGAAGCTGCCATGGGCAAATTTAGGGACGGGAAAACCCCTGGCTTGGATGGCATACCGAATGCGGTAGTAAGGGAGACTTTCAAGTATTGCCCTGATCAGGTTATCCATTTGATCAATTCGTGTTTACGCCATGGTATATTTCAGAGTATGTGGAAAAGGAAAAAGCTAGTTTTGTTATTGAAACAGGGAAAACCTCAGGAGGATCCTTCCTCCTACCGACCACTCTGTATGATTGATACGTTGGGGAAACTGTTGGAAAGCATAGTTTGTAGGAGACTAGAGGAATATGTTGAGTGCGTAGGAGGTCTATCTGATAATCAATTCGGTTTTAGAAAGGCAAGATCGACTGTGGATGCTTTGAACGTAGTGGTTCATACGGCCACTGCGGCGATTAAGGGCAAACGATGGAGGAATGGCACAAAGGAGTATTGCGTTGTGGTAACGCTCGACGTCAGGAATGCATTTAACTCGGCGAACTGGGAGGTTATAGTTAATTCTCTCATGCGTTTAGCCATTCCTGAGTACTTGTTGGCTATAGTGAAGGATTACTTCCGTGACAGAATCCTGCTGTACGAAACCGACAAGGGCATGCGACAGCATAATATCACAGGTGGGGTCCCACAGGGTTCGGTTCTCGGACCGTTGTTGTGGAATGTGATGTATGATGGCATACTCCGTGTGTCTCTTCCCGATGGGGCTAAGATTGTCGGTTTTGCCGATGACATAGCCCTAATATGTGTCGCTAGGGAGTTAGTGGAGGTTACGACCATTGCTAATGCGAGCATTGGAATTGTGCGCTTCTGGTTGGAATCTGTTAATTTGGGGCTCGCTGACCAAAAGACAGAGGCGATTTTGATATCCAGCCGTAGGTCAATGGAGTCTGTGAAATTAAATGTGGGATCGTGTTGTATTGAGACGAAACCTTCGCTTAAATATCTTGGGGTTATGATAGATTGTCGTTTATCTTTTAAGGACCATCTGCTATATGTTGCTGGGAAGTCTTCGAGTACTCAAAGTACTTACGTCGGAAACTTCTGGCTGGAGTAGTTAAGAGTGTGATTATGTATGCATCACCTATCTGGTCTCGGGCTCTTGGGTTGAAGACCTATAGGGGAATTATAAGCCCAGTACATAGACTGGCTGCTCTGCGAGTTATTTGTGCTTTCCGGACTGTATCAGATGATGCAGCATTGGTGATTGCGGGAATGATGCCAATTGATCTTCAGATCAGAGGCTTCTCGGATATTGAAACGATTGCTGAGTGGCAGCGGCGATGGTCCTTATCAGAGAAGGGTAGATGGACGTTTTCTCTTATTCCTGACTTAGTCCCATGGCTCAAGCGAACACATGGGGATCTGGACTTCTATGTTACGCAGTTGCTTAGTGGACACGGTTGTTTCCGGTCTTACTTATACAGATTTGGTCATGATACTTCTCCGTTCTGTCCGAGTTGTGATGGTAATGTCGAGGAGAATGCTGAACATGTATTCTTTTCGTGCCCGCGTTTTGATAGGGAGAGAATATACCTTGAGAGGATGATAGGCCGTAGTGTTGATCACGGTAATATAGTGGAGATTATGTTGTCCTCTGCACGCATTTGGGAGTATGTATGTGAATATGCTAGATTGGTTCTCATTGAACTTCGTAGGGTTGAGAAAATCCGTAATAGGATGTTATAGTTTGGGTGTTGTACCTTACCCCCCCTGCGATGTATAGCTTTGTGGTAGTTCCGCAGGGATTTTGGGCCAGTGCACCGAGGTGTTTTAGCGTGTTAAAGTCACGCACTCCTGGATGACCTGAGTACCAGGGTCTTTCGATGATTTCCCCTCGTTAATAAAAAAAAAAAACATACATACAAACGTCAATACTGGTTAGAGTAACGTGGCATCGAATCCCAGCTGAGCGAAAAAAAAAATTTTTTTTTTTTAATTTTTTATTTTTTTATTTTATATATTATTTATATTTTTATTATTTTTTTTTATTTTTTATCTTTTTTGTTTTATATTTATTATTTATATTTTAATTATTTTTTATTTTTTTTTAAATTTTTTTTTAAATTTATTTTTTATTTTTTTTTTAACATACATACGTAAATTTATAATTTTACAATGGGACGTTTTTATATATGTATGTACGTATTTCATATGGAATGAATGGTGATACAAACTACTGTTATTGCATGACTACACGTTGTGAAGGGTATATAAGATTCGGCACGGCCGAATATAGCACTCTTACTTGTTTCTACATAAACTCAAGCTGACTGATAGCGAAGTATCCTGACTTCGAGATGTTTGCAGTAAGAATTTTCGTAAAGTATAGGTTTGTAACCGCATTAGCAGATTATGCTCTAGGAAATGATGTACAGCTTTGAAATTACCTAAAATATTATGCAGAAGTAAATGAGTTAATTGTTAATGCAGCCACTGATTCGCATTCCATTGCTGAACTGCTCTACTCTCTTTATTTCAACGAAGTTTCTATGACGTAAAGGATAATGCCACAGATGAACCACTACACGCAAAGAAAAATTATGGTTGTGATAACCATAATCGAAGAGCAACATACTATGATTTAATTGTATGATTTTGGTTAAAACATATAATGGTTACCAGTTATCATTATTATGTTTAACTAAAGTATCATTCAATAATCATATAAATGAATACAATTGAAATCGACAATCTTTGCTTTTTTACGGCAAATTATTGTCTTTTGCTGTAACATACACATATTGATTGTACTTACCAATTTAATTGCAATTTTTATACCAATATTTTTTTACATTTTTTGGTTTATTTTTAAAATTTCTTTAATTTTTCAAAATGTTTGTGTATTTTTTTGACCTCTCAAACTTTTAAAATAATAAAAATTCATTCAGCAAGAAGATGAACAGTGGAAATCAAGTTATTATTAAAAAATCATAGCTTGATTAATTTGTAATCATACTGTTGTCTCACCTATTATTTAATGATTATTTGTAATTTTTAATGCTTTTGAATATAATGTTATTTTTGTCAAATTATTTTTTTAAATCATACTTTTTTTATATGATAACCATTTTGAAATTTTTACGAAAAGTAAACATTAAATGATACAATTCAAACAAATGCTTGATTATAAAATATATGACAAAATGAAACAAAAATAACTATTACTTGTTTTCGACAACCAAATATTGTTTTAGAAAAAATAATATGACCGTCGTGATCATGTCGTAACCATGGTTTTTCTTTGCGTGTAGACTGACACAAGATTCAGACACATAGGATTTTTTGTTTATTGATTCGATAAAATGTATAAATTTTCTTCTAAAACCATCAACGACTATCTTATTTTTACATCCAAACATTATTGCAAACCATTTTTGACCATTTCTTTGACAGATAAAATACCACCATTTAGGTCAATAACATAAAAAACAATTTTATTTTATTTATTTCGATATCCCATACAACAAGACAATAAGTCTTATAATTAGAGCACAGGATTATACATAAGTGAAAATTAAATTTAATCATAATGACAAATAATTGTAAAAGGAAAATATAACATAATTTAAATAACAAGCAAGAAATATTAATAATAAAAATTATAATTAAATAGAATTAAGAAAAAAAAAAAAACTATAACAAAGTTGTTACATTTAGAAATAATGTTCCTTAAGGGCTATTTTAAATTGCGCAGCGTTGCTTAAAAATTTAATGTTTGTAGGTAAAGAGTTCCAATGACGAATCGAATGAATAAAAAACTGCCAGTCTGATACCAAAGTTCGATGTCGTATCTGCACCACGTTATCCGCGGAAACGAGAAAACGCAATTCGTTCAAAGAGATATGCAGGTTCGTGAGTTTGAATGATTTTATGTAGTTGTGTTAGTATTCGTAATTTCAAGAGGTTACAAAAAGATACTGCATATAATTTTGACTCAACAGATGATATTCGGTTAAACTTCTTTACTTTTAAAACATACCGCACTACTGCATTATAAGTTACATTAAATTTCCTGTAACTTGTGATATCACAGCTAGCAAAAATTTCGCATCCATATAATAACGTTGGAATAAGATATGTTTTAGCAAGCAGCAAGCGTATCTTTAATGGTATAAAATATTGTGTTTTCCATAGAGCTCTTAACATAGAGTAGGTTTTCCCAGAGAGAAGTTGATGTTGTTGACACATATATTCATTTGTTTTTTATTCTTGTCTGTAAATAATTAGTTATTGACCCAAATTTATTTGCATAATTTCTTATTTTTTATTGTGTGTAATTTAAAACAAGTTTGTCTGACTTACGTGTACATTGCACTTTAGCCAAAATTCATTTTGCATAGTTGCATATTTTGTTAATTTCTCGCGGTTCATTATCAAATAAGTTGTTGGACTCAAGTGCGGCACGTTTTGCTGATTTAGCTTTTCTTTAATTGCATTTTTTGTTGTTTATTAATATTTGTTTACGTTACAATTTTCTTAGTTTTTTTTTTATTCTTTAATAGTTAATTAACATTTGCTTATGTTACACATATTTTAGATATAAGTAAAAATTATAACAATGAAGTTTTCAATGTACATCAGACAATCAAAGATCGCACCTCATTTATTAAATCCTGGTTAAAGTGCTAGTGATTTGATTATAATTTTTCTTTTGATTTTTTTATGACGTACTAAAAACTTCGTATAGACACGGTTAAAGTGCCGGCGTCTCGTTTTCTGTTAAACAGCACAACGGTTTTAATATTTGGTGATCCTGACGTGATTTCTGATTGTCAAAGCATCAAACAACATAGAATTTGAGTAATTATTGCGCAACCAGCACTTCTTAGGAGCTCAGATTGAAACGCTCGCAAGGAACTTCTCAAAGGATCCCAAGGATCGAAAAACACCACCGAACTTTGTGAAAAGATTGGAGGCTTTGACAGAGTTGTCTAACGAGTTCCACAACAACAACAAGGTGATCATGACAATAGAGGACAAGCTTTTGGATGATCAGTATTTAACGGAAGAATATTTTAATAAAATCACTCAAATCATAGTGAAAGTTACCAAGATATTTGAACAAGGAGCAATAAAGCTGTTAAAACTAGGTGGAGGCACATTCAACACGCCAGCAGCAAGTCACAACCTAGCAATCAGCACCAGCTGACGCCCGAAAACTACTTCGGAACCAACGAGGATTAATAAAGGCGCTCACTCGAACCATTGACGAAGTCTTTGAACAGCGGAAACTGGAACATCATTTCTCATACTATAATATTAAGGCTAGTATCAGCGAGAAGTACATGGTGGATCTGGCTGCAAACAACGGAGCTTTGTGGGCACTAACTGATGACGACACAATTGAAGACTACACACCAGAGTTGTTTTATGAGCATGAAGCAAGGGCAGAAGCAGCAATAATTGAGCTTTAGCAACATATGCAATCAGACCCACAAAATCCTCTTCACAGAATAAAAACAGCAGGGGACAGTGACATCCCCCTCCCAAGAATCACACTGCCCACATTTGATGGCAATTATCAACGCTGGATGGAGTTCGAGGACATTTTCCCAGAACTCGTTCATAAATAATGCATTACTTAACAGCATCATTACAAGGAGAACCCAAAAATCTCATTAAACAACTGCTTGCAGTGAATCAATTATGCTGCTGCGGAGACACTTATCAATAACAGATACGACAACAAAAGGCTCCTAATATCCACATTACTAAGCAAATTAATGTCGCAACCATCTAAAAAGGCGGGACATGCATCGTTCATAAGGTCATTCCATGATGTTACCAAGGAATGTATTCATGGTCTCGCAGCACAAGGTATACCAGTAAAACATTGCACATTAGGTCAAATGACTACTTTTCCTGTGCAAAATTAATTACGACTACATTATAAGAGTAATCGAAACAGTTATTATATGAATTATATAATTATGGATGGTTCCAATAAAAAAATGGAATTTAACCCATAAGTGACCAAAAATTAATCCTATAGCACCCATTAATTTAAACACAGTGTATAGAATTAATTAATTTGTTTTTTAATACTAAAATATTTATTAATTGTTTATATCCAATTCACTTTGTAAAATTAATTCAAAGGAGGCTTCTTCACTTTCATTATTTTCGTCGTCTTGTTCGTTATGGTGAAGTTATTCTGTTAGTTCGCAGCAACATAATAGTTCAATTACTTCAGGTGGTAACGTGAAACGTGTTCTTTTTTGAATGCGTCTGTTTAAAAATGTTGTGGAAATTAATGGATCTGAAGTATCCATGGCCCCATTAAATACATCTAGTAGGTTATTGGTGCGGGTGTTTCTGATGTAGGCGATCGGCTTTGTATATTTTATGACGAGATTCAGCAAAATCTTACAGACTGCGGTATGCGATTATTCCAGATTGGTTTTCCCGATTGTAGCGCTAATCTTAAGGGAATAACTGTGGTAGCAAAAAGGGATGCGTCACAGCTACTTGACAAACTTTGTTCACTAAATGCTTGCTTAAACTGGGCTTGACCAGTACTACTATCAAAGCCGTAATTAAATATTAGTTCTGTGCTTAAAAACTCAGTCTTCTCCTCTTCCATTTCAGCAATAAAAACTTCTTTTTGCATTTCTACAATTCTTTCTGTTGTATGCGCTAGAATGGATTGAAGAGGAACATTCACAAGGTTCTCTGCTGCTTTTGTACCTTCAGGACGGCATTTCATTTTCGCGGCAGTTATTTTACTATAATGAGGATATATATCGCAATTCCTTAATTTGCTTTCCTGGCGTATTGCATTATACTGCTCTTTAGACAAATTATGTTCAAGGAGGAAGGCTAAAGCCTCATCCGCAGTAAATGGAATTGGCTTCTTAGGATGTTCATCACAAATTTGACGCATTTTTGATGGTCTTGTTGGACTTTGAATACTTTCCTTTAGTATTGCAGCCAAATCGGTTTCACCTTGTTTACGTGCTGATGTTGCTGCTGCACGAACGAGAAGACTTGTATAAGCTTTCGCATTTGAAAGCTCTGCAGCTTCTTTTCTTTTTCCAAATTCAGATTTTTCGCTAAATGGTACACGAGGACGTCCAACAGCGCCACTTGTTGCCTTTTCTAAAATACCATCTACCACAATATGTAATTCAGCATTTAGCCATGCCTGGTTTTGGTTTTTGAATACATTTGTCCTTCTATGACACTTTTTCCACTTTTGTTCTAGTTTCACGCAAAACAAA
This sequence comes from Phyto melanocephala, assembly GCA_941918925.1. Taxonomy (NCBI): domain Eukaryota; kingdom Metazoa; phylum Arthropoda; class Insecta; order Diptera; family Rhinophoridae; genus Phyto; species Phyto melanocephala. The sequence goes on from OW799235.1 coordinate 46,779,608, forward strand.
TTACATAATTTTTTTGGTATGGTGAACATTTCATCAGAAATTGACAAGGTTTCAATTTGTCATATACGTGTTTCAAAACGGCATCAACTTTTTGTTTTTTTTTACTTTCCTTTCGCCATACTTTAAAAAGATCAATATTTTTTATACAGAGGTTACCTAACAAAAAGAGGCATTACTCGCAAAACGCAAAAAATCGCAACTTTTGATAAATACCAAATAACTCACTAGATAATATTCTAATTATTTTGTGCAATTTGAGAGTGGAGAAATGGGGTATATTTTTTTAAAAGCTTTCAGAAAATAAAAATTTTATAAAAATTTAACTATTTATAGATGTTTACGCTAATGAGCTATTTATTAAGTATAGCGACATATATATATAACACTTAAAATTAAAAATATATCTACTTACTTGGCTCTTTCTTTTCCATTTTACTCTAATAAATTATCACAAACACAGTCCTAGATATACGCACTTAAAGTTGACCACGCACTACTTAACTTAGGAACACAATTATAGAAAAAATTTAATCATTTGACTTCGACACGCTGCTGTATAACGGTTATTAATATTTAGTCAAAACAAAAATCACCTTTTTTTATTCTGAAGTCTTTAGAACTAAAAAACAACAACAACAATAGTAAAACTGCAAGTTGATTTTTGGACTTTCGCACAGAAAAATGTGTCGTTTGACCTAAAGTGCATTGGGACGATTTTCTGGTCCATATTTTGCTACAAATATTAGATGAAGAATCCCAAATTGCCTTCGAGCAAGGTCTGGCCGACAACAGGCGCCTGGTCACCCTGGATGAACTGCTAAGGTTTTTGGAGCGCAGATTCCAATCCTTGGAAACACGAGGCAAGACTGATAAGCAAACATCACGTACTTGCGCTTCCATCTCAGCATCATCGGTCGAAAACTGCAAAATTTGTAAAAAGTTACAGATGCTGAACTAAATCAACGATGGAAATGGTTAAAGGACTTACAGCTGTGTGTTACTTGTCTAAAATCAGGACATCGAACAAGCGAATGCAAATCGCGAGACTGCAACATATGCCCGAAAAATCACAACACGCTGCTTCACACCCCCAAGCAAAGGTGCCTATCAACAAAACAAAGATAAAATCGAAAATAACAGAAGTGTCACATGACCAAATATCTAATAAGGTCAGCCTACTAACAAACCATCTAAATAAGGATTCCCACTACATCTTATTCGGCACTGCACGCATTAAATTAGCAGCTAACAATGGGCAACTGATCGAATGTCGAGCTATCCTAGACTCTGGCTCGCAAGTAAACTTAATAACTGACCGTTTATGGAGAAAACTCGGTGGAAGATCCAAACAAATGTGCTTGAGCGTAGAAGGTATTGGAATTAACAAAACAATGATGCGCCATCAGAAAAGCATTCAAATCCAATCAACAATCAATAATTACGTTACCAAGGTAGACGCACACACTCTACCAAAAATTGTCTCCAATCAGCCAGATCATCAGTTCAACATTGAGAACTAGGGAATTCCGCAGAATATTGACTTAGCTGATCAAGAATTTAATAAACCAGGCCGAATTGACTGCTTGTTGGGTGCAGAAATAGTTTTTACCTTACTTCGAAATGGACAAATCAAACTGGCCGATAACCTACCAGTATTGCAAAATTCAGTCTTTGGATGGGTAATAGCTGGTAAGGTAAAGTCAGCAATCACTAATAGCGCAGTTTGTGGAATATGTACAACAAAACAATTAGAAGAAGCAGTGTGTCGATTTTGGGAAGCAGAGGACTCATTCGACAATGAAACCAAGATTTTTAGTAAAACTTCCGTTAAAATGTCATCCCTCAATGCTAACAGACTCCAAAGGAATAGCATACAACAGGTTGCAATCACTCGAGCGACGCTTTAAAACTAATCCTACACTAACGGATTAATATGTTTTATTTATGAGAGAGTACGAATCATTAGGTAATATGACCGAAATCAACTCCCAATTTATTTTCTCCCCTCTTTACTTCATACCACATCATTGCGTGCTCCGACTAGAAAGGTCATCAACCAAACTAAGGGTCGTCTTCGACGCATCAGCACACAAATCATCGCAACTATCCCTGAATGTATAACGGTCCTACCATTCAGAGCGAAGTATGTGCTCAAAAATAATGTTGAGAAAATGTACCGGCAAATGTGGGTGAACAAAGAAGACCGAAATTTACAATTAATCCTGTGGCGAGAACATGACAGTCAGCCAGTAAAGGTGCATCAACTAAACACAGTCACATACGGCACTAGGGCAGCACCATACCTAGAAACACGCTGTCTTGTTAAATTGGCAGATGACTGTCAGGGACAATATCCTTATGGAGCGTCATCTCTACGAAGAGATTTCTATGTTGACGATGGCCTACTAGGAGCCGATTCAATTCACGAAGCTCTAACAATACAACACCAACTAATAACCATTCTGGCTGGTGCTGGAATAACAAAATGGAGTTCAAACCACAAAGGATTGTTACGCGACATCGCAGCTGAAGATCAAGAGGTCAATCAAAACAGTAAAGCTCAACCTCCTCTGCTCAAGGTCGCGTGTAGCACCGATAAGACCACAAACAATACCACGCCTAGAACTATGCGCAGCGCTTCTGGCAGCTTAACTTACGACAAGAGTAATGGCTGATTTAGGCTGGCAAAACAAGAAATCCTTTCTTTGGACTGATTGCCAGATTGTGCTTGCTTGACTACACAATCATCCAGGGAAGCTACCGGTATAAGTAGCTCATCGCATTGTCAAAATCCTTTGGGTAACGACTCCAAATCAGTGAAACCACGTCCCATCAAAAGAAAATCCTGCAGATATCTTATCTAGAGGCATAAGTCCATATGTGCTATCGTCTTGTAACATGTGGTTGTATGGTCCGTTATTTCTCTATCAACACAATGCCCAATGGACAAATCCAGTTACGCGAGAATTATCAAATGACAACAACTGCATATCAACCGTGCTAACAACCCCGCTTTCAACAGAAAAAGCCGCTTGGATCTACACAATACATTCAAAGAATTAATTTTTACATGAACAAAGGGTCGTCGCGTACATGTTACGCTTTACAAGAAACACAAGACAACCAAGGGCATCAAGACCGAAACACATACAGCTTTCACCAGTAGAACTTGAATCAGCACTTAAGACAATTGTACGCCAAATACAAGCATCCGACTTTAGTGACCTGAAAAAGGGTACTCATAAGGGATAAGTTTGTTCCAAGTTCAAATCTTTTAAGCTCCCTAGCGCCATTTTTAGGTGAAGAAGGAATAATTAGAGTGGGTAGACGACTAAGTTCTTCAACGCAGCAGTTTGACGCAACTCATCTAATGATTCTTCCGAGCAAACCCTTCTGATAGAGAAATTACACAAAGAACACAATCACTGTGGCCCCAAGCATCACTGACATAGGTAAGACAGCGTTTTTGGCCCATCAAGGGGAAAAGCCTAACAAGAGCAATTGTCCAGCGCACAGAGGAGTATTTGACCTGAAAAGCTGGCCAAAAAGGCAAAACTGAATTTTAAGAAATCTTAAAAACTAAGTACGCAGCTCGACAGACAACAATATTTTACATTATATTGTAAATTTTCAAGACTTTTAGTTGCGATTTGTAGCTCTGCTAAAGTCAGGAAAGTGAAGAAAATTATATGAGATTTAAAACGTTTTTTCGGTTTCTGGATGTTTTTATGATATTTTTTTACGGCTAAACGAATAAAGGTTTAACAATGTTTTTTTTTCGCGCTGAAAGGTTTGATCAAAAGTTATTTAAAAAAAGAAAAGAAATTTTAAATATGTTGAATATTCATGTAGAATCAATTCGTACAAAAGGTTAAAAAAACAATTTGCACTTATTTTGCAAAAAAAAGAAAAAGAAGGGGTTTTTGAAAGTGAGGTTAGCATCTCTACGAATTATGTTTGATACCACAATAAAATTTGGAATCTCTTATTTTAGAAACAAAAAAAAGTGTGCGCAAGTTTGCGCTATTATTTTTGAGGATTTTTTTAAATTTTCACATTTCTTCCATTTTTGCTCATCAAGCACTTTTTCTTATACATTTATATCGTCATAAACTTTTATGTATTTTGAATTATTGATTTCAACTGTTATTCACATCACTTTTAACACTTTACAATGTTAATACCTGTCTATAATTATAAATTTGAAAATTTCTTTATTACCCATAATAGTTATAAGGGAATGTCCCACACATGCCCATAAAGGATATTTTTATATACCTGCTCTACAAAACATTATTTGTTAAAAAAATAAATTTACGTACCTTAGAGGAAAATAATTAAAAGCATTTATCACAAAAATAAGTTTACAAAAAATAAATACAAGTAAAAAAAAACAAATGGGCACCCAGGTATCAGGCTACCATCCAATTAACGCATAAGAGCATGCGCTTGAAAATACTTATAAAGGGTTATTGCACACAATCTTTATCAAAACCGTTTTGTAACTTCGAGAGTCAACATGGAACAAGTTTACACAAGAAATCAGCTTTTCAAAATAGTGATAAAATCTAATGCTGGAACCATTTCAGCGGAAGGAGCTTTAGCACTCTTTGTAAATGCCAATATATACAATTATACAATGCCAATAAAAATGAGTATCCATGTTACTTATTACTAAAAAATGCAAGAAAAAATGTTATCCCAATAAAGATGCCATAACCGTTACTGAAACATTAGCGGAAGTGAAGCTCCAAGCTCTTCTCGACCACACAGCAACACGTTTATGTGTATACCTTCAAGAGGTTTTGCAGCAGTTTAAACTTTTAAAATCAACATTTGTTAATTGAGTTTTACTATTTATATAGAATTTTATTCCTTAGGAATGTGGCTTTTGGAAAAATTTTAAAAAATTTAATTTTTGGTTCTTAAATTTTTTTTATGGCATTTTGAAAACAAAAAAATTTGACGAATTTTGCAGGAAACTTTTTTTTCGCCATTTAATTTTTAATAACTTCGAAATAGTAATAGATAGAAAAGAAATGTCTGGGGTTAGTTTAAGCAAAATTTTCTGGTTCATCATCTGATCCTCCTCCTAATAAAATCGGTGAACCCGTTTACAAGTTATGACAAAATATATTAGGCAACCCAATGATTTAGGGGGTGAAATATGCCACGCCTTTAAAATCAAATCCTTACGTACTAGAGAAAAACGGAAAACAGATTTGAATTAAGGGCATCAAAATCCATATAGTCCACATACTTTTATTTCTAGGAGAGACAATTTTTTTTTTTGCGCAGTGTACTTTTTTTTCGCTGAAAAGTTTGATCAAAAGTTATTTAAAAAAATAAAAAAAAATTTGAAATATGTTGAATATTCATGTTGAGTCAATTCGTACAAAAGCTAAAAAAAACAATTTGCACTTATTTTGCAAAAAAAAAGAAAAAAAAAGGGGTTTTTGAAAGTGAGGTTAGCATCTCTACGAATTATGTTTGATACCACAATAAAATTTGGAATCTCTTATTTTAGAAACAAAAAAAAAGTGTGTGCAAGTTTGCCCTATTATTTTTAAGGATTTTTTTAAATTTTCACATTTCTTCCATTTTTGCTCATCAAGCACTTTTTCTTATACATTTATATCGTCATAAACTTTTATGTATTTTGAATTATTGATTTCAACTGTTATTCACATCACTTTTAACACTTTACAATGTTAATACCTGTCTATAATTATAAATTTGAAAATTTCTTTATTACCCATAATAGTTATAAGGGAATGTCCCACACATGCCCATAAAGGATATTTTTATATACCTGCTCTACAAAACATTATTTGTTAAAAAAATAAATTTACGTACCTTAGAGGAAAATTATTAAAAGCATTTATCACAAAAATAAGTTTACAAAAAATAAATACAAGTAAAAAAAAAAAAACAAATGGGCACCCAGGTATCAGGCTACCATCCAATTAACGCATAAGAGCATGCGCTTGAAAATACTTATAAAGGGTTATTGCACACAATCTTTATCAAACCCGTTTTGTAACTTCGAGAGTCAACATGGAACAAGTTTACACAAGAAATCAGCTATTCAAAATAGTGATAAAATCTAATGCTGGAACCATTGACGAAAAATTGGATTTTTTGGTCAGAAAATTGAGCAAAATTTCAAAATGTCAAGGGGATAGGGACATATTAGCACTAAAGCAGTGTTTAAAAAATTTCAAAAATTGTTTCAAAAGATATTGGCTTTTGGCACAACGTAAAGAGGACCGCCTTTTAAACACAAACGCTAAATGGCTGGAAGGAACTGTAACAATACCAGTATTTGGCAGCTAGTGAAAGAACAAAGCGAAGAAAAACGGAAGAAGTTCGTAACCAATTAACAACAGAGGAGATCACATTTGCTGCATCCATGAGTCAAAGAGCAGCGGGATATAATGATGCGGCTAAATTAATAATGGATATAACGAGATCCCCAAGAAAAGTAAGAATTTGCAAGCGAACATTAAAAACTTCTGAAGTTAACCCTGTGAATAAACTTTCAGCAGAAGGAGCTTTAGCACTCTTTGTAAATGCCAATATATACAATTATACAATTTATACAATGCCAATAAAAATGAGTATCCATGTTACTTATTACTAAAAAATGCAAGAAAAAATGTTATCCCAATAAAGATGCCATAACCGTTACTGAAACATTAGCGGAAGTGAAGCTCCAAGCTCTTCTCGACCACACAGCAACACGTTTATGTGTATACCTTCAAGAGGTTTTGCAGCAGTTTAAACTTTTAAAATCAACATTTGTTAATTGAGTTTTACTATTTATATAGAATTTTATTCCTTAGGAATGTGGCTTTTGGAAAAATTTTAAAAAATTTAATTTTTGGTTCTTAAATTTTTTTTATGGCATTTTGAAAACAAAAAAATTTGACGAATTTTGCAGGAAACTTTTTTTTCGCCATTTAATTTTTAATAACTTCGAAATAGTAATAGATAGAAAAGAAATGTCTGGGGTTAGTTTAAGCAAAATTTTCTGGTTCATCGTCTGATTCTCCTCCTAATAAAATCGGTGAACCCGTTTACAAGTTATGACAAAATATATTAGGCAACCCAATGATTTAGGGGGTGAAATATGCCACGCCTTTAAAATCAAATCCTTACGTACTAGAGAAAAACGGAAAACAGATTTGAATTAAGGGCATCAAAATCCATATGGTCCACATACTTTTATTTCTAGGAGAGACAAATTTTTTTTTTGCGCAGTGTACTTTTGTTGCGCAGTGTAATTTTTTCAAAATCTGCTACTAGATTTCTTATATCATACTACAACTAAAACTATCAAAAAACCAGAACTTTTAATTCAAAAAACACGTTTAATAATTTTGGCCAGCTTTTCAGGCCAAATCCTCCTCTGTGTAGCGGTGCGTACGATGCACAAAAGCGGGGCCAAACATGTATAATCAAATTATGGGAAACCTTCCAGAACATCGGGTGCAACCAGCTCGATCATTCTTAAAATCGGGAGTGGACTATTGCGGGCCATTTTTTGTACATTTTAAAACAAGAGGAAAGTGACCCCAAAAGGCCTATCTCGCAGTCTTTTCCTGCTTTGCCACTAAGGCAGTGCACTTAGAGCTAGTGACTGAATTGACAACAGACGCTTTCATGGGAGCGCTAAAACGTTTCATAGCGAGAAGTGATAATGCAATAAATTTTGTAGAAGCCCGAAACCAGCTTAAGGAGCTTAACGACATTGTTTATGCACAACCGGCGCAAGAGTCCATCATTAGGGCATGCAGAACAAACGGAATCGACTTTCAATTCATCCCACCATGATCACCACATTTTGGTGGACTATGGGAGGCGGCAGTAAAATCAGCGAAGCATCTATTAATAAAAAGTGTCTCAGCAGCATCGCTTACATACGAAGAAATTTAAACTGTGGTAATAGCAATTGAAGCCATCCTGAACTCCCGACCTCTCATTCTTTAAATAACCCTAGGTAATTTTTTGATTGGTGAAGAATTAGGTCCGCCAACTGGAAAATGATGGTGTACCTGGACCTTTAACAGTATCACCATCAAATCAACATTTTGAGTGAGGGAACAACAATGCTTAAACATCTGTGCGACAATACGCCAAACAACGCAGCATACAAAACACTGCTGAACTACTTTAATCATGTAACGCAAGTTTTGCAGGCAGACTTCAATATATTTGCCGTAAAAAGAAGAAAAAGAGGAGCTATCAACATTGTAGGAAATATTGCTACCTCATTCTTTGGCGTGTTAGACTCAATTTTACGAAGCACAGATGTCAAAAACAATTAGGGAGCTACAAAAAAACGACGAATATTTGGACAAGATTCTAAAAAACCAGACTTCGTTAATCGACTCTACCACTAACATCATCAATAGGGTTATCGACTCGGTTTTAAAACCGATGGAAAACCCGGTTTTTTTCTCTTTCTGCTGACGGTTTTTTCTAAATGTTGATTTTTCGAATATCGAATACACCGGTTTTTTATCCGAAAAAGCCGGTTTTTTATTTTTTAAGTTTATTTTCATATATATTTGTAACAAATCGTACCAGAGTATATTTCTACCCGAACAGTTTTCAAAACTCAGAAAATAAAAACTAATAAACATTCTTCCATAATATTGTAAGAAATTTATTTGTTGTTTAAAAAACAAATGTAAACTAAGAAATTAAATTGAGCTTAAATATTATTTTTTTATAGGATATAAACCTAATGTTAAGAGTTAAAGGTAATTGAAGCATAAACTTAGCTGATCAATCACTTTTAGGTAAAAAGTGTAGTTACATAAAGAAAAACCAATAATCTCTTCTTTCCAGATCCTAATTTTTATTAATGGCATTGAGTGGAACAAACTAGTTTATGCCTATATTTGTATGTCTGTCAGAGGTATAAGAAAGAATTTTCTCCCTAGCTTTTAAAATGTATTTCAAATTACAGAAATCATTTCACACAAAATACGTTAGTGCATATTAGTTTGAAAGATCTATTTAACAATAAAAAAATGTACAGAAGGAGATACAAAAATGTATAACTTTTTATTTATGTGTTTATTTATTTTACTTGTGACGTGAAATTCAACTAATTAAAACCAAATTAGTCAACTGCATTCATGTCAGTTATTGCGTTTTTATGCAGCCAAACGTATATAAACTGTAAAAATTTCATATTTAGATATATTTTTTATTATAATCTTTTTTTTAAATATTTTTTAATTTTTTCTTTAAATATTATATTTTATATATTCGAACCGGGTTTTTCTAAATTTTCAAAATACCAACCGGTTTTTTTTTAATTCTAAATTTCAAACTATTTGAAAACCGGTTTCTTAAAAAAGTTGAACAATCGATCACCCTAATCATCAAGTAAAATCAATTAGGCATACAGGCTCAATTCTAGGAAATCAGCAACTTCACAATGTTAAAGTCGAACAACACATGTTTATGCTTTCAATTCAGTTCACATTCATTCACCATGACAAAATCAGTCCTCTCTTACTTACTCCTCAACAGCTGAATGTATAAATACAAAATATACGGGCCCACTTGTCACCCCACTTGCAGTTACCAATCTATCAAAACAATTTATTGGAAGTATACAATCTTACTAAGGTGAACGGAATCATTGCCAAGGACCATATAATATTTAGCATCGAGCTACGTGTTACTGATCCACGAGAGTTTCAGCTATTATTCCAATTGCAGCACCAGTAAAAAAACTCTTACAAATTCATCGCCATCAGCTTACATCGCGATAAATTTTTTCCAATGTTGCAACATGAAGTTGATATATGCTGGAGTTTGGGCGATGACAACATAATCTGTCTAAATATACCAGCAACCTATCAAGCAACACGTTATCCTATGATCAGTGCATGTGAACTTGATTTACTGAATGATCAACCTTACCCAAGATGTCGCTTTTACAAATTAGAAGACACTACCATATGGCAGCATCTGCACCGTCAGAGCCAATACGTGTTTTCCACAATAGATACCAGGTTGAATGCGGTGTGAGGCAATGAGATTATACCTATTACTCTAGAAGCCTGCGGCTTAATAACTATGCGCCCTGATTGTGTCATAAAAAATGACGTCATCACCATACAAGGTCGATAGCAAACTGTCACTTCCTTCCAAACATCGACGTCTAACTTCCTGTCCGTACTCGCCTGGACAATACAATATACCAGCATGAATTTCAGCTCACATCAATTTAAACCAACACTACATGAACTCGAACTAGTTCAACAAGGGCTAGCACAAATTTCCAAATCCACGCTTCCCACAAAGGAGATTGACCGCAGTACCCATGGGATACGTTGGATACGTTGCAATGGCGTTAGTATTAGTGACTGATATCACAACAGTCTACAAATGCAAGAAGTTGCAGAACAAATTTGAGCCAGATTCAGTTTCGTAGCAACAAACTACCGCATGTTAAAGCTTAATCTCTTGTATTTATTTGTACATAGTTAATAAGTTTGCAAAATGAGCCAGTAACAAGTCCCACACAGACATTTGGGTTCCTTTTTTTTTGCGGGGGCAGCATGTTAACACATATATTCATTTGTTTTTTATTGACCCAAATTTATTTGCGTAATTTCTTATTTTTTATTGTGTGTAATTTAAAACAAGTTCGTCTAACTTAAGTGTACATTGCCCTTTTTTTGCATAACACAGTAAGTCAAAATTCATTTTGTATATTTGCATATTTTGTTAAATGCTCGCGGTTTATTATCAAATAAGTTGTTGAACTCACTCAAGTGCGGCTTTTTTATTTTTTTATAGTTAACTAGCATTTAACCCGCTACTTCGATAGCGCAGTTGTTACTATTTATTGAATACTCAAGTTTTATTTTTTTATTTTTTAAATATTTTTGGTTTAATTTAAAAAAATTGGTATATCTGATTCAATTTACTTAGAATTACTTAGAATTTACTTACTGAGTCTTAAAAATTAAGATTCATAATTTGCAAAAATGTCCCTAAAAATAATAAAAATAGCATTTTTTTCTTCATTAAAACTTCCACCTGGTTTTATTACCTACATTCAGAATTTTATGTATACAAAATATAAAAAAAATTGAGAAAAAGTAATTTTGGTCGTCCATATTATTAGGAGCTAGACGTCGGATCAAAAAACACAAATTTTAACAATTCATGTTTAGAAACGTAAAAAAAAAAGCGTACAATAAAAATGAGAAAAGGCTTTTTTTGTGTATCTAATATCATTTTAATTTTCAACTTGCATCAATAATCCTTTATTTCACAAATTTAACTTTATAAACGTAGAAAATACAAAAAGTACCATAAAAATTCAAAAAAATCGCCCAAAACATATTCAGTTTAACCTGGAATCAAAAGTCCTTGGTTGTACAATCCTACCTTCATAAACGTAGAAAATACCAAAAGTACCTTTAAAATTCAAAAAAATTCCTTTTTGGTCGCCCATAACTTTTTTAGTCTCATCTGGAACCAATAGTCCTTGATTGTACAATCCTACCTTCATAAACGTAGACAATACGAAAAGTACCATAAAAAAGCGAAAAAGTACATTTTTGGTCCAAGTTCCAAATTTCAAGTTTAAAATGTTCAAATATCTTGATTTAAAGTCAGTAAATTTACTGTTTTTTGAATAAAAGTAAATATGTTCTAAAAAGTACCCGCTTTTCCCCCTTCTCCCCTTTTATAAATGTGTTTCAATTTTTACTAAATTACATAATATTTTATGTCTGGTGAAATCCCAATAACAAATTTTGTGAAATTGGCCGTCTTATTAGGAATTACATAAATTTTCCGGAATTTTCCCTTTTTGGTACCTGTTTTATCCTCAAAAAAGTTTCCAAAAATTATACCTAAATAATTGTCTATATTCTATTACATAATTATCAAATTTTGCCCCAATATTTTTTCGCGGATTACTCAAAACAGTTTAAACTTTTTTCCTATCTTTATGTGTTTGGAAGTTACATAGGGTACCAAAAAAGTACAAAATTATAGTTTATATCCGTTTTTCCCCCTAAGGGATTTAAAATTCAAAAAAAGGCCAGACACCTGTCAGCTTATCCTTGGAGCAAATTACAATACTTTTTCAATTTAATTTGTATCATTTTTAGTTTAGCACATATAAGATTTCCGATTTTAACCCCGAATTTCAAAAAATCCCTTCTTAGTGGAGCGATACATCAAAAGAGGAACCGAATGTCAAAATTTCATGTCTCAAGCTTCTTGCGTTTGGGCTGTGCAATGATGAATCAGTCAGTCAGTCACGTTACTCTTTTATATATATATCGGGCGTCCCAACTAGAACGCAATTTTTAAATTTTAAATAAAACACAGATATTTAAAAAAAAAATCGTGAACCTTTATTATATCGTAAAGACAGAATGAGGTTATGTATGGAACAATATATCGTGCAGATGGCCGCTGCGGCTTTGCTGGCACACACGCGATCTTTTAATGAAATTTTCAATGACCTTTTTGCATAAATGCTGCTGTATTTCATTAATGCAGCGTCCAATTTCCTCTTTTAAGGCTTGAGTCGTCGTCGACTTATTAGCATAAACCATCAACTTAAAAAAAACCCCAAAGAAAAAAATCTAAAGGTGTTAAATCACACGATCTAGGCGGCCAATTCTGGTCTCCAAAACGCGAAATAACACGACCGGGAAATGACTGATGCAGCAATTGAATTGTTTCTCTGGCTGTATGACATGCTGGCTTTAGTTCCTGAGTCAATTGAAGTTTGTACGCATGAAGATGCAAATCTTTCGTCAAAATTCGCTGCATAGTGGATTTGGAGACACCAATTTGCTGAGCTCGGTGTTGAATTGTTGGATGGAGTTTGAGCGACATCATCACGTACAGCTGCGGTATTTTCGGTCGATCGACCTGGTCGAAGGCGCGTTGTTGTCTTTACATCACTAACTTACCCAGTTTCGGCAAATTTATCAACAAATCTTCTTACAGTTGACTATTTTGGAGCATTATTGTGACCCCAAATTGATCGCAATTTGCGAACTGTAGCCGCAAAACTTTCACCATTTTGCTAAAACAATTTCACAATGAGAATGCGTTGTTCATTCGTGTACCGCTCCATTTTTACTTACCTCGTACCTTCTACTAGCAAACAATAACAATTGTTCCAATGTCAAACAATGACACTTCGAATGGCGTCAAATTTAAAAATTGCGTTCTAGTTGGGACACCCGATAGATTAACATTTATTTGTTACACTTTTTTTATATATAAGAAAAAATTATAACAATAAAGTTGTCAATGCACATCAGACAATCAAAGATTGCACCTCATTTATCAAATCCTGGTTCAAGTGCTAGTGATTTGATTATAATTTTTCTTTTGATTTTTTTATGACGTACTAAAAACTTCGTAGAGACACGGTTAAAGTGCCGGCGCACAGAGGAGTATTTGGCCTCAATTACTAAACGTGTTTTTTGAGTTAAAAGTTCTAGTTTTTTGATAGTTTAAGGTGTAGTATGATATAAGAAATCTAGTGGCAGATTTTGAAAAAATTACACTGCGCAACAAAAGTACACTGCGCAAAAAAAAATTTTTTTTGTCTCTGCTAGAAATAAGGGTATGTGGACTACATTGATTTTGATGCCCTTAATTCAAATCTGTTTTCCGTTTTTCTCTCGTACGTAAGGATTTTCTGTTAAAGGCGTGGCATATTTTACTCTCTAAATCGTTGGGTTGCCTAATCTATTTTGTCATAACTTGAAAACGGATTCTTCGATTTTAATAGCAGGAGCATCAGAAGATGCACCGGGAAATTTTGCTTAAACTAACCACATTCTTTTCTATCTATTACTATTTCGGAGTTATTAAAAATGTAATGGCGAAAAAAAAATTTTTTCCTGCAAAATTTGTTAAATTTTTTGTTTTCAAAATGCCATAAAAAATGTAAGAACCAAAAATTTAAAGCCACATTCCTAAGGAATAAAAGTCGGTTTAAATAGTAAAACTCAATTAACAAATGTTGGTTTTAAAGGTTTAAACGCATTCTTAACTGACTGTATGTACATGCACACATATTATGATTTACGGTCTAATAAAAAAATTTTTTTTTGAAAATTGTAAAGCTCTTATGAAACAGTATTTTTTTATGAAAAAAGGCTTTATTATATTTATTTTATATTATTTAATACTTAATATACGGAAAAGGTAAACTAATAAAAATTCCTTAATAATTATTATGTCGTATGTATATTCTTATTAGCTGCATCATCAGGGACAGGAAGAAGAAGTGTAATGGTTTCTGATGAAAAAGATTTTTTTAATTACCCGTTCTCTTTGCGTACTGCTGCTTATAAAGGGTCACTGCTCAGAAATAACCTATTAAAGACATCTCGATTTGTATCGCTTCTGCTGAATTTCCTGGAATAATTCGTACGATATAATCGTAAGTGCTTATTTCTGGCCTCAGCAGCTTCTTCTCACAATTGGATGGTAGCCTGATACCTGGGTGCCCATGTATTTTTTATGTACCTATATTTGATTTTTGTAAACTTATTTTGGTGATAAATGCTTTTAATAATTATTCTTATTAGGTACGGTATATATTTTTTTTAACATATAATGTTTTGTAGAGCAGGTATATAAAAATATCCCTTATGGGAATGCGTGGGACATTCCCTTATAACTATTATCGATAATAAAGAATTTTTCAAATTTATAATTATAAACAGGTATTAACATTGTAAAGTGTTAAAAGTGATGTGAATAACAGTTAAAATCAATAATTCAAAATACATAAAAGTTTATGACGATATAAATGTATAAGAAAAAGTGCCTGATGAGCAAAAATGGAAGAAATGTGAAAATTTAAAAAAATCGTCAAAAATAATGGCACAAACTTGCGCAAAATTTTTTTTGTTTCTAAAATTAGAGATTCCAAATTTTATTGTGGTGTCAAACATAATTCGTAGAGATGCTAACCTCACTTTCAAAAACCTCTTCATTTCTTTTTTTTGCAAAAAAAAAGTGTAAAAGTGTATAATTTTTTTTTTTTAGCTTTTGAACGAATTGTTTCAACATGAATATTCAACATATTTAAAATTTCTTTTCTTTTTTAAATAACTTTTGATCAAACCTTTCAGCGAAAAAAAAATCATTTTTAAACCTTTATTCGTTCAGCCGTAAAAAAATATCATAAAAACATCCAGAAACCGAAAAAAACATTTAAATCTCATATAATTTTCTTCACTTTCCTGATTTTAGCAGGGTACGCAATCGTTTAATTTTGTTTTGTTTGCGCCAATAAAAACTTGTACGTCATTAGCATAAATATGGATTTTACAATCAGACAAATGTCGATCTAAATCATTGATGTAGATACATAGTAAAAAGTAATGGACCAAGAATGGAACCTTGTGGCACACCTTTAGATATATGTAGAGACGTGAAAATTTATTATTGACGAATACTGATTGTTGACGATTCGACAAGTACGAAGATATAAGATTTGTGGATGTATTAAAAAAATTAAACATGGTTTGTAATATTATACACAGAATATTGTGGTCAAATGTATCGAATGCCTTCGAATGATCTAAAAGTACGAGGAAAGTAATATCACCATTTTTAATATCAACTCTTATTTTCTCGGACACATCAATTTAAGCGGTTGTACAGCTTTGCTTTGGGCGAAAACTAGATTGCCTATCGGTTAAGAGATCCTTATCTAGAACAAATTTATATATTTGTTGATGTAGCAACTTTTCAAATACTTTTGACAGGAAAGGCAATAAAGCGATTGGTCAATATTCATTGTTTGCTTTAGGAATAGGTTCTATTTTTGCATATTTCCAGCTCGAAGGATAGAAAGATTAAGTTATTATTGTATTGAATATACAAGTGATATACGGCAGCAAAAATGGGATGATTATCTTTACAAATTTAGGATATATTTTATCTGTACCAACAGCATTAGATTTAACAGTTAAGCAGCTTTTATATACATCCTGTTGATTTACACAGTTGAAACTAAAAGAATTTTGGCAGCTAGTAGATTGGTGATTGTAGAAATCAGGGATAGTTGGTAAATTAAGAATTTTTAAAAAATGTCTCATTAAGGCTTTCTATATCAATTTCAGTCGTTTGTACTATGTTGCGTTTACAAATACCAATCTCACGTATATTTTTCCACTTTTTCCTGGATTTAACAGCAGATTCAAAAACACTAGAATAGTAAGATGATATCGTGCATTTGATCTTTCTGTTTAACGCTCGTTGTAGTGTTGCAGTGTAATATTATTCACGTAGCTCTTCAGTTTTAAAGCGTTTCCAACGACTAAAAATTGTACCCCTTTTTTTATAGCAAGTTTTATGTCAGTAGTAAACCACAGCTTAGTTTTGTAATTATGTTTTACTGTTTTTAACGACATAGAGTTTGTAAACATATATTTAACATTTGCCTCCAAAAAATTAAGTTGATGCTTAACAGATGGCATGACGTAAATCATTTGCCAATCAATGCTCTGTAAATCGAAAGAGAGCGCATGATAATTAATATCATTAAAATCGTAAAAAGAGACAACATCTGGTGTCTTATGTAGAGTAAAATTTAGCGTTATGAATAATAAATCGTGCTTAGAAAAACATGGTGCAGATAGCTAGTCATATAGTAATACATTTTCTTTATTGCTAACGAATATAATTTCTTACAATGTGTTTCTTGTCGGTTTATAATGCGTGGGTGTAGAAGTATTTGTTGGAAAAAGACCAAGAGCTTTCATATCATTAACTATTTAGATGAGATTCAACCAGAATATTTGAATTGAAGTCACCACATATTACTTTATCCTCATAATTTAATGTAATGTAACGAAATGAATTAAATGTCTTATAATGCTTGAGTCATATAAAAAGTGTTAAATTTGAGCAATGCTAACAAGGTAAAAAGGACCAACTTTAAAAAAGTAATAAAACGTGAAAAAGTATAACAAAAAATTAACATATGTACAAAATCAAGTTTGGGTGTAGTTAGGGTAAAAATTAAAAATAGATTTAATATGAAATATTTTCCCTTAATTGCAAAATAAATTATCCAGATAATCGATTCGTATCGGGTTATCGGTTTCGTCAAGCTTTACATATACCAACACTCGCATATTAAACGCCGAAAAAAAGTTTATTTGCTTTTTTGAGGGTAGTACATAGCAGATTTTAGAATTTTATGATTTGTTATGGTGAGATTTTCATTCACATAGAAAGAACGATCCGAATTAAAACCTTTTAGATTAAGCCTTTAAGGAGTATTGTTTTTGGATTTTCTATAATTGGCTAGAGTTTTTAAAATAAAGTTCTTGTCATAAGGCGAAAAAATTTTAACCATGATGACGGCATCTGGAGAGAATGCCTTTTCTTTATTGTTACTATTTTGGAGGCGGTATATATACTCAGCAAAAATTTATTTTGTACCGGTAAGCCGTAAAAAAAATCATGCCTTCTTATAGCGCAATATTAGAGCGCATTCGAGGGTGCTATAAATGGAAGTCGGAAATTTCTATTAAATATATTTCATTTTTTAAAAAATAACTTACTGCAACTTCTCTCGCTTTGTTCTTAAAAACACATAAAAGATACATGATATTACTGCATTAACCATGTGTGAAAAAAGCAAATAATTAGAGCATCAAAGAGCCCTACCAAGTGTGACATCTCATATAAAAATCATGCCTTCCTGAAGCAGGTTGGGAAAGGAGAGTACATTTATCTCTCCCTTACAAACCTGCTTCCGGGTATGCAGTAATTTTTGCTGGGTATTTAATCGCCGAAATATTTATGTTAATAATACCGCATATTGCCTTAAAAATATCCAAAAATTTTCATTATTATTATAAGGAATCACATTTATACGCAGATCAGATGCAATAAGGGAGTTGTGATTTTAATGTTTAAACTTAATTTTTCAGACTTATAATTTCATCCGCGACTGTTTCCATTTTCGTTACTGATATTTCTCTATTTTATTCATCAAATCTCTTATCGAACATTTTTTCCATGCGCGCTTCACTTTCCTAGAACATTTTTTTCATAGTATCTAGCACATCTTCAAATCTCTTGTCCACAAGATTTTATAATTTAAAGGGAGAATCCACTGCAAAGAGTGTTAGTGTTTTCATAATATTATTAAAGAGTGAGTTTTGTTGTGGCTCTCTTTTCCTATTTGGCACGTTTGTAATGCTTTATGCTCGGCGCACAATTGGGACGAACGACGAATTTCGCCCAACACGACGAATTCGTCGGTAAAAATTCGCTGTGTACATTCGTCGTGTGAAGCACAATAACGACGAAAAAGTAACACCTTTGATAAAACTGATTACTATCTGTGCAAAGAAAGAACAATAATAATCAAAGAATTTAAATTTTTGTGAAACTCAACAAAATAATAAATATAGTTTCTGCCATAGTAAAAAAAAATTTTACGTATAAGTAAACGTTTACAAAGAATGTGCCGGATACGTGTAGTAAACAATAATAACAATTTTGTTTTTGTATAAAAGCCAATAGCGTGACCATATTCATAAAACAATCACTAAAAAAATTCAAACATTTACAAAAATCCAAATAAAAGCAATTTTTGTAGTTTAAAATAAAATATGAAATAATTATTAAACTAAAAACTAACTAAAACTAACTAAACATTAAACTTGTGATAATGACGTGCAAAAAGAATACAGGAAAAACAGATGTTGGTAAATTTCGTACTAACTCAATGATATGTATATGAAATAATATGAAATCAATTAGGACAAATAATTCTATGTTTCAATTTTCAATACAATACTCAGTTCAATAGTTGATATTTGCACATAATACCTGTAGTTCTGATCAAAAGAGTGCTGATGATAAAACCGTAGCTAGTTTCGAAAATGCATTCCACTCAGCTAGTATCGGATGACCAATTTTTCCTTGATATTCTGTCGTTATCGCATTGAACTTATAGCTTAAAATCTATATATATAAAAGAGTAACGTGACTGACTGACTGACTGATTCATCATCGCACAGCCCAAACGCAAAGAGCTAGACACATGAAATTTGGACAATCGGTTTCTCTTTCGATGTATAGCTCCACTAAGAAGGGATTTTTGGAAATTCGTACTTTAAGGGGGTAAAAAAGGGCAAAAACGGGTAAAATCGGTAATCTTATATCTGCTAAACTAAAAACGACACAAATAAAATTGAAAAAGAATTTTAATTTGCACAAAAAATAAGCTGACAGGTGCTGGCCTTTTTTTTAATTTTCAATCCCTAAGGGGAAAAAACGGGTAAAAACTGTAATTTGGTACTTTTTTGGTGTAACTTCCAAACACATATAGCTAGGAAAAAAATTTAAACTGTTTTAAGTAATCCGCGAAAAAATATTAATAGGAATTCGGTACTTTTTTAAAATTCGCATGTATAAGGGGTAAAAATTGTCCCCTTTTTTGGTACTTTTTTTTAAAAGAAACATTTCAAATATTATTCCATGGGACAAAATTTGATCATTATTATTGCCTAATAGAATATAGACAAATATTTAGGTGAAATTTTTGGAAATTTTTTTGGGGACAAAAAACGTACCAAAAAGGGGAAAATTCCGTAAAATGCATGTAATCCTAATTTGACGGTGAATTTTCACAAAATTTATAATTGGGATTTCACCAGACATAAAAAATTATGTAATTTAGTAAAAATTGAAACACATTCATAACAGGATAGAAAGGGGAAAAATCGAGAAAAGAGTTTGGTACTTTTTAGAACATAATTACTTTTTTGCAGAAAAGAATAAATTTACTTACTTAAAATCATGTCTATTAAAATATTTTGTTACATAGATATTTGAACATTTTAAACTTGGAATTTGGAACTTGAACCAAAAATGTACTTTTTCGTATTTCTATGGTACTTTTTTTATTTTCTACGTTTATAAACGTAGAATTGTAAAATAGAGGACTATTGATACAAGATAAGACTAAAAATGTTAGAGGCGACCAAAAAGGTACTTTTTTGAATTTTATGGTACTTTTTGTATTTTCAACGTTTGCGAAGCTAGAATGTTGAAATTAATGACTATTGATAAAAGCTAAGAAAATACAATGTTATGGGCGACCAAAAAGGTACTTTTTTGAATTTTTATGGTACTTTTTGTATTTTCTACGTTTATGAAGGTATGATTGTACAATCTAGGACTATTGATTTCAGGTGAGACCAAAAATGTTATGGGCGACCAAACAGGTACTTTCTTGAATTTTTATGGTACTTTTTGTATTTTCAACGTTTGCGAAGCTAGAATTTTAAAATTTGTGGCTATTGATACAAGGTGAGACTGAAAATGTAATGGTCGACCAAAAAGGTACTTTTTTGTATTTTTGTGGTACTTTTCGTATTTTCTACGTTTATGAAGGTAGGATTGTACAATCAAGGACTTTTGATTCCAGGTGAGACTAAAAATGTTATGGGCGACCAAAAAGGTACTTTTTGGATTGTTATGGTACTTTTTGTATTTTCAACGTTTGCGAAACTAGAATTTTAAAAATAGTGCCTATTGACACAAGGTAAGACTAAAAATATTATGGGTGACCAAAAAGGTACTTTTTTGAATTTTTATGGTACTTTTTGTATTTTCTACGTTTATGAAGGTAGGATTGTACAATCAAGGACTATTGATTTCAGGTGAGACCAAAAATGTTATGGGCGACCAAAAAGGTACTTTCTTGAATTTTTATGGTACTTTTTGTATTTTCAACGTTTGTGAAGCTAGAATTTTAAAATTAGTGGCTATTGATACAAGGTGAGACTGAAAATGTTATGGTCGACCAAAAAGGTACTTTTTTGAATTTTTGTGGTACTTTTGGTATTTTCTGCGTTTATGAAGGTAGGATTGTACAATCAAGGACTATTGATTCCAGGTGCGACTAAAAATGTTATGGGCGACCAAAAAGGTACTTTTTTGAATTTTTATGGTACTTTTTGTATTTTCAACGTGTATAAAGATAGGATTATACAATCAAGGACTATTGATTCTAGGTGAGACTAAAAATGTTATGGGCGACGAAAAAGGTACTTTTTTGAATTTTTATGGTACTTTTTGTATTTTCAACGTTTGCGAAGCTAGAATTTTGAAATTAGTGACTATTGATAAAAGGTGAGACTGAAAATGTCATAAGCGACCAAAAAAGTACTTTTTTGATTTATATGATACTATTGGTATTTTCTACGTTTATGAAGGTTGGATTGTACAATCAAGGAGTTTTGATTCCAGGTGAAACTGAAATTGTTATGGGCGACCAAGATGGTACTTTTTTAAATTTTTATGGTACTTTTTGTATTTTCTACGTTTATGAAGGTAGGATCTTACAATCAAGGACTTTTAATTCCAGGTGAAACTGAAAATGTTATGGGCGACCACGAAGGTACTTTTTTGAATTTGTATGGTACTTTTTGTATTTTTAACGTTTGCGAAGCAAGAATTTCGAAATTAGTGACTATTGATACAAGCTAAGACTAAATATGTTATGGGCGACCAAGAAGGTACTTTTCTGAATTTTAATGGGACTTTGTGAATTTCCTACGTTTATAAAGCTAAAATAGTGAAATAAAGGATTGTTGATTCAATTTGAAAATTAAAATGATATTGGAGACACGAAAAAGCCTTTTCGCATTTTTTTATGTACTCTTTGTGTTGTTACGCTTGTAAGCATGGATTCTTAAAATTAGTGTTTTTTGATCCGAGGTCTAAATCCTAATATTATGGACGACCAAAATTACTTTTTCTCATATTTTAGAACATAGAATTCTGAATAAAGGTAATAATAAACCAAGTGGAAGTTTTAGTAAAGGAAAAAATGTTACTTTTATAATTATAAGAGTAATTTTTGCAAAATATGAATCTTAATTTTTGAAACTCAGTAGCATTGATCTTGCTTTTAGTTAGGAAATATATGCCCGATATATCTTTACTCTGCTTTTTATTTTTCTAAGTAAATTGAATTAAATTAACCAAAAATATTTAATAGTTATAAATAGAACTTGAGTATTCAATAAATAGTAAGAACTGCGCTAAGGAAGTAGCGGGTTAAATGTTAGTTTTATATAAAACAAATAGGAAGTTCAAAAAATGTAATATTAAAAGTACAAAAACTAACTTTATTTTCTAAAAAAGTTAAAAAGTAAAACAAAATTTAATAAAAATTGACACCTTCTACCAATTTGTTCGTCGTTCGCCGGCGTAAGAAATAGAAATAAATCTATTGCAGAGTTCGCCGCGTATAGCGAATCTCGACTGACGCATTTTCATACACACAAAAGTGTTTTTTTTTTTGAATGACGAATATTCGCGACGAAAAATTTGTCGTTCGCCCCAATAGTGCGCCCAGCATAAGATGTATTCTGTTGATACATAACTGTGGTTGTTGTCTTTGTGGGTGTTGTTGTAAGACATTTTTTTATTTTTTTTGTAATTTTTATTTTGACTCTTAATTATATTATATTTTTACTCTTTAGAGTTATTTATTTGGATTTTATTTTGTTTCGATGGTGTCTTTTTCACTGATTTATATATGCATACATATATATTTTTTGTTTATTATTGTGTTTTTTATTTCATAAATATTAAAGTTGTTCCTTTAATTGTCTTATTTCACAGAAAAAAATAATTTTCATAATATTTATGAATGCGGTGAATAAATTTCTGCGTTCATAAAACATATTTACGAATCGATCATAATATTTATGAAAAAATTCATATAAATATGTATACAAGAATCGTTTTGTGTTTCCCAGTATTTAGTTATGAAATAATACATTAATGTTATGATTTTCATTCATAATATTGTTCGTAAAATATATTCATACATTTTATGAAAATTTTAAAATTTCTTTAATTGTAAATTCATCAAATTTTCATATTTTTTTCATAAATGTTTGTATAAGAAATTTTTCGTATATTTTAGAAACAGTTTCATAACAAAAATTTTCCAAAAATATGATCATCCCATAAAATTTTTATATAAATTATAAAAAAAGTTTTTGCTTAGTTTTTCTAAAATCTTAATAAGAATACCAAATTTTTATCAAATTGTGAACAATATAAATATGTTTCAAAAACCAGTTATTTCTGTTAACATATAAGCATAGAATTTATGAAGTATCTATCTATATCTATATATATAAAAGTGAAACTCTGTGTGTGTGTGTGTGTGTGTTAGCTATAGACTCCGAAACTGTAAAACCGATCGGGCTCAAACTTTGGTAAGTTGTTGTACACATACCAGGAAGTGTTTATGGGTGAAAAAAGTGGGCGGGGCCACGCCCATAAAAAATTAGTTATCAGTTTTAGCTACTTTCGCTTGACCGATTTTTCTGAAACTTTGCACACATATCGAACTGTCATGACTAAATAGTTTCGTGATAAGAAAAGTGGGCGGGGCCACGCCCTTAAAAAAGTTTTAATATTGAGGTACTTGCACTGGACCGATTTTTCTGAAACTTTGCACACATATTAAGCTGTCCTGACCTTATAATTTCGTGATTAAAAAAGTGGGCGGGGCCACGCCCATAAAAAATTAGTTATCAGTTTTAGCTACTTGCACTGGACGAATTTTCTGAAACTTTGAAAACATACTGAACTGTCATGACTTTACACTTTCGTCATTAGAAAAGTGGGCAGTGCCACGCCTATAAAAAAAGGTATCATTTTGAGGAACTTGCACTGGACCGATTTTTCTGAAACTTTGCACACATATTGAGTTGCCATGACTATACAGTTTCGTATTTAGAAAAGTGGGCAGTGCCACGCCCATAAAAAAAGGTATCATTTTGAGGTACTTGCACTGGACCGATTTTTCTGAAACTTTTCACAAATATTGAGCTGTCATGACTATATAATTTCGTGATTAGAAAAGTGGGCAGGGCTAGGCCTATTAAAAAAATTATAATTTTAAGGTACTTTCACTGGACCGACTTTTCTGAAACTTTGCACACTTATTGAGCTGTCATGACTATACAGTTTCGTAATTAGAAAAGTGGGCAGTGCCACGCTCATATAGTTTAGTTTTTAGCCTTGCACTTGATATTAGATTAAAATTTAGAATGCGATTAAAATTCATGAGGGGGCGTAGCAACGCGCGCCGGGCTTTTCTAGTACATATATAAAAGTGAAACTCTGTGTGTGTGTGTGTTAGCTATAGACTCCGAAACTGTAAAACCGATCGGACTCAAACTTTGGCAAGTTGTTGTACACATACCAGGGAGTGTTTATGGGTGGAAAAAAGTGGGCGGGGCCACGCCCATAAAAAATTAGTTATCATTTTAAGCTACTTGCACATGACCGATTTTTCTGAAACTATGCACACATATCGAGGTCTCATGACTAAATAATTTCGTGAAGAGAAAAGTGGGCGGGGCCACGCCCATAAAAAGTTTTATCTTTGAGGTACTTGCACTGGACTGATTTTTCTGAAATTTTGCACACATATTGAGCTCTCATGACTTTATAATTTCGTGATTAGAAAAGTGGGCAGAGCCACGCCCATAAAAAAAGTTATAATTTTGAGGTACTTGCACTGGACCGATTTTTCTGAAACCTTGCACACATAGTGAGCTGTTATGACTTTACAATTTCGTGAGTAGAAAAAACGGCAGTGACACGCCCATGAAAAAAGTTATAATTTTGAGGTACTTGCTCTGAACTGATTTTTGTTATACTTTGTACACATATTGAATTGTCATGATTATACAATTTTTTGATTAGAAAAGTGGGCGGGGCCACGCCCATAAAAAAATAGTTATTATTTTTAGCTACTTGCACTTGACCGATTTTTCTAAAACTTTGCACACACATATTAAGCTGTCATGACTATATAATTTCGTGATTAGAAAAGTAGGTAGGGCTATGCCCATTAAAAAAGTTTTAATATTAAGGTACTTTCACTGGACCGATTTTTCTGAAACTTTGCACACTTATTGAGCTGTCATGACTATATAGTTTCGTAATTAGGAAAGTGGGCAGTGCCACGCTCATAAAAAAAATATAGTTTTTAGCCTTGCACTTGATATTCGATTAAAATTCAGAATGCGATTAAAATTCATTAAGGGGCGTAGCAACGCGCGCCGGGATTGGCTAGTTTTATATATTTATGAACATTTTCTTTAAAATTAAGAATTATTCTAAGCAAAATTGTGTTTAACTGAAACCAACGGTTTCAACTTTAACTATTACATTTGATATACTGTAGGTGTGAGAAGTAGAATTGATAGACTTCTTTGTCTAACATACTACCTACATACATACATATGTACATGCAATAAAAACGGCAAACATTGAAATTTTAGTTATGCATTGTCGTACCATGTGGAAGCATCATTAAAAAAAAAATTAAAAAAGAAACAAGTGTGTTAATTAAAAAGTGATTTAATTATTAAAAAATAAGTAAAAAAGTGAGTGATATACATATAAATATGATTTCATGTTTTAAGTGTAATAAAGTATATGCAGATGTAGAACAATACATTTTTCATTTAAAAAATTACCATGTTTGTACAGTTAAAGATAAATTTCTATGTACATATGAAAATTGTCATCAGTGGTTTGATAATATTTGTAGATTTAAAAGGCACTTTACAAGAAAACTCAAAATTGCTTTTAAAAAATAAAGATTGTCTAGAGGAGACAGTAAGTTCCTCCAATGTCATAAATAGTGGGACAGTAGAAAGTGAGTTTGCCGATAAAGGTAACATTGACAGTGAAATTCCACATCACGAAAATGACAATGAAGTAAATTTAAATGACTTAAGAGTTCCTTTTTGCATTTTATTTAACATCTGTATAATAAAGACAATATAAACCGAAAAGATGTTTCACAAATTCAAAAAGTGATAAAAGAATTGATTGTTGTACCAACTGTAAACATTATTAAAATTTTCGTAAAATTCAAAGTTAACATCAAAATCGTTAATCTTATTATTGGAAGATTCATGTGCAATTTTAGATCAAATAGATAGTGAACATAGAAAGAGCTTTCAAGCCACGATTTAGTTGATAACCTAACAATTTCAAGCATTCAAACAGATCACCAACCATTTCATTCTTTTGCAGTAATACTTCCGATAAAATTTCAGATAAAGGCAGTTTCGGAAAAGGATAACAATTTAGTGCAAATGATAAATAACATACATAGCATACTCTACTCTACTTCATTTTTACACTGTGTTCAAGGCAAATTTTGGAATGAAAAAAAAAAAAACGTTTGTATCCAAATAAACTTACTTTTCCAATTTTTTTATATTCTGACAATTTTGGTGTTAACAATGCTTTAGGTTCGAAAAGTAGACATAATCTTTGCAATATTTATTATTCATTTCCATGTTTATATAGTGAATCATCAGCACTCGAAAATGTTTTTTTGACCGCTATTATTAATTCGAACTATGTGAAAATATTGGAGCAATAAGTGCCTTAAAGGAATAATATTCTCAAAGATCTTGAGCTAAACGGAATTGACATAATAATGCCTCATAAACAACCAAGGCGAGGATAAGGACGCTTTAATGGGTCCACGTAACAAAATAGGGGAGGGTCAGTACTCAGCGACACCTGTATTACTGTCAATGGTTTAGAGTGTTTGAAATCTTACACTGGTAAGACATAATGTGTCATGTAGTTATCCCTGGCTAATGCAACTTATCTACGCCCAGGCCCGCGAGCTGTAGCCCTGCCAGGTTAAATAAAAATTGCCAGTGTAGCAGTAGTCATGGATAGACAAAAACGTATGGACGGTTTGAGATAGAAGTGAATTATCTTGTAAGGTAAATCAATGAAGAAACCCGACAGATTATAATTTTTAGGTGACAACTTAGCTTTAAATGTTATGATGGGATTTTCAAAGTCTTTTTCAAATAATTACTACTATCGTTTATGTTCAGTGTCTAAAGAGAGAGCTAAAGAACTTTGCTTGGAAATGTTCCATTTATTTGGAACACAAGAAGTTTATAAAAAACAAGCTGATGATTTAAGTAACGCAGTTATTGTAGAGTCTATTTTAAAAAAAAATCCCATCATTTCACGTAACAAATAATTATGCATGTGATTTAATGCATGACATCTTTGAAGGCATATGTCACTACAGTTTTGGAGAAGCTCCATTCTTTTTTATTTATAAACAAAAATATTTTGATTTAAATACACTTAACCACCGCCTCAAAAATTGCAACTTTGGAATTTTCGGAGAAAAGTATCGTCCTAATGAAATAATGCTGACTTTTACATATTTTATTCCTTTAATAATTGGAGACCTAGTTCCTTCTAATGATGTTGTCTGGGAATTTGTTCTTAATCTTATAAATATCGTTGATGATTTATTGAGTTTCAAATAAAATGCTGGATTTTCTGCTAATCTTAGAAAAAAAAATTGAAAATCATAACCGTCAATACATAATTCTTTTTAATAAGCATCTTAAACCAAAATACCATGTTTTTACACATTATCCTAGCATTATAAACAACCCAGGTCCACTAAGATTATTCTGGAATTTTCAATATGAGGCAAAACACAAACAGTTTAAATTATATGCCCATTCTACAACATCTCGTAAAAATATTTCTCTAACGCTTGCAAAAAAATATCAACTTAAATTTGCCCATTACTTACTTAAAACTCAAAAAAAATAAACAAATTTTCTAAATGTTATAAATAATCCTTAACTAGTAAAGTTGGTATATCATAAATTGGCTAACAACAATTTTAAATTATATTTTGGTGTAGAACATGAAGGCTGTTTAAAAGCACTTTTATAGCAACATACTCAGTTGACGTATTAATTTTCAGAATTATTGCTGTTTTAAGAACGGATGTTAAATCAATTCTTTTTTATTGTGAAAAAATTAAGTCCTATGAATACAAACCACATTACTTATTTTATGAAGTAATATAAGAAAAGTTTGGAGAATACTTTGTCATCGACATAAATAATTTGGAAAATCATCAATGAATACTTCAAGTCAGTATAAATTTTAAAGAAATTTATACAAATAACAAACCACAACTAATTTTAAAGAAATTTAAAAATGGAAAACGATCAACAACAAAACGAAAATTACCAAGAACTATACTGCTTTCTTTCATCTTCGAACTTACTCCAACTTTATGAAAAACTGAAAGGTATTAACGTTTTAGTATATGTATATTAGAGGTCCCTTATTTTTAAATTTTGGAAATGTTGAAACGGTACCCGCTAATTTTTTTCCAATAGACTTGAATATAACTCATGTATAATTTTATGCCCCTACGACCACGCCAAAATTGGTGAGTTTAAAAACAAATTTCGTCGTGTGAAGAACAACAACGACGAAAAAGTAACTTCTTTTATAGTTGATAAACTTGTTTACTGTTTGTGCAAAGAAAAAACAAAAATAATGAAGAATTAAATTTTTTGTG
This sequence comes from Phyto melanocephala, assembly GCA_941918925.1. NCBI lineage: Eukaryota > Metazoa > Arthropoda > Insecta > Diptera > Rhinophoridae > Phyto > Phyto melanocephala. The sequence goes on from OW799235.1 coordinate 46,808,088, forward strand.
AAACTTAACAAAACAATAAATATAATTTCTGTAATAATAAAAACTTGTTTACGTATAAGCAAACGTTTGCAAAGAATGACGTGGGTACGTGTCAGTGTTGCCGTTTTCACTGCGATCGCAGTTTTTCACTGCGATTTGCTCGTCGTCACTGCGTAACTGCGTTTTTTTTAATATCACTGCGTTTTTCAGTTTTTGGTAGTTTTCCTCCTTTTTTGATCAACAACGCCTTAACATGATTTACCTCAAACGTGTTTAACACGTAAGTCTGTAAAGGCTATAACACAACGAGATAAAATTGTCACCCTGTTAAAAAAATAGCAGCTAGATGGCAACATTTTCTGCTGTTACATTACGTTGCAGTTGCTGATTAGGTCTTGAATTAAAATGTCAAAAATCCCGTTAGAAAAACAAAAACAAACATTTCGTGAAAAAAAAATATTTGCTTTTCAGTCCATTTAATTAATTTTTATATTGTATTGCACTGTTGTTGACAATCAAAAATAATAATTTTTTTATACCCTTCACACAGTGAAAAAGGGTATATATAGGTTTGTCATTCCGTGTGAAATTTCTACAATTTTGATTTCCGACCCCATAAAGTATATATTTTCTGAAAGCTTATGAATAGGGGAGTCGATTAAGCCCTGTCAGTCTGTCCGTGTGTATGTTGAAATCAACTTTTTGAAGCCCCCCGACATCGCTTGGACTCGGGTGAGGTATTAAAATATCAGAAATATTCGGGAGTAGATCGGTATTTAAAATCAGAAACATCGGTACATAAACAACTGAGATATGAGCAAAAACCCACGACCACCTCGATTTTTTTTCACAAAAACAACATTACAACAACAACATACATACATACAAACGTGTATACTGGTTAGAGAAAACGTGGGATCGAATCCCAGCTAAGGCAAAAAATTTTTTTTTATTTTTTTTTTTAATTTTTTTTTTTATTTTTTTTTATTTTTTATTTAATATATTATTTATATTTTTATTATTTTTTTTTTAAATTTTTTTTATTTTTTTTTTAATTTTTTTTTTTTATTTTTTTTGTTTTATATATATTTTATATATAATAATTTTTTTTTTTTAAATTTTTTTTAAAATTTTTTTTTTTAATTTTTTTTTTAAATTTTTTTTTTAAATTTTTTCGTTTTTTTAACATACATACGTGAATTTATAATTTTACAATGGGTTGTTTTTATATATGTATGTTTTTATATGTATGTACGTATTTCATATGGGATGAATGGTGACACAAACTACTGTTATTGCATGACTACACGTTGTGAAGGGTATATAAGATTCGGCACGGCCGAATATAGCTCTTTTACTTGTTTTATTTCAGTTGAGTAGTTGAGATAAAATTAACTAAAACAAGTAAGAGCGCTATATTCGGCCGTGCCGAATCTTATATACCCTTCACAACGTGTAGTCATGCAATAACAGTAGTTTGTATCACCATTAATTCCATATGAAATACGTACATATATATAAAAAACATACATATATAAAAACATCCCATTGTAAAATTATATATTTACGTATGTATGTTAAAAAAAATAAAAAAAAATTTAAAAAAAAATTAAAAAATAAATTTAAAAAAAAATTAAAAAAACTAATTAAAATATATATAATAAATATAAAACAAAAAAAAATAAAAAAAAAATTAAAAAAAAAATAATAACAAGTAACAGTGCTATATTCGGCAATGCCGAATCTTATATACCCTTCACAACGTGTAGTCATGCAATAACAATTGTTTGTATCACCATTCATCTCATATAAAATACGTGCATACGTACACGTTAGAATAAATGTGGCATCGAATCCCAGCTGAGCCAAAAAAATTTTAGTGAGTGAGTTAAATAGATGATATTTACATCCAACACTAAGACATTCCGATCAAAGAGTGCTGATGATGAAACCGTAGCTGGTTTCGAAAATGCATTCCACTCGGCTGGTGTCGGGATTAAAACTTACTTTTCCAATATATTCTTTCATTATCACAAATAAAAATTGATTTCTTCATTTAATAATAAAATGAACTAGAGCCAAACTAAAAATTAATAAAGTCTTTGTTAAAAAAGTTCAACAATAAAATAAGAAAATTAAAAGAAAAAAAAAATTTATTTTATTTAATATATTATTTATATTTTCTTATTTTTTTTTATATTTTTTTTCTAAAAAAATTTTTAAAAAATTTTTTTAAATTTTTTTTTAGTTTTTTTTTATTATTTTTTTCTTATTTTTAATATTTTTTTTTTGTATTTTTTTTTGTTTGGTATGTTTTTAACATGTTTGTATGTATGTTGTTGTTGTAATTGTGAAAAAAAACGAGTTGGTCGTGGTTTTTTGCTCATATCTCAGAAAGTTATGGGGCGATTGTGCTGAATTTCAATAGCGATTCATTCCTGGATATTTCCAAGAGATTGATACCATATACAGATCTGAGGAAAATATAGTTGCTTCTAAAAGTTGATTTTAACCAACACACGGACAGACGGGCAGACTGTCAGAGCTTAATCGACTCCTCTATTCATAAGCTTTCAGAAAATATATACTTTATGGGGTCGGAAATGAAAATTGTAGAAATTACAAACGGAATGACAAAGCTATATATACCCTTGTGCACCACAGGTGAAGGGTATAAAAATATAAAAAATATATTAAATAAAAAATAAAATAAAGAAAATTAAAAAAAAATATAAAAAAAATATATAAAAAAAATATATAAAAAAATTAAAAAAAAATTTTTTTTTGGCTCACCCGGGATTCGATGCCACGTTTTCTCTAACCAGTATACACGTTTGTATGTATGTATGTATGTTGTTGTTGTAATGTTGTTTTTGTGAAAAAAAAATCGAGGTGGTCGTGGGTTTTTGCTCATATCTCAGTTGTTTATGTACCGATGTTTCTGATTTTCAATACCGATCTACTCCCGAATATTTCTGATATTTTAATACCTCACCCGGGTCCAAGCGATGTCGGGGGGGCTTCAAAAAGTGGATTTCAACATACAGACGGACAGACGGTCAGACTGACAGAGCTTAATCGACTCCCCTATTCATAAGCTTTCAGAAAATATATACTTTATGGGGTCGGAAATGAAAATTGTAGAAATTTCACACGGAATGACAAACCCTTATATATATCCTTTTTCACAGTGTGAAGGGTATAAAAATTAAAAAACAAGTAATTCTTAAAAAAAGGGCAAAACAGTGAAAAAATTTCCATTTTTTTGTCCAAACGAAAACGACATTTTTTTATTACTCGTCACTGCGCTTCACTGCGTTTTTTATGTCGATTTCACTGCGAAAAAAAGTTGGTCGGCGGCAACACTGGTACGTGTAGTAAACAATAATAAAAATTTTGTTTGTGTATAACATATGTGACCATATGAAAAAAAGATCACTTAATAAACTTAAAATTTGTAAGAACACAAATAAAAACAAATTTTTGTACTTAACTTTTTTATACTTATTTTTAATGTTTTAAAATTAAAAAATTAAACAATTATTTAAATAAAAACTAACTTTATTTTCCTAAAAAGTTGAGAAGTAAACCCAAATTTAATAAAAAATGGTCACCTCGTAGTTCGCCGGCGTAAGAATTAAAAATAAATCTAATGCAGAGTTCGCCGCGTATAGCGAACTTCGACTTACGCCACAATTGTATGCATTCTCATATACACAAATGTGTTTTATTTTTGAATATTCGCGAATAAAAATTCGTCGTTCGTCCCAATTGTGCGCCTAGCATTAGGTTGAAGCAAATTTCTTTTTGAAAGTAGTTTTTGAACAATTTGGAAAGATTTGTCTGTGCTCCTGTACACATTGCAAAAAATATTGCTTCTGTTCTTCTTGTACTGTAAGAAGTCCGTGGAATTGTTGCGTGAGCTGAACAGCTCTTTCAGCGTTGTCATTTACTGCTTTCAGGTGAATCACTTTTGATTTTGCTTCTAAAAAGGATGCACTGTCTTCCCAAGTTGATCGGTCTTCGGTGAGAAAATCTACGTTTATTTTCAATCGGCAAAACATGTCATTGCTTTTTATTGAAACAAAGTCAGGTAGTGTTTTATCTGTACGAAATGAAAAAAGGAAATAAACATTATGACAAAAACGTAATAATTATAAAATACTTACCAAACAATGAAGAACTCATTTCTTCTTTCGATGGAACATGTCGCTTAGAATTTTCAATTTTAATTTCTTTTGTTAAACTTGCCACAATATTCTTTTTTGTCTCAATATAAACCGTTTCATCAGAAAGAGACAAAATAACGACTTCCTCACTTAAATAATAAAGATGCTGGCAATTTTTTTTCAAAACAGCATGTGCAATTGAATAGTCAACACATTCATAGTTCTTAACAGCTTTTATAAAACACAAATCTTGGTGGGGAGCCTTTATGGCTAAGTTGCATTGCATCCATGGTTTAACATAAGTTGTGACAATGAATAGAGAAACTTCTCGTAACCCTTTGTTTTCTTTTGCGGTCAAATTAAGCTGATCGCGATACAAAAACATTTTTATCACATAAATAGCTCTCGCCATCCACCGTGCTTGATGCATAGCCCCAGGAGGTTTTATTTTAAATTTTTTATTATAGTTTCCATTAAAAAATAATATTGAAAGCTCTATCAATTCACGGTAATCACCTCTCACAATTGGTTTTTTTGAGTTCAGAGAGATAAAAGCTAATCAATTTCTCAATCTGCGATGGTTGAAAATGCTGGTCTAAAATAGAGGAACCACTTTCAAAATTGTTATGATTAGTATTGTTCCAATTGTTTTTCAACTTTTTAAAGAGCGGTACATCAGCGCTAACCGTGACTTGAGGGATTTTGGTTTCGAATACAGTTTTCAACACTAACTCATACACATGATGTCTGCACCTAAATAAAATAAGTTCTCTTTCTAGTGATCGCTCCAGTGGCGCACATGTGCCATTAAAGCGACCCGTGTTAGAAGCTGTGGTGTCATAGCACATAATTTGAACTTTATCGGAGATATACCATTCATTTATTGCATTTAATATAGCTGCAGCCTGCTCTTTTTCACTTGCATGATCTAATTAAGGTACTGCAATAAGTTTCTCTTTATTTTCATACGCGATTACAATTGGAAGTCTCTCTTCTTTAACATTTTTTTCATTTATTGGGTGCAATAATTTCCCATCCCCATGAATAGTGACCATATCAGGAACATTATTTTCAAAATCTGTTTTTATTTTTTCGGTGCGTTCTTTTCTCATCTGTGTTCTTTTTCTTTGCATGGTAGATTTATTTATTACAAATTTATCTACATTCTTCCCAACTGCTTCAAGTGTTGCTTCCAGAATATACACGGAATCACGAATGCTCAACTGGCATCTATCAAGGGCAGCTACAAGTTTTGGAGAAAGAAAATCTTTGTGTCCTTTTTTTGCAAATGCAAAACATTTTCTTCCGAAGTCTGTTGACTATGATCTTGGTGATTTTCAACAAAATTGATGGATGACGAATCTGATGCGAAACTTGAATTTGTGATATGACTGGTGTTTTAGCTTCATTTAACTGCCTGTTTCTTTCTGCTATATCGCTCTGCGATTTCGTTCTTTGTTCTCTTCGCCATAAATTGTAATCCACTCCTGTTAAAGAGCCTGGTCTACCAGGTCCTCGCTGTTTTTGCAAAAAAAGTTTGTCTTCATTGATTTTTATTATATTTAAGGCATCAGCGTGCGCTATGTCAAAAAGATCGTCCAATGTATGTACAAACAAATTTTCCTTATCTTTGAGCACTTGGGTTGTCTTCTTTGAATTTTTTTTGCAAATTTTGCCAAACTCGATGTAATTTAAATAATTTTTACACACTATTTCTTAAAATAGAGAGAAAATCATACATTCCTTTATAGCTAGATTAGCACTTTCTTGCACGGTTAATTTTCCTTGTCGAATATTATAAAATAAAACAGCCAGAACTTGTCGGTTTGAAGAAAGTTTCATGCCCGGTATTCGGTGGTTAACATTTCCAATTAAATATACCTTACATTTTTTACTGCCACGTAAATCTTGCGACATTATTAATTTTTTTTTTAATTCTTTACCACAAACTTTTAACAGAATTAAATTTTTTACGCGCTTAAAATACAAATTAAAAAACTCTGAACCTTTCTACTCAATTGTTTGCTCTCTGTTATTCTGCCGCACTGATTTTTATGTGATGGTAATTTATAAATTTTGTTTTCTGCAGTTTTCGGGGAAACCCCTTTCTTAGTTCTTGTTGATTTTGTGTTTGACTATTTAAATAATTTCTTATTAGAAGCAAACAAAAGATAAACACAAATCAACAAATTGAATAGTAGCTTTGGTGACCTTCTTATCATTTCAGTTAATCGTAATAATAATTTTATTTTTTCTCTGATTGAAAAGAAGTTGAGGTCTTTCTTTCTTATTCTCTTATTTATTACATAAATAAACAAAAAAGAAATTTGTTAATCCAAAAATATCCCGATAATGAAAAAAACGCATATTCCACTCTTAAAGGCCCTGTAGCTTACGGAAGGCGAGGTCGTAGGGGCGTACAATTGCAAATGAGTTTTATTTAAGTCAAATGGAAAAAAATAAACGGGTACCCCTGAACTTTTATACTAATAAAAAAACCCATATTGTTAAGGGACACTCTAATGTATATATTATTTTGTATAATTCATGAATAAATGGTTCACAAAATTTTTTAGCACAACACTGTTACATTCCAGTGCTTAAGATTATAAAAACACATCAAATAGATAAACTGCTTACTGATGTTCCAATTGGCTTATCAATACTCTGTGAACATTCTTTGGATTCTTGGAGATCAGAAATAAATTTGCCTCTTAATTGTTCTACTCCTGACAGTATTAGTACCATCCCTGAAGTTTCATCTTGTTCCAAAGAAAATAAAAACACATTTAGTGGGTACTTGCAAAACGTACTAATTTGGTCGAAGAATGGAAAAAGTTTAATTGATTACACTGTGCTAGTTGAAAAAACAGACAAGCCGGGCACCTAGCGTTTTAACATAACTCGGGTACGCTGAATCCAGTGGTGCCCACGGTTTTTTAAGATTGGCTCCGGTTTTCGAGATATACCGTTATTTCGGAAATGGAGGAGGTTGCACAACATATGTTCGCGTAACTCAAAAACGCTTTAGCTTATTGAAAAAACTTAAAAAACCGAAATTCCGCAATAAAATTTCCTTTAAGAAAAGTAAAACTTCTTTCTAATATTCGCAGTCGTTTTAGAAAAATAATTTTTTTTTTTTTTTTAAATTAATTTTTTTTATCAAAATTTCGAAATTTTTATTTTTTTAAAATTCATAAAAAATTGAAAAATTCAGTTAGGCTTCTAATTTTTTGCACACATATAAAAAACAAAGCTGCAAACAAAACAAGCCATAAATAACACTGCTCGACAAAAAATAATTTTTTTTCTTCCCGTTAATTAAAACTATGTGGTCTATGTGGATTTTGATGCGCTGAACTCAAATCCGTAATCGTTTTTTTTCCATCAGATCGGTATTTTTTTTATGGGCGTGCCAAATTTTTTCCCCTAAATTAGGTTTCGGTTTTCAAAAGTAAAACACCAGAAGATGTGTTTTCTCTATCTCTTATCGTTTTGGAATTATTTAAAAATTAATGGAGATAAAAAAAATTTTTCGTGCCAAATTCGTAATATTTTTCAATTTAAAAATATAATTAAAAAAAATATGAAGCAAATATTCAACATTTTGCACTTTTTTCTGAGAACTACTTATCTTAAAAATAAAAAAAGCCGCAAGCCATAAAAATCGGTTAAAAAATGTAGATTTTATTGTCAATTTACCGCAGGTACCCAATATTGTAATGCAACCAGCCTTACATATGATACAGCATTTCGTTAGGTGAGCAGGTAATGGAACTAAAGTACAACGGTATTTTGTATGGTTCTTAGAATTAAAAATTATAACATAGTATTTTTCAATTACCTGTGATTTCAAATTATTGGGTACCTGCGGTAAATTGACAATAAAATCTACACCTGGAAAAGTTAGAAATATTATTCGTCCTGGGTTTTTTTTTACAAAACATGGTCATGAAGGTCTCGACTGGTACTTTGATTAAAACAATTACAGTATAAATAAGAGTTCCTCAACCCATTCACTGTCATATGGAAAGTGCTTGCGAAAGTGATTAGTGAATTTTAAAGCCTCTGACAGTCTTGTATCTAAACAGTTATATTGAAATATCTAAGATGGAGGCGTGTAAAAAGTTTAATTACTTTTGTTATGTGTGTGGGAAATATAAAAATATGCCAAGTCGCCGTAAAATCACTACTGAAACAAGTACCTTGTATGAATCATATTTTTCTTTAAGGGTTATATATGGTAAGAGTTGGACACCATCAATAGTGTGTACACACTGCATTTACCATTTAAATAAGTGGGGAAAAAATGGAGACGCCATGCCATTTGGTGTTCCAATGATTTGGAGAGATCCCATAGTTCATGTTGAAGATGAGTGTTATGCGTGCATAAATTATACAGCGGGTATAAACAGAAGAAAAATGACTTATATGTCTTATACTGAAACAGCATATGCTCGATTTCCGCTGCCACATTCTGATGAAATTACTGTTCCGGGTAGCCATATACCAACAGAACATATTCCCTCAATAATTCATTCTGTTGAAGCGGATAGCCCAGCTACTTCAATGTATCAACCGTCATGCATCACGGTTCCATGCAGTCACAATGAAATCACGCAAGATCGTCTGGATATAATGGTACGGCGTCTAAAATTATCTCAAAGACAGAGCATTCTCTTGGCAAAAGAGTTAAAACGAGCTAATATTTTAGCACCAGGTGTACAAACATACGGGGCTATCAATCGCCATAGACGATTTACGACTTTTTTTAAATCTATTGAGAATAATTCTATTGCGTATTGTACTGACATCCGCGGATTGGTTTTAACAATGCAAAATAAATATAATCCTGGAGATTGGCGCTTATTCATTGATTCTTCCTAAAGTAGCTCAAAAGCAGTTTTGCTACATGTCACTAATTTAAAAAGTCCTATTCCGATAGCACTTAGCACAAATACTAAAGAGACATACGCATCAATGAAAAAAATAATACAGTTAATTAAATATGAAGACCACAAGTGGAAAATATGCGCAGATTTAAAAGTGGTAGCTCTTTTAAGAGGCATGCAATTGGGCTATACTAAAAATATGTGCTTCATGTGCTTATGGAATACGCGTTTCGATAGCGACCAGTACAATACACGGGATTGGGCTTTACGTGAGGAAAGCAGATTGCATAGAAACAATGTTATTGAATTACCACTTGTGTCGATGGAAAAGATTTTGCTTCCTCCACTCCACATCAAACTGGGTATTGTAAAAAATTTTATAAAAGCATTGAGCCCAGATGGTGTTGCTTTTACCGAATTGCACCGAATTTTTCCACGATTAAGCGGCATGAAAGTAAAAGAAGGTATGAACTTTAACTACTTTATTAAATTAGATTTATATTTCATTTCATAATGTTTCTATTTTACAGGAATTCTTAATGGACCGGACATTCGCCGTCTTATGAAGGACCATCAATTTGAGGTTGCATTGAATGATATCGAGCTATTGGCCTGGAATTGTGTGAAATCAGTAATAGAAAATGTATTTGGAAATCATCGGTCTGAAAACTGGCGAATTTTAATCAAAAATATGCTAACCGCATTTAAAAACTTAAACGTTAGAATGTCATTGAAAATACATTTTTTGCATTGCCATGCCGAAAAATTTAATGAACAATCACCAGCCGAGTCTGATGAACATGGCGAGAGATTTCACCAAGTAACAGCCAGGCTCGAACACTGGTATAGCGGCAAACAACTTGATTCGCTATTAGGGGATATTTGTTGGAATCTGCAGGAGGGAGAAATATAAATTTCTAAATAAAAACTACTTAACAACAAAAAATTTTTAGTTTGGTTATATAAAAAATTCAAAAATTTCATCTTTTCTGAAAAAATCAAAAGTTGTAGACAGACTTTAATCACAAATAGCTTATTTTGCACCTGCGCAACTTTATTTTTCATTCCCATCATTTGTTTCTAAGGCCTAGGATTCACTCCTAGGGGGATAAAATGTATGACCGACCTCCAATGTTTTTTGTTCTTAACATTTTCTTAAATTATACTTTCCCTTTATCACCATCCCTTAGGGGGGCCCCAATACAAATGTTGCGTTTTATGAAATTCTTAGATTAATTAAAATTTGTCGACTTTTGTGAATAAAATCAAAAGTTGCAAACATATTTTAATTGTTTATAGCTTGTTTTGTTTGCAGCTTTGTTTTTTATATGTGTGCAAAAAATTAGAAGCCTAGCTGAATTTTTCAATTTTTTATGAATTTTTAAAAAATAAAAATTTCGAAATTTTTATAAAAAAATTAATTTTTTTTTCAAAAAAAAAATTATGTTTCTAAAACGAATGCGAATGTTAGAAAGAGGTTTTATTTTTCTTAAAGGAAATTTTATTGCGGAATTTCGGTTTTTTAAGTTTTTTCAATAAGCTAAAGCGTTTTTGAGTTACGCGAACATATGTTGTGCAACCTCCTCCATTTTCGAAATAACGGTATATCTCGAAAACCAGAGCCAATCTTAAAAAACCGTGGGCACCACTGGATTCAGCGTACCCGAATTATGTTAAAACGCTAGGTGCCCAGCTTGTCACGAAAAAAAAGTGTCAATTTCATGCACAGTGTTATTACAAAAGACATCACTCATTTAAGGAATTCCAGAGGAAACTTTTAATAAACACAATGGCCAAATATATAGTCGACTTGGATGAAAATTTTTCTTTGGCAGAAAGTTATAATATAGAAAAAGAAATATTAAAGATTTTTCCTAATGAAAAACTTGTGAGTAAATCATAATTTCTAATGTTTTTTCTTTTCATTTTAAATATTTTTTTTATTATATCGAACTTGCAAAAGAGGTCGAATTTATGCAAAAGTTTGTAACATGAAAACGCAGATGAAGTTTTGCTTTTTCAGATTCCACGTCACCAACTTCTTCAAGTAATGAAGACAAATTATTTGATTAAAAAAACTTTCTGTACACAGCTTAAAAATTTGTCTTTTTATTATTTGTCATTCTTTTCTTTTAATTCGTACTAAAATAGTTCCTGAGGAAGATAACGCAATAATTAGAAGTTCTCTAAAAGATGATAAACTAAATGAAGATGAATACATTAAATATTGGAAAAAATGTACTCAGTATCGATTTTCTCAAATTGAAAAATGCAAATCGGCTGCTGTGGTTTTTTAAAATATGGCCAGAATACACGAACGCAAATGGATCACTGTTTTTTAATTTATATAAATAAATACACATATATATACATATATATGTATATTTGTCTTTTTCAGTTTAATATGAACTTTCCTATTAAGTACCCAATTGCGAAAGTATTCATGAAAACTGAGCTCTAAAATATGAAAAAATTTAAACTTCATTAAAGTAAAAAATTTCTATCAAAAGTACAAAATGGGTTTAATTTAAATTCCTTAAATGAGGATACCAGAGAAAGTCAGTATATAACAGTATACATAGCTTAATTTGTTTTTCTTAAAAAATATATTTATCTAAATGCAGATACACGGGACATCATATTGCTCATGAATCTTCATTAATTGCTACTATCGCCAAATAAACACGGAGTAAAGCAATCCAGAAAGCTCAGTGTCAAATATTTTTTGGGGGCTTTTGCAATAATTAGATAGAAGATAAACTACGTTTTATATGTTCATCAAAACCATTCCTACAACCACGTATTTTAATAACAGGTGATATACAAATGATAAAGGACATCTTCGTTTATGTTGATGGTTTTCGTTTTAAAACAATGTATGTTATACATGCTTTAGACATATGCTTTAAGATATTTTTTGTTTTCAGTTTTAAATAGCCAGAAGAAGCAAATCTTTTCTGGGTATTTATTGAACACTTTTTTATAGCATTAAAATTCTAAAACTAATATTCAAGTTTCAAAATTATGTACAAGTTTAATTCAACCATGAAATCTTTCTTAAAATAGAAAAAAATTATTTTTTAAAATTTATTTAAAATATGAATTAAAAAATAAACAACAATGTCGCATTTTCATTTATATTATAAATTTGTTCTTAAATCTATGAACTCATTCATAAAGAAATCCCAGTATTATTAATATCTATGAAAAAAATCATAAGTATTAAGATTTAGTTCATTGGAAAATTGTTTATGAACTTTATCATAAACTTAAAGCGTTTTTTCATAAATGGTAACAATATTTTCATAAATGTTGCAAACAATATTTTTCCCAGTATTTTTGTTTTTGTGAAATTGTTCATAAATAATAAAAAAAAAATTTATAATTCTGTTCATTGGCAAATTTTTCATAAAATATTCAAAAATATTATGAATTTTTTTTTCTGTATTAAATATAGATTTTAATAGTAATATGTATTCTGGTTACTTTAGTGTACATTAACTGTTATTTTAATACAATATTAATTTTTAAATATGAAATAAATTAGAGCTTATCTAAAACACAACCGATGGGATCAAGAAATATTTTCGATAATCAACTTGCTCTAAATGATCTCATAAGAGACCACCAGCTAACAAAAGAGAAATCGGAGCTTTTAGCATCTCGCTTAAGATAGCGAAATTTCTTACAAATCGTCGTCAAGTTAACGGAATACCGGAACCGACATAAGCCATAAGCCATTTTTTAAACATGAATGGTCTTTTTGAGAAACTCGGCCAAAAATATGTTCCAAGTGCGTGGCGGCTATTCATTGATAGTAGTAGAGACAGCCTTAAGGCCGTTTTACTACATATAGGCAATGAGGAGCCATCTATACCTATTGCACATACCGTCAATTTAAAAGAAGCATATAAAACTATGACCACAGATGAGAAAGCTGCGTGGAATTCATTTTGAAAAATTGTTTCTAACTTTATAGGTAACATCAGGAGTCCAAATTACAAAGAAATCGTCTGTGATTTGCTTGAAAACTATTAAAAAATCGGTAAATATTAATTAAATGAATTTTCTTATCCAGGTTAGTTTTTCTAAATTTTTAATTTTATGTGCAACAATTTCACTAAAATACATTTCTTGCATTTCTTTTAATTTTAGGTGTAAAAATTTCACTAAAAATACAGTTATTGCATTCGCATTTGGACTTTTTTCGGAAAGCCTTGGTGCTGTAAGCGACGAGCATGGTAAACGATTTCATCAACAACTTAAGACCATGGAGCAACTTTATCAGTGACTATAGAATGAAAATATGATAAGAGATTTTATTTGGTTATTTATAAGAGAATAAAATTCAGAAAATTATAGCAAACAAAACAAAATTCGAAATTTTGTTCAGATTATTCTTTGTTAATCTTCTTTATTAAAATATAACTACTTGTTACCTCTGTTTATACTTTCACTTTATTGGGAATAAAACTCGAATATATCGATGGATTTTAATGCAATAAAATTTATTTTATTTTTAATACATGCAGCTTTAAGACTAAGTACTAAAACTGATATTTTCAATTGAATTAAAAAAAAAGCAGAAATAAAATAAGCGGACAGTTGTCTGGTACTTTTTTTAAAATCGAAAGTCTTAGGGGCAAACCCGGTAAAAACTTTATCTTTGGTACTTTTTAAGATCTCATCTAACTTCTAGACTGATTAACGTCGGAAAATAATTTGATATTAATTTTTCATTAAAAAAAATAAAAAACCACAAAATTTTTAGCTTTACACTAATTTGTAATAAAAAATATCAAAACTAGGTACTTTCAGTTTATCGGGAATAAAACACGAATTTATCCATGGATTTCATGTAATAAAGTTTATTTTATTTTTAACTAGCCAATCCCGGCGCGCGTTGCTACGCCCCTTCATGAATTTTAATCGCATTCTTAATTTTAATCGAATATCAACTGCAAGGCTAAAAACTATAACTTTTTCTTTATGAGCGTGGCACTGCCCACTTTTCTAATTACGAAACTGTATAGTCATGACAGCTCAATAAGTGTGCAAAGTTTCAGAAAAATCGGTCCAGTGCAAGTACCTCAAAATGATACCTTTTTTTTAATGGGCGTGGCACTGCCCACTTTTCTAATAAGGAAAGTGTAAAGTCATGATAGCTCAGTATGTTTGCAAGGTTTCAGAAAATTCGGTAAAGTGCAAGTAGCTAAAACTGATAACTAATTTTTATGGGCGTGGCCCCGCCCACTTTTTCAATCACGAAATTATAAAGCCATGACAGCTCAATATGTGTGCAAAGTTTCAGAAAAATCGGTCCAGTGCAAGTACCTCAAAATTAAAACTTTTTAAGGGGCGTGGCCCCGCCCACTTTTTTTATCACGAAATTATTTAGTCCTGACAGCTCGATATGTGTGCAAAGTTTCAGAAAATTCGGTCCAGTGCAAGTAGCTAAAACTAATTTTTTATGGCCGTGACCCCGCCCACTTTTTTAATCACGAAATTATAAAGTCACGACAGCTTAATATGTGTGCAAAGTTTCAGAAAAATCGGTCTAGTGCAAGTACCTCAAAATTAAAACTTTTTAAGGGGCGTGGCCCCGCCCACTTTTTTTATCACGAAATTATTTAGTCATGACAGCTCGATATGTGTGCAAAGTTTCAGAAAAATCGGTCAAGTGCAAGTAGCTAAAACTGATAACTAATTTTTTATGGGCGTGGCCCCGCCCACTTTTTTTCACCCATAAACACTCCCTGGTATGTGTACAACAACCTACCAAAGTTTGAGCCCGATCGGTTTTACAGTTTCAGAGTCTATAGCTAACACACACACAGAGTTTCACTTTTATATATGTAGACTAGCCAAACCCGGCGCGCGTTGCTACGCCCCTTAATGAATCGAAATGCATTCTGAATTTTAATTGAATATCAAGTGCAAAAACCAAAAAATTTAATTTTTTTTATGGGCGTGGCATTGCCCAGTGTTCTAATCACGAAATTGTAAAGTCATAATAGCTCAATATGTGTGCAAAGTTTCAGAATAATCGGTCCAGTGTAAGAACCTCAAAATGATACCTTTTTTTTTATGGGCGTGGCACTGCCCACTTTTCTAATCACGAAATTATTTAGTCATGACAGCTCGATATGTGTGCAAAGTTTCAGAAAAATCGGTCTGGTGCTAGTACCTCATAATTATAACCTTTTTTTATGGGCGTGGCCCTGCCCACTTTTCTAATCACGAAATTATATGGTTATGACAGCTTAGTATGTGTGCATAGTTTCAGAAAAATCGGTCCAGTGCAGGTACCTCAAAATTAAAACTTTTTTAGGGGCGTGGCCCCGCCCACTTTTTTTATCACGAAATTATTTAGTCATGACAGCTCGATATGTGTGCAAAGTTTCAGAAAAATCGGTCAAGTGCAAGTAGCTAAAACTGATAACTAATTTTTTATGGGCGTGGCCCCGCCCACTTTTTTTCACCCATAAACACTCCCTGGTATGTGTACAACAACTTACCAAAGTTTGAGCCCGATCGGTTTTGCAGTTTCAGAGTCTATAGCTAACACACACACACACACACACAGAGTTTCACTTTTATATATATAGATAGATAAATGCAGTTTTAAGACTAAGTAATTTTTTAATTTCAAAAATTTTATAATTTTACAAATTTTTTCGGACTTTTTTCTCGATAACTCCAGAACTGATGGCTAGATAAAAAAATGATATTAGAGAAACTTAAAGCTGGCGTAATTTAAAGTTTTCAGATGGAATGATGGATGGATGGATGGATGATGTATGGAGCAAACCTTACCATTAGAATTTAAAATTATGATTTTTGCTGTTAGGTGACTATAACGGATAAAAAAATATAGTGGTTATTC
Source organism: Phyto melanocephala (assembly GCA_941918925.1). NCBI lineage: Eukaryota > Metazoa > Arthropoda > Insecta > Diptera > Rhinophoridae > Phyto > Phyto melanocephala. The sequence continues at coordinate 46,824,014 of OW799235.1, forward strand.
TGGGGGGAAAAAGTTGTCATTTGTTGCATAGTGTTATCAGAGTGGCTTATATAATAAGCGGTAACAGTTTAACAGTGATGTAAAATGTTTATTATTGTTTTTATGGGGCATATATTGCATAGAATATATAAAGGTTAAAACGAACAGCTATTATAGTTCTCAAAATATGTCAGAAAATGTGTGTGGGAGGTATAACGGCCAATTATTTATATGTATACTTATGTCACATATTTTGTGTTTTTTTATACCCTTCACAGTGAGTGTAAAGGTTATTATAGGTTTGTCAGTCCGTGTGAAATTTTTAAAATATATATTTCCGAACTCATAAAGTATATATTTTCCGTAAGTTTATAAATAGGGAAATCGACTGAGCATTATCTGTGTGTATGTTGAAGTCAACTTTTGGAAGCCCCCCGACATCGTCAAGACTCGTGTAAGGTACCAAAATATTCGATATATTCGGAATCAGATCAGAAAAATCGGTCCATAAACAACTGAGATAAGATGAAAGCCTAGACCACCTCGTTTTTTTACAAAACAAACAAATTAGATGAACGTAGGTTCAAATCCCAGTTGAAACAAACTAATTTTTTTTATTTTTTTGAGACATAAAAACATACATACATAGGCTCAATTTATAATTTTAAAATAGGAAATTTTTAAGCGGATAAGATCATTATAAAGATAGTAAAACATATCCAGCAAAAATTTATTTTGTACCGGTAAGCAGTAAAAAAAATCATGCCTTCTTATAGGGCAGTATTATTAGAGCGCATTCGAGGGTGCTATAAATGGAAGTCAGAAATTTTTATTAAATATATTTAATTTTTTACAAAATAACTTACTGCAACTTCTCTCGCTTACGAGGATGCAGGAATGTAAGCGAATGATTACCTCTCTTTACTGTAGTTCTTAAAAATTTATTGAAAACACAAAAAAGAGTCATGATATTACTGCATTAACCATGTGTGAAAATAGCAAATAATTAGAGCATCAAAGAGCCCTACCAAGTGGGACATCTCATATAAAAATCATGCCTTCCTGAAGCAGGTTGGGAAAGGAGAGTACATTTGTCTCTCCCTTACAAACCTGCTTCCGGGTATGCAGTAATTTTTGCTGGGTTACTTCATAGTTTGCATTTTTTTGCAGATTTAATTAAAGATAATTTAAGTAGTCCATATATAGTATATAACTAATGGATGTATTCAACTAAATAAAAACAAAAAATAATAAGAGATGAAGATGATAAAGGGTGTTATCAAATTCGGCACGGCCGAATAACGCACTATTACTTGTTTAAGTAAACATTGTTTTTGATGAACAAAAAGTAAGAAAAGTTTTAATATATTATTCTCCAGCTTTTTTGAAATCTGGTTTTAGGAAGAAATATTGAAGATTGTGAGTGCCGTTGACGTATTTTTTGGTACCATGTAATTTTTACGACAAAGTTTAATGAATGGACCCTTGTCGTATTTCTATTGTTTTCATCATGAAAGCGACACGGCATCGCCACTCACAATAAAGCTGACTTCATTGACTTTTAAAAAGTATAATTTACTAATGATAAAAATAAAAAAAGTATTAAAATTCACCTGTACACACATATTTGCATGACACATTAGCCTTCCGTTTTCAAAACGCCAAGTCTGTGTAGTAGCTCTCTGATTATTTTGCGGCCGTACAACAAGTTTTGTATATTCAGCAGGATTTGGTGTTTTTTCCAAGTCTAAGACTAAGCGTGGCGTTGGACGTGAAGATTTATTAAACTCGGATGGGGGAGATGAACCTTCATGTTCTAATTGACCGTAAGAATTCATTAACCATAGTTGAGAACGATCACCTGCACACTTCTTAGTTATCACTACTCTCTTGTCTTTAACCCCTAAAACTAATTGCTGACCCTCTATTCCCACATTTTGGTCTTCACAATCAGACAAAACAATTTGAAATGTCTTTTTAAATGATATATATATAAAATTTGCGTATGTAATACTTTTCGCACTATCATTTTTGCTGATTGAATACTCAATAAAATTTCCTCCAGGTGCTTCAATAAACAAAGCTTGTTGTCCTATAGGATCATCTAACACATACGCTAATGAAGATAATGGCTTTACAATAGTTCTCCAATCTGGTTTCATTCCTTTTTGAGAAAAGTATATTGGAACTTCAGAACAATTATCAATTCTCATTGGTGGTGGTAAAGTATTAGCATCCGTAAAGTGCAAAAGGGACGTTCCTCCATGTAAAACAATTTCCAAGCGTAAGAACAACATTTCACCTAATTCGTTTCTAATATTTATGTAAACACTTTTTGCTTCACTTATTGGCAAGCCACTGGACCAATTACAATTATCATCATCTGCAATTCTTACACACAACAGTGGCTCTTGCTCACAATTTGGCCAATGAAAAGGAAAATTACATCCTGGTAAAGCTGTTATTACTCTATTAGAGGCAATTAGTTTCTGAAATAAAAAAGACCTTAATTATTCTATATATATACTTATATTGAGTACTAATTTTGAGTAGGTTTTTATACCCTTCACACAGTGAAAAAGGGTATATATAGGTTTGTCATTCCGTGTGAAATTTCTACAATTTTCATTTCCGACCCCATAAAGTATATATTTTCTGAAAGCTTATGAATAGGGGAGTCGATTAAGCTCTGTCAGTCTGTCCGTGCGTATGTTGAAATCAACTTTTTGAGGCCCCCCGACATCGCTTGGACCTGGGTGAGGTATTTCAATATCAGAAATATTCGGGAGTAGATCGGTATTGAAAATCATAAATATTGGTACATAAACAACTGAGATATAAGCAGAAACCCACGACCACCTCGATTTTTTTTTTCACAAAAACATCATTACAACAACATACATACAAACGTGTATACTGGCTAGAGTAAACGTGGCATCGAATCCCAGCTGAGCCAAAAAAAATTTTTTAAATAGCATCTCTGATTCTAGGAAATTTGCTCTTAATGTATAGAAAGCCTTTACCGTCCTTGTTCATTGCTTTTTTCAAAATTTTTCATTAGGCCTAGCTTTATATGAAGAGGAGGCAGAAGAGTTTGTTCTTTATGATTTAAAGGCTCTTCTGCAACATTTTTTTCTCCTGGAATAAAATTTACTCTTTTCGGCCAAATTTTAACATTGTAGTGTTTTCCTATCGCGCGGCTATCCCATTCACATAAGAAGCAATTAAACTTAGTATATCCACTTTGAAATACATTTAACATTGCTACGACTTTCAAATCTGTACATTCGTTCCATGACTAATGGGAATAAAAAAATTGTTTGTAGTATTATCTCATGCTACAATAGTTTTCTTTCATATTTCTTGCATACGCGAGTGGGACCGATGGAAATTTGTTGCCATTGTGAAGTAAAACGGCTTTCAAACTTGTCTCTGATGAATCAATAAAAAGCCGCCAATCCTCAGATTTATGACTGAAACACAGTTGTCGAAAAAGTCTATCAGCATTATCACAAAATACCAAAATTTTCTCTCTGCTGAAATATCTCAAAAATGTTTTTTTTTTATTTCGAAAGTACGAGACGTTAACGTTTATTTGCCCCAAATTGCAAGAAGCTCAGACTTGTTTTTTTTTAATCAGTTTAATTCAGAAAATAAGGTTTACTCGTTGAACTTCCAAATGAATGCGAAGAAACACCTATGGTGGCGTAAGTGGCTTCAGTTGCTGCAGAAAACCCATCTTCTTCATCGTCTGTAGGAGGCAATGGAGGTAAAAATTTGCTTGTAAACTGGTAAACTAGTCGTTTGACACATGAAGTATTTGGATATGTAACTTTATTTTTTGTTTTTTTTTTCGTAAACCCACGTGTTTAAGTATGGCAAAAGTAGCAATCATTTTTGATGATTTTGTGATTCGCTCCAAATCGCTGGCTTCATAAACGGCAAAGACTAATGACTTCCTTTTAAACAACCTCTTAAAAGAATTTGCACAGCTACTACAACATATTAATAGCAGCCAATTTTTATCTCTATCATCGATAGGAAACCCAAAATAACGGCGATAAGCATCTTTAATCTTGGAAGATATTGGGCCAATTCAAAGTGGTTGCATATCAGTCATATTTGTGCTATTTCATATTATTTTATGCATGCATAAAATTTTTGTTAGTAATTTCCATACCAAAAAAATAATATGACTTTACACATTTGTTTCCTATGTATAAGAAATTGTTTATGTTATACTTTTGACCATACTGTCTCTCAGAGAGAATTTCTTCGCTTCTCACCTCTCAGAGAGAATATTTTCTGTTTTCTTCTTTCCTGTATACATACAATTTTTAACAGCGTCATCTCTTTGTCTTCTTTCTTGTATTAAATACATAATTTGTTAACAAAAGGTGTTCAAAGTCACTAGTCATATTAATATGAATTATATGACATAGTACAATATGAGAGTCTACTTTGAATTGGCCCATTGTCTCCCGTTGAGAACTTAAAGTTAGATTGCCACATACCTAACAAAGTAAATTTGGAGATTTGTTACAAATCCTTGACATTTTGTAATATGAAAGCGTTTGTTGATTCTTTAATTGCTTTATTTCTTTACACAATAACAAAGTGTATCACAAAGTTTAAGGTCAAGCGATTTTGCAATTACCTTGACTTTGTCAATAACTTCTTTGTCTACTGTTTTGCTTTTTTATATGTAATTATGTACATCAAAAGCAGTTCAGCCAAAAACTTCATCTGAATGGTTTTCATCTAAGTTTAAACTTACTAAGGTCTTGCCACTTGTAAAAATAAATATTTCATTCTGGAGTGCGAAATGTGTATCCTTACTTCCTCGGACTTCATTTCGATATTCACATTGTTAATTATTTTCAAAATGTATGGCAAATATAAAATATACATCTTTGTTTAAACTTTTTATATTGCACTTCCAATAAATTTAAGACGTTAATTTTTATGTCCACTTTCAAAGTTATTTAAATTCTAAAACTACGTTAGCGAACTTCTGTACCGAAATAGTCTTAAATTTTTAAAGTTCTTCGTTTCGGCTCGAGCTATTACAAAAGTAAAAACTTATTTTCTTCAAATTCGCAAAATTTCTAAACAAACAAGGAAGCATAACAAGAAAATAGAACTAAAACTTACATGGGGGTACCGTGATATTTTTTAAATAAAAAAAGTACTGAAAATAGTACCATAGTACTGAATTTTCCATCACTGCTACACTATATAAAAATATAAATGCTTCCATATTTCGACTACAATGAAACCTACCTTGTCCTTTATTTTTAACGTAAAATCTATTTTGCATTCTTGTATTTGTAATAAATACTAATAAAATAGGATAAACACAAAATGGTACTAAAAATGTCGCGGGGAACTACTTTTTTATACACACCACCAAAATAATTAAATTTAAAAGCTCATAAAACCGAAAGAATTAGAGGTATGATGATGAAATTGTGCACATATAGCTTTCCAGTCAAAGAATGTATCTTAAATTCATATGGACAAAGTTTTTGGAAGACTTAAGGATTATCAGAAACTATATTGACACGCGTACTTCTACGCCCATTTTTATTGCAAGACTTAATTAAAGAAAATATTTTAATAACAAAACGAAGTTACACAAAGAATGTGATACATATTTTAGTATTAAGAGTTTATTTCAAAGCGATTACTAAAAATTTATTATTATAAATTTTGTACTATAAAAGTAAATGCATAAAATTGGTGGTGGGTATCAAAAATTTAGTGTTCTTACTTGTTATACCCTTCACCTGTGGTGCACAAGTGTATATATAGCTTTGTCATTCCGTTTGTAATTTCTACAAATTTCATTTCCGATCCCATAAAGTATATATTTTCTGAGAGCTTATGAATAGAGGAGTCGATGAAGCCCTGACCGTCAGCCCGTCTGTCCGTGTGCTGGTTGAAATCAACTTTTAGAAGCAACTATATGTTCCTCAGATCTGTAAATGGCATCAATCTGTTGGAAATATCCGGGAATGAATCGCTATTGAAATTCAGCACAATCGCCCTATAACTATGAGCACAATTACAACAACAACATACATATATACTGGTTAGAGTAAACGTGGCATCGAATCCCAGCCGAGCCAAAAAAAAATTTTTTTTATTTTATTTTTTTATTTTATATATTATTTATATTTTTTTTATTTTATTTTTTTATTTTATATATTATTTAAATATATTTTTAATTTTTTTATACATTATTTTTTATTTTTTTTTTAATTTTTTAAAATTTTTTTTTGTAATATTTTTTATTGTCTTTTTTTTGTTTTTAATATATTTTAAATTTTTTATTTTTTTTTTTTTGTAATTTTTTTTTTTTAGAAACATACATACGTAAAGATAATTTATAATTTTTCAATTGTATGTGTTTTTACATGTGTATGTTTTTTACATGTATGTACGATTTTATATGAGATGAATGGTGATACAAACAATTGTTATTGCATGACTACATGTTGTGAAGGGTATATAAGATTCGACACGGCCGAATATAGCACTGTTACTTGTTTTTTAAATGAAAAACTTTTGAAAGTAATAGTTTAGTACTGAACTTTTCATTGTAAAAACCTGAGTCTACATGAACTTTTGTTTAATTTTTATAGCGGTGTATAAATAATCTAAAATAAGGTGTGTCTCAGTAAAAATGCACTATAAAAGTAAGTGGCATTTTTTGTGTGTATGTGGCAACTTTGGAATTTGACAGCATACGTTTATTTTGATTATTAAAAGAGAAAAGTTGTTAAAAAAATTTGGAAAGTTTACAAACTTCGAGTAATTTCAGTCAAGAAGTTGCATGTAATGTGTCAACCGTCCGTTTTAGACAGTAAGGCTTCTGTGTGTCAACGTGCCGGTCGGTGTCTGGGAAACAAAGCGCTTGTAAACGAGAGTATCGCCGAAGATCTGAAAACACCAATTTGTCATCGTACTCAACAACTTCAAATTTCACGAAGCACCACGCTACGAATTTCGACAAAAGTCATCCACCTTCATTACAAAATTCAGCTTACTTAGAAGCTCCAATCAGCAGACAGTGAAAAGCGCCGGCAATGCGTACAATAAATAATGGAGCAAAGTGCAGTCAATGCTAACTTGTCGAAGAAAGCCATCTTCTTCTATGAAGCGCATTTCCATCTGAATTGTTTCGTGAATATACAAAATTGTCAAAATCCTCATGCAGTTCATGAGAAATAAATGTACTTACAACGGACAATTGTCTAGTGTCTAGTGACGATTTTGGTCAGGTAGCGTAATTGAGTTTTACTTTTTTAAACGGAAAGGAATAGTGAACGGAATTCTTTATAGGAATATGATTAAGAGTTCTTGTGGCCTCACCTGGACGGCACGGATCAGGACGACAAGTGTTTTAAGCAATACAATTCATTTACATCGACGATTTTCCAAAAAAAATTTCTTAAGAAATTCCGATGTCAACTGGCCATCAAGGTCATCGGTAAAATACAGCCACAACTCTTTAAAAAATAAATACAGAAAATTCTATAAAAAGAGTAATGGCTTGTCATTAGAGCTGTAGGGGCCATTTGACCAAAATTTAATCGAAATCAAATACATGTTTATATATTCGAGCGAAAAAGTACGCTCTTTCTTTTACAAAAAAACACTCTTTTTAGAAAATTGCCTGCGTGTTTTTCTGTATATCTTCCTGAACTCAAAAGGTTTAAAAACTACTGGATAAACTTAAATACCCTGAAAACGAGTTAACATAAAGGATACTTTTTTTTTTCAAGACAATACCTTCTTTCAAAGAGAAAATAGGAAGCAAAAACGAGAGTATGCTATATAATACTAAAAAGTTGGTCAGAAATAAAAGTATACACAGACATAACAGAAAGAGAAACACAAAACAATGTTCTATAATACAAATAATAAAATATATCTTCGAATGAAAACATTTAAAAAATTTTGGGATAATTTGTCAGCCCAGACACTCTAGTTTATGTATAAAAATCTAATAAATGCATTTTGTCCTTAATTAAATAAATTAAAAACCAGATAAGTCAAATCAATAACACTGCTCAGCAGGAAAATCCTCCATTAAATAAAGCTATGTGGACTATATGGATTATGATGCGCTTAACTCAAATCCGTTGTCGGTGGCAAATTTTTTCTCCTAAATTAGTCAAGTACGGAGACATATTTCATCCTAACTCGAGAACTAGTCATTCGATTTTTAAAAGTACAATACCAGAAGATGTGCAAAGAAATTGTATTTATTTTAGTTGAATAGAACTTTTCTCTATCTCTTATCGTTTTGGAATTATTCAGAAATTAATGGAGAAAAAAAATTTTTTTTTTGTGCAAAATTCGTAATATTTTTCAATTTAAAAATGGAATTAAAAAAATATAAAGCAAATATTCAACATTTTTCTGAGAGATACTTATCTTAGAAATAACAAAAGTCATAAAACATAAAAATCGGTTAAAAAATATATATTTTATTGTCAATTTACTGCAGGTACCCAATATTGACCAAATATGTGTAATGTAGCAAACAACGTCAGAGTGGGCGCACTGAATCGCCTTTTAGCAACAATGAATGGCAACTATTTACTTCTATATATTTTCGTACAGCAAAAACAAATACAAGCAAAAAAATTTGCCAGATTGTAATTTTGTAGCAACGCTTCGCTTAAAGCACCCACCCTATCGTCACCCGTAGATAACTTCAAATTACAATAAAAAATTAAAATATTTACCGCATATATATTTTTTTATTTTAAATAACAAAAATTTTTATTAACAATTACTAATTTTTATTTAGAAAACATTGTTAAAATAAACAAGTAAGAGCACTATATTCGGCTGTGCCGAATCTTTTATACCCACCACCAGTTTTCCGTTCTTTTGTAGCTAGGGATTTTTTCCCGAAAATTTTTGTTTCCCGGATATGCGATATTTATTTTTTAATATCCCGGGATCCCGCAGCAAAACAAATAAAAAGTAAATTTGATTTTAATAAAAAAAAAAGCTTTTTATTAAAAAGCATAAAATAGTTTATGATAAAAAAGAAACACTTCAAAACTATAAAAATTAAAAAAGAAACTTTAACTTAAAATATAAATTGAGTAAAAATATTTTTTATTGAAAAAACTACTATTCTCTAGATACGAGATCAAATGTGAGCACAAAAACAAAAATACAGGTACTTCAGCTATGAGATCAAAAATATCTCAATTTATAGCACAAAATGTATTTGTTTGTTATTAACAGTAATCGCTATGCAATAATCTCTTTTTACTGAAATATAATATCACTTTCTTTGTATAACTTCGATATGCCAGTAAAATGTTTTCGTTAATTTAGTCTTTCAATGAAAGTGGGCGTTAAAGTAGGCGTGTTGAAGTTGTTTCTACTAATGAATGCAACTTAGATAATTAACTATAGTCCTTTATTATTCCAAAACCTTTATTCATAGAGAAATTATATGAATTTGAGATAAAGCGTTATATGTGAGGTGGGCGTTAAAGTGGGCGTGTCACATTTATTTTCCGTTAGAAGAAATCCTTTCACCAGAAAGCAATGTTTGAGAGATTTCAGAATCGTACGTTTAATTTTGTTAGTTTTATTAGGTTTTAAATTTTAAATATACTGAAAAATACACTGTGCGGTAAAAATTTTCGTACATTTTGATCTATAACTCCTTTCCTAATGCATAGATTTACGCAATTTTCGGGGAAAGATATTGTTTTTACTCACGAAATATATGTATATTCAAAGTTTCATGACTCTACGTTAATGCTTTTGGACACAATTCAATTTTATTCGATGTTCGAAGGACACGGTTTTTTCGACCTACTCTTGCTTTACAAGCTGTAACTCTCTTCCTAATATTTCGATTTAGCCCATTTTCAATACCTTGTCTATAAGAAAAATTCTGGCAAAATCTTAGCCCCCTAGCTTTTTCGGTGCGACCTCTATCGCAAAAATTGCTTACATCTATGCATTAGGAAAGGAGTTATAGATACAAATGTATGAAAATTTATACCGCGCAGTGTATTTTTCAGTATATTTAAAATTTAAAACCTAGTAAAACGGACAAAATTAGATGTACGATTCTGAAATTTTGCACACCTTGCTTTTTGGTGAGAGGCTTTTCTGTAACGGAAAATCAATGTGCCACGTCCACTTTTACGCCTTTATGGTGTTACCTAAAATTCATATAATTTCTCTATCAATAAAGATTTTGGAATAATAAAGGAAACACCTAAGTTTTACTCATTAGCAAGAACAACTTTGATACGCCTACTATAACACCCAGTTTTCACGTTTCCTCCTAGGCAATGTCATTACTTTATCAGAAAATTAAGGTGACACGCCCACTTTTACGCCCACCTCCCATATAACGTTTTAACTGAAATTCATATAATTTCTCTATTAATAAAGATTTTAGAATAATAATGGACTATATTGGAATATCTAAGTTGTACTCATTAGCAAAAACAACTTTGACACGCCTACTATACGCCCAGTTTTCACGTTATCTACCGTTAATGAAATTTAAATGCTCATAAAACCGATAAAATTAGAGGTATGAAGATGAAATTTGCTACGTATATCCCTCTAGGCAATGTCATTACTGTGCCAGAAAATTAAGGAGCCACGCCCACTTTTACGCCCATCTCCCATATAACGTTTTAACTGAAATTCATATAATTTCTCTATTAATAAAGATTATGGAATAATAAAGGGCTATATTGAAATATCTAAGTAGTATTTATTAGCAGAAACTTTATTGACACGCCTACTTTAACGCCCACTTTCACTAAAAGACTAAATTTACGAAAACATTTTACTATCATAACGAAGTTATTAAGGGTGGTTAAATTTTAAGGGCCGATGTTGATTTTAAATAAAATACAAATTATTTAAGAAATTATTATCATTTCTTTTTATAATGATAATATTTGTATGGTTCAATTATGTATATAACCAAATATCGGCCAAATGATCCCCCCATCCTTGGCGCCACTTCTCTATTTGATAGTCCAAATTTTCAATGACATTGTTGATACTCAATTGTTGGGCACGATGATGAGTCGAGGTTGACTGCTCTTTTGCCACACTATCGCAAAAAACAGCAATGGTTCCCATTCAACTAAGAAGGCATTCACAGATTTTCTAACATTTTATACAGACCTGTTTTGCAGAAATTTAAATATTTTTTATAATTCTCCCGATTTTGGACTAATTTAATCAAAAGAATTACGAAGTGCACAAAATGCATTTTGATTTGAAAGCCCATTTTTATAAAAAACCTAAATAACTTTAAAGCGTTGCTCATTTGCGTATCTTTCCACGGATAAAATTGAGTAAGTTTGAGATTGAGAAATGTCAAATGAAAAGCAGAAAACAGCAGAAAAAAAGAAGAAATAGTTCACTTTCAACATGGGCCCTTAAAATTTAACCACTCTCTACAGAGAAAGTGATACATATTTCATTATAAAGAGATTATTCCATAGCGATTAACAAAATAATAAATATTGTGCTTTAAATATACACAAAATTGGTGGTGGGTATAAAAGATTCGGCACAGCCGAATATAGTGCTCTTACTTGTTGTAGTATTATCTCATGCTACAATAGTTTTCTTTCATATTTCTTGCATACGCGAGTGGGACCGATGCAAATTTGTTGCCATTGTGAAGCAAAACGGCTTTCAAACTTGTCTTGGATGAATCAATAAAAAGCCGCCAATCCTCAAATTTATGACTAAAACACAGTTGTCGCAAAAGTCCATCAGCATTATCACAAAATACAAAACCTTCCTCTCTGCTGAAATATCTCAAAAAAGTTTGTTTTTTATTTCGAAAGTACGATACGTTAACGTCCTTTTGCACCAAATTCAATTTTTTTTGAATTGGGATGCAAGTAGCTCAGACTTGTTTTTTTAAAAGTCCTAATTTACGAAGTAAGTTATTCATATAAGTTCAATTCGGAAAATAAGGTTAACTCGTTGGACTTCCAACTGAATGCGAAGAAACACCCATGCTACAGTAAGTGGATTGTAAGTGGTTGCTGCAGAAAGCCCACCTTCTTCATCGTCTGTAAGAGGCAATGGAGGTAAAAATTTACTTGTAAACTGGTAAACTAGTCGTTTGAAGCATGAAGTATTTGGATATAAAACTTAATTTTTGTTTTTTTTCGTAAACACACGCGTTTTAGCATGGCAAAAGTAGCAATAATTTTTGATGATTTTGTGGTTCACTCCAAATCGCTGGTTTCATAAACGGCAAAGACTTATGACTTTTTTTTTTTTTTTAATTTTTATTAACATAAAAATACTTCATTACAGTAGCGTTGTCAAGGTGCCGAGGGATACGGATCACACTAAGTACGAGGAGTGCCTCTCGGGACTTTCGGGGAGTGTTCCACACCGGCACTCCGGAACACGGAGGATATTGAGCGGACGGTGGAGTGGGTAAACTCTACTGTCGGACTTGCCTTTGGGAATGCGTGTCCTCTCACGGTGGTGGATGAAAAGGATTCTACTCCATGGTGGAGTAGTGAATTGTAATTCATGAAGAGGGACACGAGGAGGGCCTTTAATCGTTACATGAGGGAGCGGAATCCTAGCTTATGGGACGAGTATAAGGCGAAGAAGAGGGAGCTGAAGAGAAATATACGTCTTCGGAAATGAAGTACGTGGAGGGAATTCTGCTCCGGCGTGATGGATACATTTGAAGTGGGGAGACTGCAGAGGATGGTGTCTAGAGACCCTGTCTCCAGAATGGGGCTTATTCGTAGGAGCGATGGCGACATGACGGAGACGATGGAGGGGACATTACAGTCGCTGATGGAGGTTCATTTTTCTGGAAGTTTCATTTCGAATGACTCATGGGTTCCCGTTAACAGGGGAGCCAGTGAGGTAAGGCGGAGGGATGCTGAAAGGATAGTAACTCTTAATGGGGCTATAAGTGCAATTTTGTCTTTTGCCCCATTTAAGACGGCTGGGACGGATGGGATATGGCATTACTACAGTGGGGTATGAACACTCTGCTTGTGGTGATTAGGGAAATATTTGTTGCCTGTCTTTCGACAGGGTATATGCCGGTGGCATGGAGGGAGACCAGGGTGGTTTTTCTTCCCGAACCGGGGAAGATGAGGCTAAGTCGTTCAGGCCGATCAGTCTTACATCCTTTCTATTGAAGGCAATGGAAAGGGTCTTGGTTGACTTCCTAGAGGAGAACACGCTGATGGACAGGCCATTGAGTGGGAGTCAGCACGCTTACAGGGCTGGGAGGTCTACTGAGACTGCCCTGCACGAATTGGTGAGGGTTGCTGAGAGGGAGGTTTTCAGTGGTGATCTGGCTTTGTCCGTATTTATGGACATAGAGGGCGCTTTTGATAGGATCTCTTTTGATAGACTGGGAAATGCTCTCGATGAGCGAGGGGTCGATTCTGTTGTGGTGAAGTGGATCGGCGCCATGCTCAGATGTAGGGCAGTGACTAAGCACCAGGATTCGGGGAAGGGTGGTTAGGGGATGTCCGCAAGGAGGGGTCTTATCACCTCTGCTGTGGAACATAACTGTGGACAGCCTTCTCAGGAGACTGGAGGTAATGGGCATACATACGGTAGGGTATGCAAATGATGTGGCAATTATGGTTGGTGGTAAGTTCATGGAGACCATTTTAGGTTGCATGAGACAGGCGCTCAGAGTAACCGAAGAATGGTGTTTTGAACAGGGACTAACCATAAATGCTGGCAAGTCGGATGCTATGCTCTTCACACGGAGAAGGAAGGGCATAGAGATTGAATCCTTAATGCTTTTTGGAACCAAGATCAACGTATCCAGGAAGGTGAAATATCTGGGGGTAACGCTGGATATGAAACAAACGTGGAATGATGATGTTGAGACAAGGGTACAGAAAGCAAAGAGGCATCAGTGTAAACGGGTTTGCGGTCGGAAGTGGGGAATCTCACCTAAGGCTGCACACTGGATTTACACAGTGGTGGTGAGACCGACGATCGCTTACGCATCTGTTGTCTGGTGGCCGAAGGCCTCTCAGGCGATGATTATGCGGAAGTTGGACGGGGTTCAAAGGATTGCTTGCATTGGTATATGTGGCGCTATACGTACCACACCAACGCAAGCGATGGAGGCAATGCTGGGATTGCTGCCGTTGGACTTATTTGTAAGGGTGACGGCGGCAAGATCGGCGATTCGGATACGAAGCGATGGCATGTGGTATCGCTTTGGATCGGTTTTTGGGCATAGGAGAATCCTGGACCTCGTGGATAAAGAGGTTAGGGAGGCTCAGATGCCGATGGAGCGTATGAGTCGGGTGAAAGTGATCGAAAGGCTACATCACACGCTCATAGCGGATGGATTCATGCACGATGAGTGCATGGAGAATGACATCAGTATCTTTACTGATGGGTCCTTTATGGAGGGAATGGCAGGTGCTGGTGTGTACTCATCTGAGTTGAACTTATCCTGCACCCTGAATCTGGGGGAGTTCGTGTCAGTCTATCAGGCAGAAATGCTTGGTTTGCTGCACGCGTTGGATCACCTGTTGAAACGTCAATGTATGGGAAGAGAATTCTTATTGCACTTGACAACCAGTCGGTTATAAAACGTATGCACCGGATAGATGTGAACTCCTCTTTGGTGCTTGAGTGTGTTCTAAAGCTCAATAGGTGTGCCTCTACAAATGAGGTAGCGATGATGTGGGTTAAGGGACATGTGGGCATAGCTGGGAATGAGGCTGCTGACTAACTTGCGAAGAAGGGGTCTGAGGCTGCATTCTGCAGACCGGAACCCAGAACTGCTCTGGGTAATGGGTTAGTGCGGGCGAAGATATTTCAATGGGTGAACTCTATGAACTTGCGAAGGTGGATGGAGGGAACCACGTGTAGATCGGCCCGTATGGTGCTCAGGGAGCAAGGTGCAGTGAAGATACTAGATTTTAATCGGAGTGTGATAAGCTGGATCACTGCGTTGATTACAGGACATGGTAACTTCAAATATCATCTGAAGAGGATGCGGATCGTGGATGATGATATTTGTAGAATGTGCCTGGAGGATGCCGGCACGGCAGCGCATGTAGTATGCGAGTATCCGGCGTTGGCGAGCGGAAGATTAAGGATCACAGGCAAGCACACTTTAAGTGTGAGACTGTGCGATGAGGATTGTCGACAATCACCAGTCGGCAGTGTGAAATCGTTTTCCTAGTCCAGAGCAAACGCCGGTTGTGGCGCGGGACTCAGTGATTGAAGGTATACTGATCGGTAGACACGAAATCACTGAGGAGCGAAGGAGGTCGAAAAGGGACCCGTGATAGTAGTGGTCTGCTTCGATATTCCCCCTAGATGTGTACAGTTGGTTGCCTCAGCGCCTTAAAGGCATTGTTGAGGCGAGTTGGTAATACATTAAAGCATAAGTATTAATTATGATCATAAATTAATTTTAAATAAAATAAAAAAAAAATAAATATAATTATTTACAAATATATTTAAAAGTATAGTAAAGCAATAACAAAAATTTTAAAGATATCAATATCGTAACAAAAATTAAAAAAAATTGAATTAAAGCATTATATATTAAAAATTTCGTGTTTCTATCGACCTTATTTTTGAACTTGTAAAGTAGACCAAGTCCTTGAGACGCTTTAGTTTTCACATGCTGAATATGCATATTCCAAGATAAATTATGCTGTAAGTGAACGCCCAGGTATTTTACTGAATGAACATCAACAATTTCATTACCGTTAACAAAAACACTAAAGTTGATATTATTGTGGCTGAATGGTTTAAATCTTATTACTTGAGTTTTACTGGCATTTAAAACTAGCTTGTTATTCTTAAAAATTCACAGATTAGAGCTGAATCCCGCTCCATATAGGCTTTAACAACGGTTTCATGTTTATATGGGTAAAAAAGGCATATGTCATCAGCATAGATGAAAAGTTTTCCATATAAATTAAGATTTTCTATATCATTAATATAAATTGTGAAAAACAATCTCTTAAAGAATTTGCGCAGCTACTACAACATATTTATGACAGCCAATTTTTATCTCTATCATCGATAGGAAATCCAAAATAATGGCGACAAGCATCTTTAATCTTGGAAGATATTGTCTCCCGTTGAGAAATTAAAGTAAGATTGCCAAATACGTAACAAAATAAATTTGGAGATTTGTTAAATGTCCTTGATATTTTGTAATATGAAAGCGTTCGTGAATTCTTTAATTGCTTTATTTTTTAACACATTAACAAAGGACACTATAAGATCTATTTACTGTTGCCGATTTTAACCGCACGATATTCAAATTAAAAGTGATTCACTTATTGTCCATCAGAGTTCTATACATACAATAAATACTAGAATCTACCCTAATGTTCTTAATTTGAAATCACAGGTAATTGAAAAATACTATAAATTTTAATTCCAAGAACTATGCATAATACCGTTGTACTTCAGTTCCATTACCTGCTCACCTAACCAAATGTTACATATATCATATGTAATGCTGATTGCATTATAATATTGAGTACCTGCGGTAAATTGACAATAAAATATAAATTTTTTAACCGATTTTTATGGTTAATGGCTTTTTTATTTCTAAGGTAAGTACCTCTCAGAAAAAAGTTTAAAATGTTGAATATTTGCTTTATATTTTTTAACTCCATTTTTAAATTGAAAAATATTACAAATTTTGCACGAAAAAAATTTTTTGAGTTCAGCGCAACACATAGTTCACATAGTTTTAATTAACGGGAAGACAAAAAATGATTTTTTGTTATCGGACGGGTGCAATGTTTAACTACACTTGCAAATGGTAATTATTTTTATCAAAATTAATTAAGTAACACCCAAAAAGTGACGCCAAAAAATAATTTCAAGGTTTCATTACATTTTCAAATTATTTCACTGATGAACTAATACCTAATATCAAATACAACAAATAATAAAATTAAGTTCTTGTCCTTTTTATCTGCATATTTTTTTACATGGTTTATTGGAAACTTGTTTCATACCATCGACATTTTAAAGGTTTAAATTTTTAATCAAAATGATCGAAGCTTGAAATAATGCTAGGGTGATCGACTCACGTTTACAAGCGGTGGTTTTTTCGAAATGATGAGTTTTTGAGTATCGAATACACTGGTTTTTTGCGTGTCAGCCAACAAATTTTAAATGAGACAATTATGAGAACTATTTGGAGCAATTATGAGAACTGTTTGGAGGTTTAAATTTTTAATCAAAATTATCGAAGCTTGAAATAATGCTAGGGTGATCGACTCACGTTTACAAGCGGTGGTTTTTTCGAAATGATGAGTTTTTGAGTATCGAATACACTGGTTTTTTGCGTGTCAACCAACAAATTTTAAATGAGACAATTATGAGAACTGTTTGGAGCTGCCTCTATTGCTTATCAAGTGTAGATGAAACGCTCTCCTTTTTAGAGTACCACATTTTAAACTGTTCTGTATGACAATTATCGTATAGCCAGAAAAAATGAAAACAAAGCTATAAGGCAATCCAAGTTAGCTTACTATGCTCAAAAGTTTTCGAATTCAATTAGTTCACATAAAACTTGGAAACCATAAATGAAATTGGAATTATACAGCAAAAAACTGTTGATGAGATGCCAACTTTAGATCCAAATTGCTTAAATTTAAACTTCATCAATACACTGATGTCACCTGCGAATTAAATCATAAGCAACTGGTCTTGATGGAATAAGCCCGACTTCCTTAAAATTGATTCTTCCATACAAATTTCCGATGATAACCCACATTTTTAATGGTATAATCACAATTAGCGACTATCCCAAAAGATGGAAACAAGCCAATTGCTATATTACCGAACCAGTCAAAGGCATTTGAAAAACTACTTCATACACAAATCACTGAATATCTAAACTATCGCTCACATTGATGTTGCTGACGATCTCAAAAAAGAAATAGATGATAGTTCTATAGCAATATTAGTTCTGTTAGACCACTCAAATGCTTTTAACACAGTCGACAATATAATTATGATTCAAAAACTTAAAAAAATGAGCATTTCCTTTTCACGTCTTCTAAATTGATGCAGACTTATCTTAGCGGCCAAGAGCAGTGTGTGGAGATAAATTCATCATTTAAGTTAAGTTTTCTCCCTGTCACTAGGAGCGTGCCACAGGGTTCAATTCTAGTGCCTCCTTTTTTTCTCTATTTATGCTAACGACTCCTAATATACTGCAATATCAGAATGTATGCGGATGAGTCCAATTAGCAATAAAAAAGGATGTATTGAGGAAAAATTAAATGAAGACTTAAAATGAGTTTCCCTATGGGCCTTTGCCAACGGACTAACCCTAATAAATCAAAATGTATTTTAATACAAATAAGTAAGAGCACTATATTCGGCTGTGCCGAATTTTTGATTCCCACCACCAATTCTGTGTACTTTTATAGCACAAAATTTGTTATTTTGTTATTAACTGTAATCGCTATGGAATAATATCTTTATACTGAAATATGTATCACTTCCTCTATATAACTTCGATATGCTACTAAAATATTTTCGTAAATTTAGTCTTCTAATGAAAGTGGGCGTTAAAGTAGCGTGCCAATATAGTTTCTTCTTATAAATACATTTAACATATTTCAATATAGTCCTTTATTCTTCCAAAATGTTTTTTCATAGAGAAATTAAGGTAACGGCGTGTCATTTCATTTTCTGGCTTAACAATGACATTGACTAGAAAGCTATAAGTACGAAATTTCATTAACAGTAGATTACGTGATAAGTGAGCGTTATAGTAGGCGTGTCAAAGTAGTTTCTGCTTTTAAATCGAACTAAGATGTTTCAATATAGAGTTCTTTATTCTTTAAAAATCTATGTCTTTTGAGAAATTAAATTAATTTGAGATAAAGCGAGGTGGGCGTGTCGCATTTATTTTCCGTAAGTGCAAAGCCTTTGATAAAAAAAGCAATGTTTGCAAAATTTCAGAATCATACATCTAATATTGTCAGTATTATTACGCTTATTATTATCAATTTTGAATATACCGAAATATACACTGTGCAGTATAAATTTTCCTATATTTTGATCTATAACTCCTTTCCTACCTCATAGATTTAAGCAATTTTCAGGGAAAAATACTTATTTTAATCAGTAAATATATGTCCGAAACTTCATGGCACTACGTTAATGCGTTTAGACACAATTGCATTTTATTCGATGTCTGAAGGACGTGGTTTTTTTGACCTACTCTTGCATTACGAACTGAAACCCTCTTAATAATATTTCGATTTAGCCCTTGTGTATAAGAAATATTCTCGCAAAATTTGAGCCCCCTAGCTTTTTTGATCCGACCTCTATCGTATTTTCAACAGACGGACAGATATAGCTGGATCGTCATAAAATTAAACCCCGATTCAGAAAATATATATTTTTTGGGGTTTAGAATGGATATTTCGATGTGTTTTAAAAGTAGAAGGTGCTTTGTATACACAAAGCTAATACTATTTTTTAACTGCCTCTGGGTTATTATACTCTTCAGATTCCGTAGAAAAACAACATGTAGTAAAAAAGAGTCAGTAGTATCATTTATAATGTCAAAATACTTAATATTTCATTGTGAGACTAAATTAAAGAAAATACATTGATAGCAAATAGAAGTTACACAAAGAAATTTCAGTATAAAGGAATTATTCCATAGCGATTACTGTTAATAATAAAGTGGGTATCAACAATTCGGCACAGCCTAATATGGTGCTCTTACTTGTTATTATTATTATTACGTACTAAAATACTATTAATTTCTACTAATTATTTAATTAGGAGTTTAAAAAGTTATATTTAAGGAAACGAATGTGTTTATGTTTATAAAAAATTTCATAACTTTGACAGCAATTTTAATTACAAATATAGTTATAATTAAAATACATTAATTTAATTGCATACACAATTAAAAAATATACTACACATACATATGTTAAATAAAGCTGTTAATACGTACCATTTCTTCGATATCACACTTTTGAGCAAATTCTAGCCTATAAGTACTTCTGTTATACAATTGAAAACGAGGTGTAAGCGTTATAAATGTTGTGCAACTATATAAACCCGTTCCCCTTTGCACGTTCACGCCAATAAGATAATTAATTTTTGATTGTTCAGCCTTTAGTTCACGAAAAGTAGTTTCTTTGTGAATGCCAAAACTCCTACACCACTGCAATTAAATACATAAATTTTACAATTCAGTTATTCTATAAAATAGAAATAATACATGCATATATAGATTTGATGTTAGTAGTAGAAACAAAAACATTTTAAGATTAACTTTTTAATTATTTTTTTTTATATAATTTATTTTTCAATATTATTGATAATTAAACTACAAAAATAATTCTGGATCTATATCATCAATATATATTAGGCCATTTTTTAATGTAATGTAATAGAGTTAACATACATGATTTTGTTCATGTTAAATAAGAACAGATAAATAATTTATTATTAATTTATTTGATTATTAATTGTTATTAATAAAAAATTTATTAATAAACAAACTTCTTACTTTTCCCAACTTACTAATATCAGGAAAATTAGAATAAAACTTTCGATATTTATTACTCAAGTTCGACAATTTACTTCACCTATAGTTTTTAGTTTCCTCGTTAACCAAAAAAAAAAAAAATAATAATAAAATATCGAATATCTGTAAGTCATTTACGTTGTATTCTTTTTTTAAATATTATTTAAAAAAATTTAACTGATTATGCACATTTTATAAGTGTTCCTTAATAAAAATACAAATTTAACTATTGTTTTATTTTTATAATTTTTAATAATTAAGAATTGTTGAGGACTTTGAAATATTCCAAAACGTTTTTTATATATGTCGCATACTTAATGATGTACGACTCTATCATTCTTTAAAAAAATTTTCGGGAACAAATAAATGGTATCGCTGATCTATCATCAATTATGCAATGGGTGATTCAAGTAGATATACTTTTTTCAAAGCCTTTTTTGACAAATCACGTGTGAGTCGCGCCATGCTGTCATGTTATTATACCCACCACCAAAAAAATGGTGGGGGTATATTCATTTTGTCATTCCGTTTGTAACACATCGAAGTATCCATTTTAGACCCCATAAAGTATATATATTCTGAATCGGGGTTTGATTTTATGACGATCTAGCTATGTCCGTCCGTCTGTCCGTCTGTTGAAAGCACGATAGAGGTCGCACCGAAAAAGCTAGGGGGCTCAAATTTTGCCAGAATCTTTCTTATAGACAAGATTTCTTTGGTATTGAAAATGGGCTAAATCAGAATATTAGGAAGAGAGTTATAGCTCGAAAAGCAAGAGTAGGTCGAAAAAACCGTGTCCTTCGAACATCGAATAAAATGGAATTCTGTCCAAACGCCTTAATGTAGACTCATGAAACTTCGAATATATATTTCCTAGGTAAAGGCAATATTTTTCCCCGAAAATTGTCTAAATCTATGCGTTAGGAGAGGAGTTATCGATCAAAATGTACGAAAATTTATACCGCACAGTGTATTTTTCGGTATATTTAAAAACAAAAACGTCATAAAAGCAACAAAATTGGATGTACGACTCTGAAATTTTGCACACTTTGTTTTTTGGTGAGGCGCTTTTTTGTAACGGAAAATCAATGTGCCACGCCCACTTTTACGCCCACCTCCTATATAACGTTTTAACTAAAATTCATATAATTTCTCTATTAATAAAGATTTTGGAATAATAAAGGACTGTATTGAAACACCTTAGTTGTACTCATTCGCAAAAATAACTTTGACACGCCTACTATAACGCCCACTTTTCACGTTATCTACCGTTAATGAAATTTAAAAGCTCATAAAACCGCTAAAATTAGAGGTATGATGATAAATTTTGCTACGTCTATCCACCTAGGCAATTTCATTACTATGCCAACAAATTAAGGTGCCACGCCCACTTTTACGCCCACCTCCCATATAACGTTTTACCTAAAATTCATATAATTTCTCTATTAATAAAGATTTTGGAATAATAAAGGACTGTATTGAAACACCTAAGTTGTACTCATTAGCAAAAACAACTTTGACACGCCTACTATAACGCCCACTTTCACTTTTGAATTGTGTCCAGACGCGTAAACGTAGAGTCATGAAACTTCGAATATATATTTATCGAGTCAAAAAAATATTTTTCCCTGAAAATCGCTTAAATCTATGAATTAAGAAAAGAGTTATAGATAAATATGTACGAAAATTTATACCGCACAGTGTATATTTCAAATTTAAAACGAAATTAAACTGACAAAACTATATGTACGATTCTAAAATTTTGCAAACATAGCTTTTTGGTCAAAGTCTTCGTTATAACGGAAAATAGATGTGCCACGCACACTTTTTTTCTTAAATTTTTATAAAAATATATTAGTCATATATATTAGCATTTATTCATCTTACACTGCGCCATTTATTGTACTGTAGCTAAATATAAGATAAAGATGATAAGATAGATGACTCTACTAGCAACTACTAGATGGCATGCTAACAACTTATGCTTATGTTCTCCTGAAGTTATGCTCTATTAAAAATGGGAATTTAGGAAAATTTTGACCTAAGTAAAAAAAAATTATCTCTAAACATTATAAACAATTTATTTTCATGTACTAATGACTAACAAATTTTAAAATTATACAAAACTTATTTCGTTTGAAAATCTTTTAAAAGCAAAATGTTATAGAAGTTTAAAAATCAAAATCTTACTAATAAATTTCCCGTTTTAGAAAAATGCAGAAAATGTATATTTTAAATCACCCTGTGGCCCTTAAAATTTAACCTTAAATTCACTTTCTTCCTCTTAAATTCATGTAAATTCTCTATGAATAAAGATTTTGGAATACTAAAGGACTATATTGAAATATCTAAGTTATGTTTATTAGCAGAAACTTTATTGACACGCGTATTTTAACGGCCACTTTCATTGAAAGACTAAATTTACGAAAACATTTTACTAGCATACCGAAGTTATAATGGGTGGTTTAATTTTAAGGGACTATGTTGGTTTTGAATAAAATTATTATGAAATTATTATCATTTATTTTTATAATGATAATATTTGTATGCTTCAATTATGTATGGAACAAGATATCGGCCAAATGGCCCCCCAACCTAGGCGGCACACCACGATCCGATAGTCCAAATTTTCAATGACACTGTTTATGCTCGATTGTTGGGCACGATGATGAGTCGAGGTTGCTTGCTCTTTTGCCACGTTATCGTGAAAAACAGCAATGTTTCCCATTCAACGAACTAAGATGGCATTCACAGATTTTTTCACATTTCATACAGACCTGCTTTGCAGACATTTAAATATTTTTTACAATTCTCACGATTGTGGACGAATTCGAACGATTATGTTGACCAAAAAAATCACGAAGTGCACAAAATGCATTTTGATTTGAACGCCCATTTTTATAAAAATCTTTAATATTTAAAAGCGTTGCTCGATTGCGTATCTCTCCACGGTTCAAATTGAGTTAGTCTGAGATTGAGAAATGTCAAATGAAATACAAGAAAAAAGTTGAAGTTTAGATGTGGTTCACCTTAAACATGGGCCCTTAAAATTTAACCACCCTCTACAAAGAAAGTGATGCATATTTTATTATAAAGAGATTATTCCATAGCGATTAACAAAATAATAAATATTGTGCTTTAAATGTACAAAAAATTGGTGGTGGGTATAAAAGATTCGGCACAGCCGAATATAATGCTCTTACTTGTTTTTATTTAATATTGTTTGGCATTTCATAATAGAAAGACTTACGCCTGAACAACGTTTACAAATCTTTCAACTTTATTACGAAAATTCACGTTCTGTTAGGAATGTGTTTCGTGCATTTCGCTCAACTTATGGCCAACATAATCGGCCTACTACAGCATTCATTATTGGATAATATTCGTCCAACGCGATGTGAAGAAAATAGAGCGGCCGTAGCCGAGTGTACACGAAGATCGTGGATAGTCGATTCGGCGCCGTTCGCAGCAACTCGGACTGACGTATGGAACGACTTGGCGCATCTTACGTCAAGATCTTAAAATAAAAGCGTACAAAATATAGCTTGTGGAACAACTAAAGCCGCTCGACCTTCCCCATCGGTATCGCTACGCTCTATGGGCTCTTGAAAAGTTCCAAGAAGATCCGAAGTTTTTGAGGCAAATTTTGTTCAGCGATGAGGCCCATTTCTGGCTCAATGGGTATGTAAACAAACAAAATTGCTGAAGAGCAACCTGAAGAGATTCAAGAACTGCAACTTCATCCAGAAAAACAACGGTCTGGTGTGCTTTGGGGGCTGGTAGAATCATCGGTCCATACTTCTTTAAAAACTATGCCGGTGCGAACGTAACCGTCAATGGCGACCGTTATCGTACCATGATAACCGACTTTTTGATGCCTGAAATTGACGACATTTGGTTTCAGCAAGACGCACCACTTTCCACACATCGCATCAATCAATGGATTTATTGAGAGAACACTTTGATGAGCGCATATTTTCACGTTTTGGGCCGGATGATTGGCCACCAAGATCGTATGATATCACACCATTAGAATTTTTCCTGTGGGGATATGTAAAGTCTAAAGTTTATGGGGACAAACGCGCTTCGATTCAGGACTTGGAGGAAAACATCACGCGTGTCATTCATCAGTTACCAGTCGAAATGCTTCAACGAGTCATCGAAAATTGGACTCAACGAATGGACCATCTGCGACGTAGCCACGGGCAACATTTGATAGACATAATCTTAAAAAAATAAATGCCAAAGAATGTTCTTGCAAATGATATTAAACATTCCCCATTAAATTTAAATTTAAATTTTCTGTGTTTTTTGCTTTAAAAAAGTATGAAACCTCAAAATGGATCACGCTTTATATGATATGAGTTAAATATGCTTAGATAAATACATATCGTTGGTCACAAGTAGAAAGACCTAACTCAACTAATTTTACATTTTAAGAAAAGATAAAATAAATACTGTATTATTACAAATTAGATTCTTTTGTAAAACAGCTTGTTAAACTGTTATTTACTAAGATAATACAATTAATTGCTGGCAAACAAATTATTTTTAACAATTTTAATTTAAACCTTGGTTTTATAAAAGATTAGATTTTTTAAAGAATAAAATATACGACATCGTATTATAATAAAAGACATCGCATTGTTAAACGATCTTTATTCGTAAATGGCAAACGTTTCTCTAAATAAACGACACTTCAGTTTACAATTACCGTTAATTATTTATATTTAGAGTAACGTAACTGACTAATTCATCATACCACAGCCCAAATTCAAAAAGCTAGAGATATAAAATTTGAACATTAAGTTCACTTTTTATCTAAACTTTAAGAGAGCGAAAGCGGGTAAAATCGGTAACCTTATATCTGCGTAACTAAAAATGACACAGATAATCTTGAAAAGGTATTGTAAAATAAAAATAAGCTAACAAATGTCTGGCAATTCTTGAGTTTTCAACTCCTAAGGGGCAAGAGGTTAAAAATTATATTTTGGTATTTTATTTGTTAGTTCCACAAGTAACTTTAAACATATAAAGATGGAAAAAAATAATATTTATTTGGTTGTTGGGTTTAAGTTGGTTTATATGCATTTCACTGGTGCTTATGCCAAATCATCAGTAAACCTTTTACCCAAATTCTTGAAAAAGTTTAACAAAATGAGAATTCAAAAACAAAATAAAACAAAAAACTGTAAAAAAACTTTTTCAAGAACCTAACCAAAAATTTTTCAATTTTAATTTAATTTATTTTTCTATCCCTTTAAATAAAAATAAATATTATTGAAACATTATGGGACCATATCCCGAATAATTTAGTAAACTATTTGATGGAAAAAAATTTAACTGAAAAGATATTAGTAGAATTTCGATATTTTTTGTTTTAATTTGCATGTGTAAGGTTAAAAATTGTTATTTTTTTTGTACTTAAAAACAAAACTGCCTCTATTATACAATTGGATATAAATCGATTATTATCGCCTAATAGTATATGAACAATTACTTCTTGACAATTCTGGCGACATGCTTAAGGGCATTGTGTTGCTAAGAGACCTATGGTGTTACAAGGCAAATATTTTCCACACTTACTTCCAAGGAATCCTTTAAAAAATCCTAAAAAAATATATTTATTCTGCAAAAAACTTTCCTATACCAAACAATTGTCCTGTATTAGATAACAAATGCTGAAGGCCTGAACATTTTGTTTGGTAATCCAGAACCAGGCAGAACTCCACATTGTCTTTAAAGTTAATTCATCTAAAGTAAGACTTTTTATCGATTTTTTTGCTTGAAAAAATGCAGTTATTAAGTATATTAACAAAATTAATTGATACATTATTTAATATACATATCATCCATCATTAGCCACTACTTGTTCCCATCTTTGCACATGGATTCTGCGCTAAAAGAACTGCTCCGGTTTTGAGGTAAAGAATAAATCAAGCCAATTTCTGATACCCTGTTCAAAAGTGAAGCGTATTTCAGTAAGGGCGTTCTGCATCTAATAAAATAAATGATAGTCAGAAGGGGCAAAGTCATGGCCATAAGGTGCATGAGACATAACTTCCCATCCCTTGTTTTTCAAAAAGTTTTTGTACCGGTCTTGAAACATGTGCCGATCATTGTTATTATCCCTTCGATTGCCAGCAATATTTTCAACGGTCAATAACCAACAAGGTCCCTGGGACCTCATATTATTAATATGATGAATATGTACATTATTTTTATGTATTTTTTATATATAGTTATTTTATTGCACACATATTTTTGTGATTTGCTTAATGACCTATATGAACGCGGAATATCTGTGTAAATTTATTTCTAAAAAACCAGTAAGTTTAGCAAATGGAGATTAGGTAAAATAAGGCAATATATAAATATATAATAAAAAAAAGTTTAAAATTCAAAAATCGATGTGCGCTAATTATTTTGCTACCAATATTTTGCATCTAGACATCTGCTGGAATATTGCATAATAACTTTCCCTTTTCTCATATTTTTTTACTATGTCCAAATCAACTCGTTGTCCTTGATTGACTTCACACTCTACATTTGATGACTTACACTGTATATTATACCCTTTAGTGTATTATATTATTTCGAGTCGCAGATCCACCATATTTTAATCCAATATTTTGCTGGTTTAGAGGGAATATATCGGGTAAAACGTATTCGTCCTGCACGAGTAGTAGCGTCATCAAAACGAATGGTTTTGGTGAAAGCAATAAAACGATTTTTAGACATTGCAGTTTTATAAATAGGTAAATGTGAATCATTCCACAACTCATTTACTGGCTCAGAATTGGATTGATTGGATTGGAAGAAACTCTTTTTGAAATAAAGGACTCTATTTCTTGGGTTTTACTGTTGGATTTGCTGTGTTCCAGGCTAAAACCAATTCTTTAACTTTTTTGTTTGTCTCACGAATGAAAACATATGCAATTTCGTTAGTTATAATGGAAGTGAATATTGACAATGGATCAGAAACAATTCCGGATGCGGGTCGTGATCGTCATTCAGTATAATTTACAACATTATGTGTTCGAGTACGATGAAGTACTGGTGGATCAACGTACCTTTTGCTGCCATTTTTTGAAACAAAGTGCGGCGAACCACCTTTAGTATTAGCAACAACATTACCTTGAATATTTTCATAGGAGGATTATTCTTTGGCAACTTCGATATTTATTTCTCCTTCTGCATCTGAAGCTTCGTCATCTAGATCGAAATTTGGATCTTCGTTGTCGCCTCCTTCATTAAATTAATCAGTGCCATCTTCATAGTCATTTTGTTATAAATACCTTCTCAATGTTTCCAAAGCTGCTCCTTGTTCATTCGCACTCAGATATTGAAAACGCGTATACTAATTATATAACTTAACTTACTATCTTTTGAATTTTTTTTCTACTTATATTTACTTTAAATTTCCCATGCAGAAAAAATAAGTCCAAAATTAATGAAAGTATATAAAAAGTCCCCAAGGACCTTGTCGGTTATCCACGTAATAAAAGTCTTTAATCTGCCAAAAATATGGAAGTATGTATAAAAATGATCTGCAACTTATCTATACTGCTTTACAACATTCCAAGCATAAAAGTCAAGAAATTTTAAAATATTCGGCCAAGCTACATATATTAAAATGATGCACATTTAAAAATTTGAAAAGTCCCCAGGGACCTTGTCAGTCATCAAAGGGTTATGGAAGATTACGTGTCTGGTCGAATATTATGGTAATTTTTCGTTGTTTTCTCTCCGAACTAATCAGTTGTGTTCAGTTCAGGTCCCCTGTGATCGTCTGACCCGATTTCAATAGCTCATAATACAAAACACCCTTCAGATCCCCCGTTGATTTGGCTTTTTGCGCTTGTGGTTATCGTGTGATGGAAAATGGATAAATTAGTTTTTCATCACCAGTAACAATACTTCGCAAAAAAGAGCTCTTTTTTATTTCCGAGATGCGAAATCGCCTTTCAAGGTCCCCGTTGATTTGGCTTTTTGCGCTTGTGGTTATCGTGTGATGGAAAATGGATAATTTAGTTTTTCATCACCAGTAACAATACTTCGCAAAAAAGAGCTCTTTTTTATTTCCGAGATGCGCAATCGCCTTTCAAGGTCCCTAGACGTCAATTCATGTAAGAAGCAATTTTCTTGCTTTTGAATGAATGCCAATCTTTTTAAACATGGGAAAATGTATTGTTGTTGACCTCCAATGATTTAATTTATTTAATTAAGAATATGTACATGAATTTCAACATGTACATACAAAACGTTTAACTATTCAAATACAATATTATATTACTTTCAATAACATTAACATCTGCAGAAAAATTAAATGATAAGTTTTGTTCAAATTCTTAAGTAATTTTTAAAATTAATCGGCACAAGCATAGTTTGTATGGGAACAAGTTAGAGCACTATATTCGGCTGTGCCGAATTTTTTGTACCCACCACAAATTTTATGTACTTTTAAAGCACAAAATTTATTATTTTATTATCTACAGTAATCGCTCCGAAATAATCTCTTTATATTAAAATATGTGTCACTCTCTTTGTATAGTGTCCGCCAAATATTTTTTTTTTGAAAATGCTATGTGCCGTCCTGTTTAAACCAAATGTTGCCAATATCCTCCTCTTCAATTTTTGTGAACAAAACTTCGTTCAACATGGCCTGATAACGATCGCCATTGACTACGGCCACTCCTTGTTCATTTTCGAAGAAAAAACCCCCAATTATGCCTCTGGACCAAAATCTGAACCAAACAGTGACTCGTTTTGGGTGTATCGGCTTTTCAATGTATGCGTGCGGGTTTTCTGTGCCCCAAATGCAACAATTTTTCTTGTTTACATACCCGACAAGATAAAAATGAGCTTCATCTAAAAAGATGATTTTTTTGGCAAAATCGGCCAAAGTAATGTCGCAATATTTCCCAGCGTTGTACCATTCACGAATAAGCACTAGTTGAAAAAAAAACGTTAGATGGCGGACCCTTTATAAGTTTGATATGCTAGTAATATATTTTCGTAAATTTAAAAATGAAAGTAGGCATGTCAATAAAGTTTCTGCTAATAAATATAACTTAGATATTTCAATAAAGTCCTTTATTCTTCTAAAAACTTTGTGCATAGAGAAATTATATGAATTTAAGAACTTATAAGGAAAAGCGTTATATAGGAGGTAGGGGCTAAAGTGGTCGTGTCATCTTAATTTTCTGGCATAACAATGACATTGACTAGAAAGCTATATGTATGAAATTTCATCATCATACCTCTAATTTTTTCGGTTTTATGAGCTTTTAACATTAACAGTAGACTAAGTGAGAAGTGGGCTTTAAAGTAGGCATGTCGAAAAAGTTTCTGCAAATAAACCTAACTCAGATAATTCAATGTAGAGTCCTTTATTCCTCCAAAATCTTTATTTATAGAGAAATTATATGAATATGAGATATGGGAGGTGGGAGTAAGAGTGGGTGTGTCACATTTATTTTTCGTAAGTGCAAAGCCTGTGACCAAAATGGAATGTTTGCAAAATTTCAGAATCATACATCTAATTTTGTCAGTTTTGTTACGTTTTAAATTTTAAATGTACTGTACATTTTGATCTATTACTCTTTTCCTAATGCATAGATTTAGGCAACTTTCATGGAAAAATATTTTTGTCACTTAGGGAATATACATTCGGAATTTCATGGCTCTACGTTAATGCGTTTGGACACAATTTAATTTAATTCGATGTTGGAAGGACATGGTTTTTTTGATCTACTCTTGCATTGTAAGCTATAACTCTCTTCCTAATATTCCGATTTAGCCCATTTTCAATACCAAATATTGTATTAGAAATATTCTGGCAAAATGTAAGCCCTTAGCTTTTTCGGTCCGACCTGTATCGAGCTTTCAACAGACGTACATAGTGTGAAAACCCGATTCAGAAAATGCATAGATAATTTATGGGGTATTAAATGGATATTTCGATGTGTAACGGAATGACAAAATGAATATACCCACACCATTTTTTTGTTTGCGGGAATAAAAGGAAGATACAAAGGTATAAACTAACGGGTGGTACGACGTGGCATATTAAAATTAATGTTACTTAAAACAATCAGAACTAATGTCACCATTTATTAGGTTTATCAAAAAAGACACACTGAGCATAGTATGGAGTAGAGTAGTATAAAGTGATAGAATGAAAAATACATATATAGGGATACAGTCAACTTGAACTTAGAAAAATCTTTTTAATGTGTAATTGATTAATAGATATAAAAGGATGATAACTAAAATAGTTTTCGTCATGAGTTTTATTGATACTTCAAAGTAAAGAAACCAACGGTATAATAACATTTTAAAAGTTTTTATTAATTTATTTAAAATCTTTAAGATGTATGATCAAATAATAATTATTGCCCAAGGAATAATACCTGAGTATACAAGAATTGATGATATTCCTCTACATCAACCATATAAAATCTTGAAATTTGAATAGAAGGAATCACAACATGAATCAAAAGTCATCACATATTTAGATAATAAATAGTTTTCTCTTCCGCAAAGATTTACAAAATTTATATATATATAAATGTGTTCAATTATTTACAAAGGTTATTTACAAAGGCAATATTTGAAATAAATTATAAAATTTAAATTTAAGAACCATTTCCCTATAAAATGAATAAAACACATTTTTAATATAAAATTACTAAACTATTGTTATTGAGTTATTTGTTACAAATCTAATATTCCTCATAGGAATCCATTTAAAAATTAAATAGTCAGTTTTATAATATTGTTACAGATTTATTTTAAATAGCTTAATTTTCATTATAATTTTATTTTAGTTATATTTACAGTAGTTTAAGTGAAGTAAAATTGCATTTATAAAAAAAAGCAGACATGAAATTTGAGGAGCTTAAAGTTGAACAACTCAAGAAAGAATTGAGTAAGCTGGCATTGCCGACAACAAGTAATAAAGTAAAATTGAAGAAGAGGCTTCTAGATGAATTTAAGCGGCGTAATATTGACATTGATGGTTACGAGTTTGACGAAAAAGAAGAAATGGAAGTTTCCACTCGAGCAACCACAAACAACATGAATTTAAGTACAATGCTTGCAGCAATGATGGAAAAAATGGAACTTAACAGTCAAAAATTATTAGCCAAAGTTTAAGAATCTACTAGAGTTAATAATGAAAAATTATTAGCTCTAGAAGATTCTTGAACTACTTTTGATGGCAGACGGGGCCTTTATTCTACTCTAGATTTCTGGAATTATTCGCACTGGTCCCTCATGACATTGAAGATCAATAATTTTTGTTTCTAAATTTGTGCTCCGATATCAAATTCAAATCAGTCAGTTTTTTTAATCTATTTTACTGACATGCTAGATTTGTATCGCCACCTAAGTACAGCAAGCTGGCGAAAACGCAATTACCTTTAAAACAAGTTAACACTTATAGTCATTAGCAAGATCCCATTACAAAGGGCCCCACAATCTCCATATCAGTTATGCAGCAGAAAAATAGCAACCTTACTGCTTGTGGGTATATCACTGGTCAAAGGCATGTTTTTAAAATAGATACAGGAGCATCACAATCAATTATCAGATGATATAGTCAAGAAGAAAATCGAACCACTATGTGGTGTAAGTCTACGAACAGCTACTGACAATCGGTAGTTGGTTGGATAGAAAATTGCGCCCAATGCATCGCAGCGAAAAGCCAAGCAAGAAAAAGTCGTGAACCATTGCAAAAGTATAACCTGGGCGCCCCTTTGAGCAAACAAACATAATCAGCGACAAGATGAAGGCCAGATATGACCGAGAAGCAGAATCTAAAGGCTTTAATGAGGGTCAGCGAGTTCTACTTTATAACCCACAACGCAATAAAGGACTTCAAACTCATTGGGATGGGCCGTATAAGGTGATATAGAGAATAGATGATGTGGTGTATAGAATCCAGAAATACAAGAGCCCAAGGTAAAAAATTAAAGTGGTTCATCTCGAGCGCTTCGCCAAGTACGGGAAAAAGTGAATTTGTGCCTGTTCGAGACGAACAGGCTTAAGCGGGCGGTAGTTTAAGTTACAGTAGTTTTGTTTGTATTAGTTTATATACTTTTAACTTCGGTTGGTTCGCTGGTTGTTCGAACATGATGTTAAGTTGTATGCAGCCGAGGTGAGTTATTATGTGCAGCATACTCTTAAGCACTTTGATTATTCCTGCATATTACTTAATATTAACATTACGTGTTTATTTAAATGTAACGGCTTTCGAGTAATTTACAGAATGAACTAGTGCGTACATACGAGAACTTTTTCGTATGTTACACACCACCACTATGTTACTATAAATAGCCGAACAACACAGCTATTTAATATGATCAGTAAAGCAGTAGAGCTTCTTAAGTGTGAGCTAACAGTGTTTATCAAAAGTGTATAACAATAAGTGAAAGTAAAGTGCTATAAAACAATATCTGAGTGTGTTTAAGTAAATAAAGTGCTCTTAATTTTATAACTAATTTCAACTGTTTTTATTTGCAATACGAAAAAAAAACTTAAGGTTTATTCAAAGGAAGTAAGCCAACGTTTATAAAAGGTATTAATTGATATACGTACCACCATAATTTTTATTAATTTCAATTCTTACAACACAAAAATGCTTAACCAAGCATATTTTAATATATGATCCTGAGAAAACGGAACTAAAATTTCAGTTTAATTTAATACTTAAATTTACCCTTGAATTTAACATACAAATAATACATACTTATATAAGAATTTTTTAAAGTCAACAAACTTAAAGCATACATTTTGTTGCTGTGCTGATTGTAACTATACTTTTTTCAGTTTGCAAACTTAATACAAACAGTTAAATACCCAATATAAATCACTAGTCAGCAATCAGTGCATTACACACCATTGTCAGAGTTATATCAGTTTTCAAATCATACATTTATATCGCGGTAAAATAATAATAATAAGTTGGGTTTAATAATAAACTCTATAAACTTTATAAAAAAAATAATTATGGTACATTATTCCCTATAAACATAAAAAAATAAAAATTGTGTGCATTGATCTTCATCTAATATGTATGCCAAGCCAAATATAGATAAACTAGAAGACACTCCAAAACTTTTCAAACAAAAAGAAAATGAGCATTAAAAAAAGCATGTATAAATGTTAAAAATTACGAGAATATCAGCAATAGCTGATTTAAAAACAAATCCACAGCGCACTTTTTGATACAACGGGTTATATTTTCCACTAAAAATTACAGATATTTCCATATTTGGGAAGAATAACCAAAATATAAGCATAAATGTTTTTGGTTACAATGAACAAGTAGACATAATAGTGGGCCCGTACTATAAAACAAAATAAATTAAAACACATCAACATTCTTTTTCTATAAAAACATATTGGAGAGG
Source organism: Phyto melanocephala (assembly GCA_941918925.1). NCBI lineage: Eukaryota > Metazoa > Arthropoda > Insecta > Diptera > Rhinophoridae > Phyto > Phyto melanocephala. The sequence goes on from OW799235.1 coordinate 46,858,007, forward strand.
ATATTGTTTCGCTTAATGTGTGGACTAAAAATATTTTAAGGTGAGTAAGATATGTATCATAAAATTACTTTTAAAAAATTTCTTTCTATATTATTATACCCTTCACCAGTGCACAAGGTTATATATACTAAGTATATAGCTTTGGCTTTCCGTTTGTAATTCCTACAATTTTCATTTCCGACCCAATAAACTATATATTTCTGAAAGCTTATGAAAAGAGAAATCGATTAAGCCATGTCTGTCTATCTGTCCGTGTGTTGGTTTAAATAAATTTTTAGAAGCAACCACATGTTCCTCGGATCTGTGTATGGTATCTATCTCTTGAATATATCCGGGAATAAATTGCTATTGAAATTCAGCACAATCGCCCCATAACTTTCTGAGATATGAGCAAATAAACACGACTGCCTCTGTTTTTTCCCATATTAAACATTTTTCCCAAAATTAAACATTTTCAGCCATAGAATTATTTATAGGTTGGTTGGTTGGTTACCGTGGTAGTTCGCTGCACGCAAACAGTCAAGTAGAGTCTATATGACACCGTTTTGATAGGACCACATCACTCGTCAGCTCCAATGTATCTCAGAATAAATCCAAGAGTAGGTAAGATACTAGATCCATCCCGTGGCCGTGAGGTATCTCAGTAGATAATTCTGTCTAACTTCGGATATCGCAGAGAGGCCATCCAGTACATGTTTGCCCAGAAATCTGTGTCTTTTAGCCCCCAGTGCAGGACATTCGCAGAGAAGGTGGAAAACCGATTCCTCCTTCTCTCTATCCCGACAGCTGCAACAATGGTCGTTCAATGGAAGTCCGAGTCGATTTGCATGTTTGCCTAACATCCAGTGACCCGCCAATACCGCCAGCAACCTCGATATGTTCCTCCGACTTCGACTAGTAAGTTGCAATGTACGTCGTGCATCAAAAGAGAGCCACGTAAGCCGTGCCACCTTACACGTGCTCAGCCCACGCCACCTGTTATCAGCCTTCCAGAGAAAGTGTCTGGAGATTCTGCTTTTAATAGTGCCCAACGGGATTGCAACTGCACTTGCGATAGAGATATCCAAAGTAGATCCCCTAGCTCATCAGCCCGCTCGTTACCATAGTGGCCTTTTGCGCAGGAACACAAACTAGAGTAACGTCAGCCCGTTGACCAAGCCTTGACAGTTCCTTTCTACATTGGCCAACTAAATTAGACCTAGTAATGTATGACCTGAGTGACAAAAATGCCGCCTGACTGTCGACAAATATACCAATACTCCCGTGGATATTCCTGTCATTTAGTACCTAACATGCTTCCTGATAGCGAGTATTTCCGCCTAAAATACGCTGCAGTCATCCGGAAGGCTGAAAGAGAGCTCAATCTCCGGTCTATCAGAGAAGACACCAGATCCAACACCACATTTCTTCCTAGAACCGTCAGTATAGATCCAAATGTCAAAGCTCCCCAAAAGGTAACCCCCATTCCACTCTCTCCTGGAGGGAATAAAAACCCTGTATACCCAATCAAAATCCATGTAGAGCGTAACATAGTCAGAGGGTTGATTCAAGACCGGAGGCAGCGTGGCCAATAGCTTTGCATGGTCATACGTCCTCGGTCTCCAACAACCAGATGCATTAAGCCTCACCGCACTACTTGCGGATATGGCCAATATATGAATATCAATGGGAACGAGATCCAACATAGTGTTCAGCGCCTCTGAAGGACTAGTTCGCATCGCAACCCGTCATCCCAATGCACGTCGATCTTTGTACTTTATACAGTTGGTCCACAACATATTTACGCCCCATTGCAGTCCACCATACCAGAGATCCATAAGTGAAAATTGGACGTACTACGGCCGTATACATCCATTTAATCATGTTATGGGTAAGTCCCAATTTCCTACCAAATATCCCACGACACGTGTAGTAGGCTACCGTAGCCTTCTTCACCCTGTGCTGGACGTTCAGTTTCCATGACAATTTAGAGTCCAGGACAATACCCAGATATTTCGCCCTATCCGATAGGGGAATTTCGCAGTTCTCCAACCTCGGTGGTCTGAAGCTCGGAATCTTAGTCTTTGAACAGTACCACTTCCGTTTTGCTTGGGTTTACTACTAGACCGCTGTCTAGGTACCTATTGTGCTATTTGTAGATATTATATATATTTTTGGATAAAGCGGGCTCTAATCGGTAAAAATTTTTTTTTAAACATATGTTTCCAAAATTTACGAAAATCAACTTTCTTCAGCTTCTAGACAACCGAGAGAGTTAATATTGGTATCATCGGAAAGCACATGACCAAAGCAATATAAGCACTATAAAAAAATTAAAATTCTTGTTGGCCGCCACTACAAAATGGCGGACAATAAATTTATATAACCTTGAACCCCCTCAATATTGGTATCAAATGAAAAGGCTTGACCAGTAGAATCGAGGATGGCGTCTGAATAATAAAATTAATAATAATAAAGAAAAATGGCGTATAACATGAAATATAGGTTAAGCTATGATGTGGTATTATACCTATGTACATGATGGTGAAGGGTATTTTCAGATTCGGCACAAACGAATATAGCACTTTTACTTGTTTGCATATAAACTTATAAATGCATGTAATAATATTTTGCAGACTTATTAAATTCCAGTAAAAGCTTTTACAATAAAAACAAGTAAAAGTCCTATATTCGGCCGTGCCGAATTTTATATACCCTTCACAACGTGTAGTCATGCAATAACAATTGTCTGTATCACCATTCATCCCATATAAAATACGTACATACATATAAAAAACATACATATAAAAAAACATTCCAATGTAAAATTATAAATTTACGTATGTATGTATGTTAAAAATAAATAAAAAAAAATTAAAAAAAAAAATTACAAAAAAATTAAAAATATATAATTAAAATATAAATAATAAATATAAACCAAAAAAAAAAAAAATAATAATAATAATAATAATATAAATAATATATAAAATAATAAATTAAAAAAAAAACAAGTAACAGTGCTATATTCGGCCGTGCCGAATCTTATATACCCTTCACAACGTGTAGTCATGCAATAACAATTGTTTGTATCACCATTCATCTCATATAAAATACGTATATATGTATATACTGGTTAGACTAAATGTGGCATCGAATCCCAGCTGAGCCGAAAAAATTTTATCTTATTTTATTTAAGATATTATTTATATTTTATTATTTTTTTTTTTATAAATTTTTTTTTACTTTTTTTAAAAAATTTTTTTATAAAAATTTTTAAAAAATTTTTTTTAATTTTTTTTTTTTGTAATATTTTTTATTATTATTTTTTTATTTTTAATATATTTTTTTTTTTGTAATTTTTTTTTTTTGGCATATTTTTTGCATGTATGTATATATGTATGTTGTTGTTGTAATTGTGTAAAAAAACGAGGTGGTCGTGGTTTTTTGCTCATATCTCAGAAAGTTATGGGGCGATTGTGCTGAATTTCAATAGCGATTCATTCCTGGATATTTCCAAGAGATTGATACCATATACAGATCTGAGGCACATATAGTTGCTTCTAAAAGTTGATTTCAACCAACACACGGACAGACGGACAGACGGTCAGGGCTTAATCGACTCCTCTATTCATAAGCTTTCAGAAAATATATACTTTATGGGGTCGGAAATGAAAATTGTAGACGTCTGCCCGTCTGTCCGTGTGTTGGTTGAAATCAACTTTTAGAAGCAACTATATGTTCCTCAGATCTCTATATGGTATCAATCTCTTGGAAATATTCAGGAATGAATCGCTATTGAAATTCAGCACAATCGCCCATTAACTTTTTGAGATATGAGCAAAAAACCACGACCACCTCGTTTTTTTACACAATTGCAACAACAACATACATACATAAATATATGTAAAAACCATACAAAAAAAGAAAAAATTACAAAAAGAAAAAATATTAAAAATATAAAAAAAATTATAAAAAAAAAATTTTTAAATAATTTTAAAAAAATTTTAAAAAATTAAAAAAAAAATATAAAAAAAAATAATAACAAAATATAAATAATATATTATATAAAATAAAATTTTTTTTGGCTCAGCTGGGATTCGATGCCACATTTATTCTAACCAGTATATACATATGTACGTATTTGATATGAGATGAATGGTGATACAAACAATTGTTATTGCATGACTACACGTTGTGAAGGGTATATAAGATTCGGCACGGCCGAATATAGCACTGTTACTTGTTGTAATGTTATTTTTGTGAAAAAAAAATCGAGGTGGTCATGGGTTTTTGCTCATATCTCAGTTGTTTATGTACCGATGTTTCTGATTTTCAATACCGATCTACTCCCGAATATTTATATTTAAATACCTCAGCCGGGTCCAAGCGATGTCGGGAGGCCTCAAAAAGTAGATTTAAACATACACACGGACAGACGGTCAGACTGACAGAGCTTAATCGACTCCCCTATTCATAAGCTTTCAGAAAATATATACTTTATGAGGTCGGAAATGAAAATTGTAGAAAAATATATAAATACTAGCCAAGCCTGGCGCGCGTTGCTACCCCCCTTAATAAATAAAAATTCATTCGGAATTTTAATTGAATATCAAGTGCAGGAAGCTAAAAATTATAACTTTTGTTTAATGGGCATGGCACTGTCATGTGTAGTCAAGACAGCTCAATAAGTGTGCTAAGTTTTAGAAAAATCGGTGAAGTTCAAGTAGCTGAAAATGATAACTTTTTTTTATTGGCGTGACGTTGCCCACTTTTTCATTCACGAAATTGTATAATCACGATAGTTCAATACGTGTGAAAAATTTCAGAAAAATTGGTCCAGTGGAAGTATCTCAAAATGATAACTTATTTTTTATTGGCGTAGCCCCGCCCACTTTTTACCACCCTTTAACACTCCCTGTCCATCTCTCATAAAAGAAATTTGATAAAATAAATTAAAATACTGTGAATGTCAAAAGAAACTGTACACCTTTTATTTTCATGTTTTAAGATTAATTTATTTTTTTTTTATTATTTAATTAAACATTTTATATTTTTTATTAAATATATTTCTTTCTTTTTCATTTTATTAAAAAATAAAAACAAAACTCTAACAAAAACAAGAACTATAGAACAAAAATAAAAAAAACTTCATATTTATAGCGTCAAAAGAAATTGTACATTACTCGTTTTTATAAAAATAATGTTATTTAAAAAAAATTTAACATTTAGTTTGATGACCATTTTGTTGTATCACAGATTGTAGTCTTCTTGGCATCGATTCCACCAGCTTTTTAGTAACCTCGGGGGGGAATTTTTTGCCATTCCTCCATTATCACCGATTTGAGAGAATCCTTGCTGGAAATTTCTCTTTTTCTTATCTGCCGGTCCAAGTGCTCCCACAAATGTTCAGTAGGGTTCAGATCGGGTGACTGGGGGGATGATCCAACTGTTTGGGAGTATGATATAGCAGCCATTCCTTTACTATTTTGGCAGTGTGCTTGGGATTGTTGTCTTGCTGAAAGACCCAAGTTCGATCCAAGCCCAATTTTTCGACGCTCTGTGCCAAATTATCTTTTAAAATGTTGAGATAATCTATTTTATTCATAGTGTTTTCTATGAAGACCAAATTTCCTACACCATTGGCTGCCATACATCCCCACACCATAACTTAACCACCAGCATGCTTCTCTGTGGATATTACATTTTGCTGGTCAATTTCACAATTTTTCTTCCTCCAAATTTTAACCGGTTTTTTCTTGCCGAGAATTTCAAATTTGCTCTTGTCTCTAAATAGCACATTTTTCCAGAACATATTAGTACAATTTTCGTACTTTTTAGCAAACTCTCGACGTCGACGTTGATTAATTACCGATATGTACCATTTTTTTCTTGGAACTCGTCCATACAGTCCGTTTGCATGTAGGGCTTTACGTATTGTGCTAGCACTAACATTTATACCTGAGCATTCTGAAATATTTTCGGATATTTTAACAACACTTTCTGTTGGATTCTGTTTAACTTTACGCACAATGGACCATATTTGCGTACTGTTTAGTTTGGTTCGCCTTCCAGATTTAGGGCGATTTTCTAAACTTGAAAACTTTTTGTGCTTGTCTATTATATATTTTACAGTATTGTGACTTCTTTCAATCATGGAACCAATCTCACGCAAGGATTTGCCATCTTTGTAATATTTTAGCACAAGCTTACGAATATCCAAAGAAGTTTGTTTAGCCATTTTCAAAAAAAACGAAAAAAATTGTCGTTTGATCTGCTCGTGACAAAGTCAAGTCTATTAATAATTTTTATACCTAGCTAATATTACATAAAGTATCGTAGTAAATAAAATCACAAAAAATAACGGTACTTTTATATGTAAAATTCTTTATTACATGCTATGCACAAGAGCTGTACAATTTCTTTTGACGCTAGAAATATGAAGCATTTTTTGTTTTTGTTGTATATTTTTTGTTTTTGTTAGAGTTTCGTTATTGTTTTTTAATAAAATAATAAAAGGGTAAATATATTAAAGGAAAACCAAAAAAGTTTAATTAAATCATAAATTTGAATAAGAAAATAAAGTTGTAAATATAATACTTTGAGGTGTACAGTTTCTTTTGACATTCACAGTACTTTAAAAAAAGCACATTACAAAAAAATTCTCTAGCTCTTTTACTCAAATTTTGCAAAAAATATTTGAACTTGTGTCACAAAAATTGGTCTGGTGCTCACGTTCGGTTCGTCCCGGGTATACAATGGGGTATAAGGTATAGAGGAGAGTTTTATCTACTAAATAGTGCTGATTTCTTTTTGTTCTTTTATGTTTTCTGGAAGTTATGGGAATTTAGGAAAACTTGGACCTATATTTTTCTTGTACTAATAGCTAACGAATTATAATATTATACAAAATTTATCTCGTTTGAAAATCTTTTAAAGGCAAAAAATTATATAAGTTTAAAAATTAAAATCTTACCAAAGGCCAGTTTAGACTATAACACAAGTCGTACGACTTCAATTAGATTTTGTAGAAGCAAGATGTGATGAAATTCTCTCCGTACTCAAGAGAATGAGAGAAAAGTATAGTGTAAGTTTTTTTGCGTTTACACTATAAGTGTGAAGTAGATTCAAAGTAGAATGATTTAGAAAAATAAACAAACTAAGAATCTTATTAACACAACAAATTATAATCGCGAATACAAAAAATAAAATAAAAATCTACTTTTAAAGTAAATAAGGTGTTTAACGTTTTTTACAAAGATACAATTTTATTTTTTTTCTTCTTCTTTTGTTTTTTAATATGTTTGATGAATAAAGCAATTTATGGTGTTTGTAGTTCTACAAAAACTACATAAACAACAAACAATTTTCTTCTACTTTGTGTACCACAATCAAAAATATACATATTGTTTTTGTAATTGTTGTAGAATTGCTAGCACACCCTTAGTGTGCTTGCCAATGACTACATAAAAATACACCTCTGATCTAATGAAATGCTCCATTTTTTAAAACGATTTATAAAATGAAAAAATACGATCCGCTTGTCAAATTTTCGTCCGTATTTTTTTTTATGTTTTCAACTACTGATTACAATTTGCTTTTACACTATTCTACTTTGTTCATTCTATACGAATTTTTGACATGTCGTAAGACTTGTATTATAGTCTAAACTGCCCTTAATAAATTTTCCATTTTAGTAAAATGCTAAGAATGTCCATTTTAAATCTCCCTGTTCTCTGTAATATATGTGAAATAAAGTTTTAATTTTTTGGCTCTCGAGGTACACTAGTGCCTACATTCGAATGAACTTTAACATTTTTCAATCGGTGACCATAAAAGTATGAGTTTTGGACTCCTTCTCTAGAATGGTCCACCGTGCGTCGTGGAGAAAAACTGCTTGTAAAATAGTTCGGTCTTAAAAAAGAATATAATTCATGGAATCATCAAAACGATATAAGCGAATAACATTATTTAAATCATATACATATGTATAGCAGTCAATGACTACTTTTAACCATTTATTCTAAAGATAGCTTCAAGTATAGAAAAAATTAATTCCATGTTACTATATTAAGTAATGATGCAACAGATATTTATAAAAACTCACCAAGTACTTTTACGAATTTGCTAAAGCAAACATAAAACCTTAACGATTAGTGGGTTGATGGATTATCAGATATTTCTTTTTCATTAATGTATAAAATAGAAAAGGCAGATATGAAAATTTTATAAAACAAAAAATCCTTATGGGAATCCAATAGGGATAAATTTAGTGCCCCGGAAACCCCACAAATATACTACTCATAATAAAATTTTGAGACAACCACTGCTTAATTTATACTTAATTCTAATTCTTTATTATTGTTATCTGGGATTGGTAGTATTGTAAAGTTTTTGAGGATAGTTGGTACAAAAGATATCATATTTTCTTTAACTCAAACTGTTCGGTACTTTAATGGGCTAGGTTTACAATGTTAACAAGTTTTGGATTTATTTTGGTATTACAATTACAATACTTAGCCAATTGTATTCCCATCTGAACATCTTTAATCTCCATCCAAATAGGTTTTGACATTGTAAATAACAAGTGCATTTTGAAGGGTATTCGTTGAGTTTTCCAGTTCGTTCAGCAGTTTAGTTCCGGCATTTATGTGATCAATAACACCGTTTGTATTCAAATCATTCTTCCAATCCTGTTTCAGAACTTTCTTTCGGAGGCACTGTCCTATTTTGAATTCTGGAGTTGTGGTCCATACCAGGGTCAGAAACTCTCGCTCAATAGTTTAGTAGTTGAGCTCATATTCGTCGAGCGTACTACTTGGCTTGTCATAGTCTGGATAGGAAAGGATATATTCGCTTGTAAATAAACTACATTTATATAATTTTTATCATTAAAATCAAAATCTGAGCAAGTATGTAATTTGTTTGTCGAACTTTTTTGTTTAAACTAAATTTATTTAAATTTTTCAGACTGTCAAGTTCATTTTTTGAAATTCTTTTATTTTTTACAAAGAAATTTTTAATTTTAATAAATGAAAGGTAAAACTGAACCGGTATGATTTGCCGACACTAGCCGCAACCAGGTACATATCATCATCAGCACTCTTTTGATCGGCGGTTACGTATTGGATGTAAATATCATCTATTTATCTCCCAGGATTTTTAAGTAAATTGAATTCGGAAACTAATTTGTTTCATTTTTTCATATTTTCTTTTCACATCAAGTTAGCTTAAAATTTACCAACAGCAACCCTTGTTCTTTTGTTTGCTAATATCTTTTATATTATTACTAGTTTTGTATTGTTCTAGCCACCAGTTAGATAGCGATGTATTTATTTTTACAATAAATTTTTTTAGCTATTCGATTTTTTTTCTGTCTGACCATGTTGGTTCTTTGTGTATTCTTTGTATATTTAGTTTACCGCAATTTTCACCATCTTTATTTATCCCCTTCACACGACAGTGTAAAAGGTTATATATAGGGTTTTCATTCCGCGAGAAATTTTTACAATTTTCCTTTCCGATCCCATAAAGTGTATATTTTCTGAAAGCTTATGAAAAGAGAAGTTAATTGAGCCCTATCCGTATGTCCATGTGTGTGTTGAACTTTTAGAAGCCCCCTGACATCGCCTGGACCCGCGTGAGGTATTAAATATCAGAAATATTCAATATTCAATCGGTAATGAAAATCAAAAATCGGTACATAAACAACTGAGATATGAGGGAAAAACCACGACCACCTCGTTTTTTTTTACAACAACATACAACACAAACATACATACATACATACATACATACATACGAGGTATACTGGTCAGAGTGAACGTGGTTATTTATTTTTATTTTTTTTTTTTAATTATAAAGTCGTGCCTGGATATAGTGAACACCCGATATAGTGAACACCTCCATATAGTGAACACCAAAATTTTTGCATGGAGTATTCTAAATAGTGAAAAACTCTAATAGTGAACAAAATTTTGAAAACAACTTCAACAACAATTACTTTATTAAACTTAAATACATATGTACATATATTTTATTTTTTGTACAAATTGTTTCTAATCAGCTATTGCATTTACATGTATGTATGTATTTTTAGTAAATAAAACGAGTTTTTGAACAAAAATTTCTACCTTGATAAAGAGAACAACCTGGATACTATGAACAAGCCTTGCAAAAATTAGTTCACTATATCCAGACACGACTGTACATACATAAACTCAATTAATAATATGACAATGGGATATTTTTAAATATGTATGTACGTTTTTCATATAAATGAATGAGGTAATACAAACAATTGTTTTTGCATGACTACATGTTGTTAAGGGTATATAAGATTCTGCACGGCCGAATATAACACTCTTACCTGTTTTAAGGGTGATTTTTTATAAATATACTTTTTTGGGCTGGCAGCACTGGTTGGTAATTGTGTTAAACTACATCAGTGAAAAGTGTTCAGTATACTCTGCCATTTTATCATGGATAAACTCACAAATGAGCACCGACTGCAAATCGTTGAAAATTATTATCAAAATTCGTGCTCTGTGAAATCTACTGTTTTATCGCAAAATTGTGTTCAGCGATGAAGCTCATTTCTGGCTAAATGGATACGTAAACAAGCAAAACTATCGCATCTGTGGTGAAGAACACCCACATGCCGTACAAGAGTTACCGATGCATCTCGAAAAACCGACAGTTTGGTGTGGTTTATGGGCTAATGGCGTCATCGGTCCATTTTTCTTCAAAGACGACTGTGGAAGAAACATTACCGTCAACGGCGAACGATATCGAGCCATGATACGCGACCTTTTTTTGCCCCAATTGGCTGAGTTGGACTTAGTTGATATGTGGTTTCAACAAGACGATGCCACATGCCACACAGCTCGTGAAACAATAGACATATTGAATTTGGTAAGCATCATGTGATTTAACGCCGCTTGACTATTTCTTGTGGGGTTATGTGAAGTCGTTGGTCTATGGTTGGACAAGCCAAACACGATTGAAGCTTTAGAGTATAACATAACATGTTCATAGAATTCAGGCCGAAATGATCGAAAAAGTAGTGCAAAATTGAACCTTACGAATGGACCATTTGAACCGGAGCCGTGGGCAACATTTACATGAAGTTATTTTTAAAAAGTAAATGACAAAGACCAATTTATCGATTCCAATAAAATATTTAAATATATGGTGTACATTTAAGTGTTTTATTAGATTTTTTTTAAAACTACGCTTAAAAAATCACGCTATACTTTAAAAACGTGAGTCGTGAGCTATGGCCGTCTGGCTGTTAACAGCTCAAACCGAAAAAGCTAGGGAGCTCAAATTTTGCAAGAATATTTCTTATACACAAGGTCTGTTTGGTATGGGCTAAATCGGAATATTAGAAACAGAATTATAGCTCCTAATGAAAGAGTAAGTCAAAATAACCATCTCCTTCCAAAATCGAATAAAATGAAATTGTGTCCAAACGCATTAACGTAGAGTCATAAAATTTCGAAAGTATATTTCCTGAGTAAAACAAATATTTTTCCCCGAAAATTGCCAAAATCTGTGAATTAGGAAAGGAGTTTAAGATCAAAACGTAAGAAAATTTATATCGCGCAGTGTATTATTCGGTATGATTCTAAAATTTTGCAAACATTGCTTTTTGTCAAATGCTTTGTACTAACGGAAAATAAGTTTTCTATGAATAAAGATTTGAATAAAAAGACTCTATATTGAAACATCTGAGTTGAGTTTATTGTTAGAAACTATTTCGACACGCCTACTATAACGCCCACTTTTCACGCAATCTACGGTTAATGAAATTTAAAAACTCATCAAACCGACAAAATTAGACCCACGATGATGAAATTTGCTACAGATATCCTTCTGGTCAATGTTACTGTTATGCTAGAAAATAAATGTGACACGCCCACTTCTACGCCCACCTCCCATATAAAGTTTTATCTCAAATTCATATTATTTCTCTATGAATAAAGTTTTTGAAATTAAAAAGAACTATATGGAAATATTTAAGTTGTATTCATTAGCAAAAACAACTTTGACACGCCTACTATAACGCCCACATTTAATTAGCAGAAACAACTTTGACACGCCTACTATAGCGCCCACTTTTCACGATATCTTCCGTTCACAAAATTTAAAATCATAAAACCGACAAAACTAGAGGTATGATAATGAAAATTGCTACATACAATGTCAACGTTATGCCAGAAAATTTAGGTGACACTTTAACCACTTTAACGCCTACCTCTCTATATCTATGGACAAAGTTTTTGGAAGAATAAAGGATTATATTCAAATATCTCAGTTTTATTTATTAGCAGACACGCCTACTTAAACGCCCACTTTCATTGAAAGACTAAATTTACGAAAACATTTTACTAGCATATCAAAGTTATACAAAGCAAGTTATACATATTTTAGTATAAAGATGCTATAAAAGTACGCAAAATTGGTGGTGGGTATAAAAAATTTGGCACAGCCGATTATAGTAGCGAAATATTGGAAGAACTAATAAAAATTAAAGACATTATTTTAATTATTAAAAGACCTTGAGCTGAAATAATTTTACTTAATATTTAAATTATTAATTATTTAAATTTTTGTGATTTTTTAATAAATTTTAAAATTTCTTATTGCTCTTATTTGACCTTTTTTTTTATAAAATTTTGAATTAATTTTTCAAGCTCGAGGTCTTTATAAATATTTGTTGATTTATTTATTATTCAATATTTCGCTACTCCTTTGTGTAGCATCTTCAGGAAAGAAATTGTGTGTTTTTACAAAATTTTATATAATTTATATATATAAAATTTTATATATAAAATTTTGTAAAAACACACAATTTTGTAAAAACACACAATTTCTTTCCTGAAGATGCTACACAAAGGAGTAGCGAAATATTGAATAATAAATAAATCAACAAATATTTATAAAGACCTCGAGCTTGAAAAATCAATTAAAAATTTTAAAATTTCTTTTAAAGTGTTTCTTTTTAATATTAGTTTTTTTTTATTCTCCTTCAATCTGTTGTAACAAAAGCTTCTGTTTTTTATATATTGTGCTTGTTAGTTTAAACAATAAACAAAACCCGAAAAAACACACGCGGGTTAAATAATTAATATATTTGTGAAATTTGTGAATTTTAAAAGATTAAAAATTTGTTAACAATTTTCAATATTTTCTTTTCTTGTGAAAAAAAATTACTAACAAATTGATTTTAAAAAGTGATTTTTTACCCGTTTTTTCTTTTTAAAACTCTACCAATTTAATTTATTTTTGCATTAATAATGAATATATTTAGTTTTTAATTCTCTTTTTAAAATAAAATTAATAAAATTTTCTAGTGCAATGTGACTTCCCGGAAATATTTTGCAGCAGTAACGAAGTAAAACTCAAGTCACAATAAACAAAATTAAATCATTTATAATAAATAAATAATAATTAGAAGTATGAAAAAAACTAACATTTAATTAAATAACATATACTTTAAAAATTAAGATAACAAAATGTCAATTTTAATCAAATGAATTTAAGAAGGAAACTGAGAATGAAGCTGGAGTTACATACCAAAGAGCGGAATGAAAGTATTCAATCTTATTGAACATTCATAATTTACTGCTTTTGTCATTCACTCTCTCAATAAAAACAACTAATGATGTTGGTTGCTATTTATTCATTGTTTTCGCTGATTGCCTTTTCAGCACTTGCTTTTATAGTGCGGTTACATGTCATGCAACGAAAAAAGTGATGGCACATTAAACAATAGAAACATTCGTAGAAGTCATTACCTTTGTTATTCCTTATATTAGTACATATATAAATTAACGATTTGCTGCAAGTCTTTTTAGTAAAAATTTCTTATTCCTGGATTAAATCTTAATATCTGTTTTAAACACATTATAGAATATCTGAAATCTAATTTTCTTTTTCTTTATTTTCTTAAATCAAAAATGAATTTTATTTTTATACAAAAATATGTTTTGTAATAAAACATTTATGTAAAGCGTAGTCTAGACGGTATGTTGAATCAGCATATGTATGCTAATATTAAAGTTAAAAATTTTGAAAATAACTCGTGTTTTAAATGTTTTGATGCTTTTCGAAATTTCAAAGTTGACACCAATCTAAACATTAATTGTGAAACAGTCATCTGTTGCTTTCGCTATCTTGCTGATGGCTAGAGCAGAAATAAGCTAGTAATAATATAAAAGATAATAACAAACAAAAAAATGGGGTGCTGTTGGTAAAGTTTTAGTGTAACTCGTTGTGGTAAGAAAATATGATATAGAAAACTAACTTATCGAATTTAATTAACTAAAAGCCTATTTGTTAAATAAATGATATTTACATCAAATACTTTATCACCGATCAAAGAGTTTTGATAATGCTTTCCACTCGACTAGTGTTGCCAAAAATATGATTTTTTATATAATACTTTCATTATCACAATTAAATTTTTTAAAGATAATTTAAAATAAACTGCAGCCTGAATAATATTTAAAAACATTAGCAGTAAATTTTCTGTATGTCTTTTTAGAGTCTGAAACATACCCAGTATTTTCACTTAAATTTATAGAAGAAAATTAAGTTTTCAACTTCAAGGCATCTGATAGGCTCAAGTAGGATATAGTACATTATAAAAAATTATTGAAATTCAAAATGGCATTTGAAGCAAAGTAATATATATCAGGGTATAGACATGAGACACATAAACTCTGAAATGTAGGATATTCTACGATTTCTTTTTTTTAGAATTTTGGAAATAGTTATATATATATATATGGAAAAGCCGAATAAAGCACTCTTGTTTTAAATATTATTTTTTCCAATACAACAGTTTTTTGCAAGTAATAATACAAAATTAACATCAACCATTTTGCCTAAATAACTAATGTATAACTTACAAAATCTAACAAAGAATAAAACAAATTAGTTAACACTGCAGCAATTCTGTATGCTAATACATTTGCCATATGATGAAAAGCTGAAGTACGCTTATAAACAAATAACATATCTGTCATTATACGTATGAAATTAGTCAAACACTAAAAATGTGCTGTTAACAGGATATGTTGAAATTGTCAACATACATTTGATGGCATTGTTAAAAAAGTGCTAACAAATGATATTAATCATACATATGATGAACAAATTTTGCGTTTACACGATACGATGGCACTTGTGCCAAATTTTTAAGCATAAATTTGCTGATTCAACATATCGTCTAGACTAAGCTTAGTAATATGTATGTCTTTAAGTAAATAAAAAAAATTGAATAACCGTTTTATTAAAAAAAATGTTAATTTTATTTATTTCGTATTGTTGCCATTCATACACGCAAAGAAAAATTATGGTTACGACATTATCACGACGGTCATATTATTTTTTTCTAAAACACTATTTGGTTGTCGAAAACAATTAATAGTTATTTTTGTTCCATTTCATCATATATTTTGTCACGATAAACAAGCATTTGTTTGAATTGTATAATTTAATGTTTACTTTTCGTAAAAATATCGACATGGTTGATGTTTTAAAATAGTATGATTTAAAAAAACTAATCCGACAACAATAACATTATATTCAAAAGCATTAAAAATTACAAATAGTCATTAAATAATAGGTGAGACAACAGAATGATTACAAATTAATCAAGCTATGATTTTCTTTAATACTAATTTGATTTTAACTGTTCTTCTTCTTGCTAAATAAATTTTTATTATTTTAAAAGTTTAAGATGTCAAAAAAGGAACAAAAATTTTGAAAAATTAAAGAAAATTTAAAAATAAACGAGAAACTTAACAAAATATTGATATAAAATTTCCAATTAAATTAGTGAGTACAATCAATATGTGTATGTTACAGCAAAAGACAGTAATTTGCCGTAAAAAACCAAAGATTGTCAATTTTAATTGTAGTCATATATATGAATATTGAATGATACTTTAATTAACATAATAATGATAACTGGTAAGCATTATTATTTTTAACCATAATCATACAATTCAATCATAGTATGTTGCTCTTCGATTATGGTTACCACAACCATATTTTTTCTTTGCGTGTACTATTTGTCTCACATTTATTGATAGTGTTAGGTGTGCCAGAGAAGAAATCATTCGCACCATTCGTTATGCATTCAATGCTTTTGTTTGTATTTACCAGAAGCAAGCAAGGCAAACAATGATGTTCCTCAAATTCACATTCTTTGAATTGTATAATGAATGTGTTGCTTTACTGAATGATGTGAGTTAACAACAATATGTTCATATATTGGGAATGAATTCAAATGCATAAAATTAGGCATTCAAACTGTACTCTGTTGCATACCACTCGTTCATGCGTTGTTGCGTTTAATACTTTTTTTACCATTTTATACGTTTCTAAATTTAAGTTACACACAACGCGTTTTATGCATAAATTTTTTTGTTTTGATCAGCTGTTGTGTTTATATTTTTATCAACTAAAAACAATTTTGCCAAAATGAAAAGTGAAATTTATATTTTAAAAGAATTTGTTTCTACTTATTTCTATAGAGGAGTAAGCTTTCATTATATAAATATTGATGATTTTTTACAGCATCAATAAGCTTCTCTTCGATTGCACTTGTTTTTTTAATAATAAACAAACAGGGGTGAATGATACTCAGCACATAGCAGTTATATATGTATAATAAAATTTTTGGTAATGAGAAAATTGTGTAAAGAATTAGTTTATATGTATTTTTTTTCTAAAAGGTAATTGTAAACTTTATTTCGAATGCTTTTCCTTTTATTAAAAAGATTTTTAACACAAAAAATAGAAAAAATAAATCCAACACACAAAGAGATTTATTGATACAAACAAGTAACAGTGCTATATTCGGCCGTGCCGAATCTTATATACCCTTCCCAACGTGTAGTCATGCAATAACAATTGTTTGTATCACCATTCATCTCATATAAAATACGTACATATGTATATACTGGTTAGAATAAATGTGGCATCGAATCCCAGCTGAGCCAAAAAAAATTTATTTTATTTAATATATTATTTATATTTTATTATTTTTTTTTAATTTTTTTTTTTGTAATTTTTTTTATTATTTTTTTATTTTTAATATATTTTTTTTTGTAATTTTTTTTTTGTATGTTTTTTACGTGTATGTATGTTGTTGTTGTAATTGTGGAAAAAAACGAGGTCGTCGTGGTTTTTTGCTCATATCTCAGAAAGTTATGGGGCGATTACTCCAGATTTAGTTTGTATGACAATCTTCATTACCTCAAGTGGGTTTATAGTGTAGTTTTGAAACACATTGCATTGCATTGTTTGAATATTAGAGGGAAGTTTACGCTAAAAGTTAATAGCATTGTGGAAAACGTGTCTTTTCGTTATATGATTTTTAAAACGAAAGGTATTAATCCTGTTGCCTCTATCAGACCTTGAAATTAATTTATTGTACTACTGCTCAGACTTTTTTGTGTAAATAAATTTATAAAAAACAGGAAGGTTTGAAATTTTAACAGGCTATCAAAAGGCATACCACATATCTGTCTTAGACATATCTTACATTTAGCCTTCTCATACTAAAAGCGTAACAACTAGCGAAAAGTTAAATTCCACACAAAAGGGTTGGCAAAAGATAGGTCTTGGCAAGAAACATACAGATATTAAAAGGTGTGTAATATTGCAACATCCATAGATTACTCAGCATGGCATACTTAGGTTCTCCCAAACACACAATTTATGTGATAAGACCAGTTTAATATCTTGTTGAAAATTATACCTAGAGTCCTAGCAGTTTCGACTATTCTAATTATGGAATCTCCAATCAGAATTGGTGGCAAAGTATTTATTAGGGAATTATCATAGCCTTTGATTTCTTTGAATTTAAAGAGAGCCCATTGTCTGATGCCCATTCTTTAATACTGTAAAGATTATGGTAAATTTTTGTAATTCAATTATTGATATCAAATGGCTTACAACTTGTAGAAAGTTGCATATCATCTGCATATATACAAGATATATGTACTTCACAAAACCTAAGTCGGGTGGGTAAATCATTTGATTACAAAATAAACAATAATGGGCCGAGTATGGAGCCCTGTGGCACACCTCTTGCAGTTAGACAACTATCAGACCTATTGTACCCATGGTACAGTGATTTTCCTCTATTCATTAAATATTAATAAATAATATTGCTCAAGTTATTTAAACCATAAAATTTAATGATTATATCCGATATATTACACCATTTTTTTATTATAAAAAATTTAACCCTTTTTATTGAAAATTTTGTTGTGGAAATTTTTTACTCTATTTACCCATTTTACCCATCAAATCAAAAATTTTGTTTTTTTTAGCAAATTAGTATTTCTTCCGTTTTTTTGTAATAATACGTGATGGTTTAGGTTTTTTAAAATTAATTTCTGCTTGCCATCTTATCGTAAAGCAAATTACACTCTTTTGGTAACCATTGAAATTTTTTTTTGTTATTTCTTTAATTCATAATGCCGATGTTTGGCAGATTTTGAGGCTTTTATTGCCCTTATACCCATTGCGATTTTCAGAATTGGTTCATTATTGAGTCATGAAAAGAAAACTAACCGTTTATGGGAAGCTGTTCGGTCAATATATTATTCTTTATTGATTGAAATCGAGAGAATGAAAAGCCAATATATTGTGGAAATAAAGGTTTTCTATACCTCATACACCCCAGGGGTTTCTATTATAACAGCCCAACTAGACCATTAAAAATTGGCGGCTCAGGCTGAAAAGTATATGGATATTGGAAAATAGTTCACCCCTATCATAAACTTACCCCCCTGTGATACCCTGATCATTCTGCGATATCTTCTCAGCGCTGTATGTTAATAACCCCCTTTTAACCCCGGTACAGAAATTCTATTATTAATTGCAGAAAACCGCGAAAGATGCCCATACATTCCATTCCGTTGATCAACGATACCTATGCGATTGTATGGAAAAAGTTTGTTGACACATATAAGAACAAAATGGCGCTTCTAAGCGAACAGCTTCGAACACTTTTAAGTATTAAACCCACTACACAAGAATCAGGCGCGCACACAAGAAATCTGCAAAGAACCATCAACGATTGCATAACGAATCTTTCATTGTTAGAAGTTAACCTGGAAATATTCTATCACGTTATGTTGGTGTACATTTGTGCAACTAAGTTGCTTGAGAACACTTTGAGCTCTGGGAACAAGCAAAGAAACTTTGTTAACAATCTCCCAATATATGAACGCATTTCTGTCGGCTCCTTTTTGAACTCTTGAATCGATTTCTGATATCAGACAATTACATTTAATATCCGTCAATTACCCGCATAACACCCATGGGAATAGTGGCTTACAAAAGAATACTTATTTAAATTAGCACAATAAATCTTCTTTTGATCTCTCAGAATTTCTATTGACTT
The DNA here is from genome assembly GCA_941918925.1 of Phyto melanocephala. Lineage (NCBI taxonomy): Eukaryota > Metazoa > Arthropoda > Insecta > Diptera > Rhinophoridae > Phyto > Phyto melanocephala. The sequence goes on from OW799235.1 coordinate 46,877,418, forward strand.
CCCTATTGACTATCTACCAGAAGAAAACTACCGATTAAAAGACGACGCGCTAACAGAAGATAACTTCCAATATCCAGAACAATCACTAGAATACCAAACCAATATGGCGACTATAGATTCTGAGGACGACATAATCACAAATCTTAGTGACATTAATTTTTTATAATGAGAAATTCCTCATTGCCATACCCAGAATGTCGAATGAGGAACGGACAACTGTAAAAATACTTGTACTTACATACCGGCTTCAATAAAAACTACATAAAATCAGAAATTATAATATATAATAAAGAACGAAAAACCATTCACTGCAAATTCCGTTGCAGAAAATATAAGAATTACACACTATACAAATGCTAACCTTATTCGTCTCAACAACACAATTACATTTTATATCCTCCCTCACTCTCGCCCTTCGATGCCATTTTGGGAAACGATACACTTGAAGAATTATCATTCACAATTGATAACAAACACACTATTCTGTGAATCAAAAATCTCAAATTCCGATTAAAACAATTGCAGTTTCAACATCTCAATAAAATTAACATTCAAAAACAACACTTTGATTTTCAAGCTAAACAAGAACTTTTAGATATTATGTGCCAATTCCCAGATCTTCTCGTCGAACCAAACGAAAAATTAACATACACCTCGAATGTAACAGGCAAAATCCGCACAACCGGCTTACAGTAAATCATATCCCTACCCAATGCAATTTAAGGACGAGATAAATTTACAAAAATTGCTCACTGATGGTATTATAAGACCCTCATGCTCACAATACAATTCCCCTGTATAGATCATCCCAAAGAAGTTAGACTAATTCAATGAAAAGAAATTTATTCATTAAGAATAAACCTTCAATCTTTCAAAGAACGTTGGATGATATTTTAAGATTTCACATTAGAAAAAGATGTTTTGACATAGATGACATCATCTATTCAGCAAAGACAAACAAAGTCATCTAAAGAACATAAAGACTATGTTCAAAACCCTTTGCGATGCCAATATGAAAGTTCAAGTCGATAAGTGATATACTTCACTGTGCAAGAAATTTAAACTTTTTTCCGTGACAAGCTGGGCACCTGGCGTTTTAACATAATTCGTGTACGCTGAATCCAGTGGTGCCCGCGGTTTTTTAAGATTGGCTCTGGTTTTCGAGATATACCGTTATTTCGAAAATGGAGGAGGTTGCACAACATATGTTCGCGCAACTCAAAAACGCTTTAGCTTAAAGAAAAAACTTAAAAAACCGAAATTCCGCAATAAAATAAAATTTATTTCTAAAAAAAAAAATTAATTTTTTTTATCAAAATTTCGAAATTTTCGTTTTTTAAAAATGCATAAAAAATTACAAAATGCAGCTAGGCTTCTAATTTTTTGCTGACATATAAAAAACAAAGCTGCAAACAAAACAAGCCATAAATAACACTGTTCGACAAAAAATCATTTTTTGTCTTCCCGTTAATTAAAACTATGTGGACTATATGGATTTTGATGCGCTGAACTCAAATCCGTAGTCGGTTTTTTCCATCAGATCGGGCTTTTTTTTATATGGGCGTGGCAAATTTTTTACCCTAAATTAGTCAGGTACGGAGATCTTAACTCTTAACATACATACATACATACATGCAAAAAACATGCCAAAAAAAAAAAATTACAAAAAAAAATATATTAAAAATAAAAAGAAAAAATTAAAAAAAATTAAAAAAAAATTTTTTTGGCTCAGCTGGGATTCGATGCCACGTTTTCTCTAACCAGTATACTCGTTTGTATGTATGTATGTTGTTGTTGTAATGTTGTTTTTGTGAAAAAAAAATCGCGGTAGTCGTGGGTTTTTGCTCATATCTCAGTTGTTTATGTACCGATGTTTCTGATTTTCAATACCGTTCTACTCCCGAATATTTCTGATATTTTAATACCACACCCGGGTCCAAGCGATGTCGGGGGCTTCAAAAAGTTGATTTCAACATACATACAGTTTAGATAAAAAAATTAATTAAAAAAAAAATAATAATGTTTCTAAAACGACTGCGGATATTAGAAATAAATTTTATTTTTCTTAAAGGAAATTTTATTGCGGAATTTGTGTTTTTTAAGTTTTTTCTATAAGCTAAAGCGTTTTTGAGTTGCGCGAACATATGTTGTGCAACCTCCTCCATTTTCGAAATAACGGTATATCTCGAAAACCAGAGCCAATCTTAAAAAACCGCGGGCACCACTGGATTCAGCGTACCCGAATTATGTTAAAACGCCAGGTGCCCGGCTTGTCTGTTTTTCCAACTAGCATAGTTTTTAGGATCCTTCCATGGGCTTTCGGGTTACTATACCCTCAGCAAGACTAATTAACAGTATGTTACCAATCAAAAGGAAATGCTGGCAACCATCTGGGCTCTCAACTCTCTGAGGCATTATCTCTATGGTACAGCCAAAATAAAAATAATCACCGATCATCAGCCCTTGACATACGCACTAAGCAATAAAAATAATAACAAGATGAAACGGTGGAAAGCCATCCTCGAGGAGCACAACTATGAACTACTTTACAAACTGGGACGAACAAACGTTGTTGCTGATGCTCTATCACGACGTCCTCAAATAAGCTCGATGACTGCTACAGCTCTCATCGAAATAGCTAACGAACAGATTAACGTATTTAAAAATCATTGTTTTTAAGTAGGACATAAACCCTCATATGAATTTCAGATAATATTCCCTACCTTCCACCGTCACATCATTTATGAAGTTGACTACACAGAAGAAAAGTTAAAAGCCATTCTTAAAATATACCTGAATCCTTCAGTCATAAATGGATTAAACACCACTAAATCGATCCTCGGAAAGATACAAGAAATATATCCAGGAAATTTCTCTAATTACCGTACCAGATTTGCTCGAAAAATTGTCACTGATTTAATAGATGAAGGGGATCAGGAAAAGGAAATACTAAGCGAAGACCAACGCGTGAGTCGCAATGCTACGAAAAACAAGAGACAAAGAATTGAAAATTAATGCCAAAATGGAAAAAAATTGTCAAACAATGCAGAACGTGTAAGAAACAAAAATACGAACGACATCCAGCGAAACCATGACTTAATGAAACGTCAGTTCCAGAATATCCTGAGCAAATAGTTCATCTCGACATTTATCTTACTAACTAAAACGCCGTGTTAACAGCCATAGACAAGTAATCCAAATATGTAATGGCAAAAATCATAAAATCAAAATCAACACAGGATATCAAAGATCCACTTCGTGAAATTTCAGTGAGTCTAGAACCTCCTGAAAGATTTATTATAGACAACGAAAAATCATTAGGGTCTGCACCGATAAAGCATATGCTGGAAAACCAATTTGGGATCAAAATATTTAAAGCTCCACCGTACTCTAAACAAACAAATTGAGAGATTCCATTTAACACTCTCCGAAATAATGCGGTGCGTAAGAGCAAAGAAAATACACAATTATTTTAAAGAACTGCTTGATATATTTCTTAGCAAGTACAACTATTCCGTGCATTCTATTACAGGGAAAAGACCAATGGATGCATTTTTTTGAAGAACAAAACCGGAAAACCTCATGGAAGAGAGAAAAAACCACATACAAAGGTTAAAGGTAAAATAAAAAGCAGAACTAGCATTTCATAGCAAAAGTCGCCCCAAAGCAATATTAACCCGGAGTCACATTCTATGTAAAATTTATTAAAGAATAGGGACTAAATTATTACCAAGATATAAGAAAAAAAGTAGCGGAAAATTTCAATAAAACTATTAAAACTATATCTGGACGAATAGTCCATAAAAGCTTGATAAAAACATAGCCTTTTTTTCTACTTATTCGCCGACTTCTTCTTCGTACCATAAGTGCCGAAATACAAATTCTCGACAACTCCAATTCAGAGATTGTGACGTATAAGTGAGCACATTAACTATAGAGTAAATAAGTCCAATCCACCCATGCAACTTCTTGAACATGCGATCGCAGAACTGCACGATCTGATAAATCGAATTAGACCCTTCAAAAAGTCTAAAAGATCAATCAATGAAATTGGCACACACACATTGCTGGCTCATCGGATCAGACAGACTTTGAGATTTTGGCAGACAAAGTTAATGACAACTTACGACAGACAGACAACCAAATTGTTATAAACAGACTCTAACAAACAAGACTAACAAATTTGACAAACAAGATAACTAAGAACACATAATAATACGACACTAAAAATACCTCAGTACTTAAATTTAAATTGCAGATACTCAAAGAAGAGGTAACTTATATCGAACAAGCACTATTGTGGTCGAAGGGTGATACCATAAATCCTTTCCGGTTCAATCACAACAAAATTGAAATTTTGATTGAATTACATGTCGATCAAAGTTTCTCTTATAATGATTTAGAACAATGTTTTAACTATCCCAATATTAAACCTGTCTCAAATAATTCAATTTTGTTATGTTATAAATTTTCCTACAGTCAACAACCCTCACTGTAAAACTATGTTAGTAAAACCAATAAAGACAGGAAATGGTATTATAAAATTAGAATATGAAACTGTAATATCTTGCCAGAATAAAATATTTGAAGTAAAAAAACCTTGTAAAAGCTATGACGAACTAAACTTATGCCAAAAAGAAAGTATCAACAGCAAAAAAACGCTTTGAGAACCACTATATACATTTGATGTATCATGAATACCTAAGTACAAAAATGGTTAAATTTTATGGATAATTTTTTTTTTATTTTTAAGTAAAATTCAAGATTTTTGTAGACGCTTCTCCACATAATCAATGAAAACTCAAAACGGTAAATCTGATATAATTAAAATAAACTTAAAACAATTTGGATTTACATATCCTTAAATCCGTTTATATCTTGCGTTTTAATCGGCTCAGTAGTTTCGGAGTAAAAATACAAAAATAATTTTTATACCAGCTACCAAAAAACTGGTGGGGGTATATTCATTTTGTCATTCCGTTTGTAACACATCGAAATATCCATTTAAGACCCCATAATGCATATATATTCTGAATCGGGGTTTCATTTTATGACGATCTTGCTATGTCCGTCCGTCTGCCCATCTGTTTAAAGCGATGGAGGTCAGACCGAAAAAGTTATGGGGCTCAAATATTGCCAGAGTATTTCTTATACACATGGTTTGTTTAGTATTGAAAATGGGCTAAATCGGAATATTAGGAAGAGAGTTATAGCTCGTAATACAAGAGTAGGTCAAAAAACCGTGTCCTTCTAGCATCGAATAAAATAAAATTGTGTCCAAACGCATTGACGTAGAGTCATAAAATTCCGAATGTATATTTCCTGAGTAAAAAAAATATTTTTCCTCAAAAATTGCTTAAATCTATTCATTAGGAAAGGAGTAATAGATCAAAATGAATGAAAATTTTTACCGCACAGTGTATTTTTCAGTATATTTAAAATTAAAAACCTAATAAAACTGACAAAATTAAACGTACGATTCTGAAATCTCTCAAACATTGCTTTCTGGTGAAAGGATTTCTTCTAACGGAAAATAAATGTGACACGCCCACTTTAACGCCCACCTCACATATAACGCTTTATCTCAAATTCATATAATTTCTCTATGAATAAAGATTTTGGAATTAAAAAAAAGGCTATATTGAAATATCTAAGTTGTATTCATTAGCAGAAACAACTTCGACACGCCTAATGCAACGCTCGCTTTTCACGTTATCATCTACCGTTAATGAAATTTAAAAGCTCATAAAACCGACAAATTAGAGGTATGATAATGAAAATTGCTACATACATGTATCCTTCTAGTCAATGTTATTGTTATGGGTGACATGCCCAATTAACACCTACCTCCCATATAACGGTTAATATAATTTCATCTATGAACAAAGTTTAAGAAGAATAAACAACTATATTGAAATATCTCAGTTTTATTTATTATCAGAAACTATATTGACACGCTTACTTTTATTGAAAGACTAAATTTACGAAAACATTTTACTAGCATATCGAAGTTATACATATTTTAGTATTAAGAGATTATTCCATAGCGATTACTATTAATAACAAAATAATACATTTTGTGATATAAAAGTACACAAAATTGGTTGGGGTATAAAAGCTTCGTCACAGCCGAATAAAGTGCTTTTTTTTTCTCTAGAAGAAGAACATTAACTACTTAATTTTATGTATATCAAACAAACAAACTAAAATTTTGTGAAAATGAGCGAGATCACATAATTGTGAATAGATTTTTATGATCGATATTCTATTTTGTTGCTATTACATGTGGCTTTGCAATAAAGTAATAAATTTGAAAAATTTTTGACGTTTTCAATTTTTTATGATTTTTTGAAAACAAAAAAAAAAATCCTATTGTCACGTCAAAAATTACTTTTTGCTTTAATTTTTAATTATAACTCCGAAACTACTGTGATGATTAATAAGATTTATAAGACTTATCCCATTTTTGTATTGACTTCTGTTTTACTAAATAATCTACCTATTGTGTTATACGATTTATAGGCCATTCCATATTTATTAGTATCAAAAACTTTAGTTTGATTTAACCGTTCTGATATTCTTGGTACATAAGTCAATGACTTATAAATTTTGGGTTCAACAATATTCTTTTCATAATTTTCTTTCTTATTGTCAAATTTACTATAAATAAATATAAATTAATCTAATTGGAAATTCATTTGTTTAATTTTTTAGAATATTTTTAATAATTTCCTTATTTTGTTATGAAAATCCCTGCCACTTATCGTTATAATAATAAAGGGTCCGCCATCTAACGATTTTTTTGAACTACTGCTTATTTCGTGAATGGTAACACTTAGCTCATGTATGATTTGACAGATAATTAGTTTTATCCTTCCGCTGAACGAATATGGTTGTATGACATTACTTAGGCCGATTTTGCCAAAAAAATCATCTTTTCAGATTAAGCTCTTGGCGGGTATGTAAAAAAGCAAAATTGTCGCATTCAGGGCACAGAAAACCCGCAGGCATACATTGAAAAGCCGATACACCCAAAAGGAGTCACTGTTTGGTGCGGATTTTGGCCCAGAGGAATTCATCGAAAATGAGCAGGGAGTGGCCGTAGTCAATGGCGATCGTTATCGGGCCATGTTGAACGAATTATTGTCCACAAAAATTGAAGAGGAGGATATCGGCAACATTTGGTTTCAACACAACGGCGCTACGTGCCACACAGCCGAAACTACACTTTTTTTTTAGCATTTTTACAAAAAAAAAGGTTATTTGGCGGACTCTTTAATTTTCTTATTATGTTTAGAAAAATAATAAATTGTTGTCTCTGAAGTTAATTTCTATATATATAATTAATTATATAATTTCTATATATATAATTATTAAAGGGTGGTTAACCACATCTAAACGTGAAGTTTTTTTTCTGCATTTCATTTGGCATTTCTCAATTTCAGACTAACTTGAAAAGATACACAATCGAGCAACGCCTTAAAGTTATTCAGGATTATTATGTAAATGTGCGTTCAAGTCAAAATGCAATTCGTGCACTTCGCGATTCTTTTGGTCAATTTTGGTCACAATTGGCCGATATTTTGTTCCATACATACTTGATTAATACCAATATTATCATAATAAACGGCCGTGCCGAATCTTATATACCGTTCACAACGTGTAGTCATGCAATAACAATTGTTTGTATCGCCATTCATCTCATATAAAATACGTACATACATGTAAAAAACATACATATATAAAACATATCATTATAAAGTTATAAATTAAGTTTACGTATGTATGTATCTAAAAAAATAAAATTACAAAAAAAAATATATATTAAAAACAAAAAAAAAAAACTATAAAAAAAGTTTAAAAAAAAATAAAACAAGTAAAAGCGCTATATTCGGCCGTGCCGAATCTTATATACCCTTCACAACGTGTAGTCATGCAATAACAGTAAATTCACGTATGTATGTTAAAAAAAACAAAAAATAAATAAAAAATAAAAAAAAAATTTAAAAAAAAAAAATTAAAAAAAAAAAAAATTATTATATACATATATAATATATATAAAACAAAAAAAAAAATAAAAAAAAAATTAAAAAAAAAAAATAAAAAAAAATAATAATAAAAATATATATAATATATTAAATAAAAAATAAAAAAAAATAAAAAAAAAATTAAAAAAAAAAATTTTAAAAAATTTAAAAAAAAATTTTTTTGCCTCAGCTGGGATTCGATGCCACGTTTTCTCTAACCAGTATACACGTTTGTATGTATGTATGTTGTTGTTGTTGTAATGTTGTTTTTATGAAAAGAAAATCGAGGTGGTCGTGGGTTTTTGCTCATATCTCAGTTGTTTATGTACCGATGTTTCTGATTTTCAATACCGATCTACTCCCGAATATTTCTGATATTTTAATACCTTACCCGGGTCCAACCTATGTCGGGGGGCTTCAAAAAGTTGATTTCAACATACACACGGACAGACGGTCAGACGGACAGACGGTCAGGGCTTAATCGACTCCTCTATTCATAAGCTTTCAGAAAATATATACTTTATGGGGTCGGAAATGAAAATTGTAGAAATTTCACACGGAATGACAAACCTATATATACCCTTTTTCACTGTGTGAAGGGTATAAAAAAAAATTTTAAATTAAAAAAAAAAAAATTTATGTATGTTGTTGTAATTCTGAAAAAAAAACGAGGTGGTCGTGGTTTTTTTCTCATATCTCAGAAAGTTAAATGGCGATTGTGCTGAATTTCAATAGCGATTCATTCCCGGATATTTCCCAGAGATTGATACCATACACAGACCTGAGGAAAATATAGTTGCTTCTAAAAGTTGATTTCAACCAACACACGGGTAGACGTACAGGGCTTAATTGAATCCTCTATTCATAAGCTTTTAGAAAATATATACTTTATGGGGTCGGAAATGAAAATTGTAGAAATTACAAACGGAATGACAAAGCTATAAATACCCTTGTGCACCACTGGGGAAGGGTATAAAAAAGGCCCTTAAAACTTAACCACATTGGACAGTTTTAAATTTTTCTCTCATTTCTCTTCTTATTATATTGAAAATATCTATTTTCTTTAATACAACATTTAAGAATACGTAAAAATAATAGCTTATAAATCACAGTGTATTTCGAAATAATATTCCATTTCTCTTCTATAATTTTTATACCCGCCACCAAAAAAATTGTGGGGGTATATTCATTTTGTCATTCCGTTTGTAACGCATCGAAATATATATTTTAGACCCCATAAAGTATATATATTCTGAATCGTGGTTTGATTTTATGACGATCTAGCTATGTCCGTCAGTTGAAAGCACGATAGAGGTCGCACCGAAAAAGCTAGGGGGCTCAAATTTTGCCAGCATCTTTCTTATAGACAAGGTTTGTATTGTATTGGTATTGAAAATGGGCTAAATCGGAATATTAGGAAGTGAATTATAGCTTGAATGCAAGAGTAGGTCGAAAAAACCGTGTGCTTCGAACATCGAATAAAATGGAATTGTGTCCAAACGCATTAACGCACAGTCATGAAACTTCGAATATATATTTCTCGAGTCAATACAATATCTCTCCCCAAAAATTGCTTACATCTATGCATTAGGAACGGAGTTATAGATAAAAATGTACGAAAATTTATACCGCGCAGTGTATTTTTCAGTATATTTAAAATTTAAAACCTAATAAAACGGACAAAATTAGATGTTTGATTCTGAAATTTTGCCCACTTTGCTTTTTGGTGAGAGGCTTTTCTGTAATAAAGATTTTGGATTTTTTCTATTATTAAAGATTTTGGAATAATAAATAACTGTATTGAAACACCTAAGTTGTACTCATTAGCAAGAACAACTTTGAGACACCTACTATAACGCCCACTTTTCACGTTGTCTACCGTTAATGAAATTTAAAAGCTCATCAAACCGATAAAATTCGAGGTATGATGATGAAATTTGCTACGTATATCCCTCTAGGCAATGTTATTACTATGCCAGAAAATTAAGGTGCCACGCCCACTTTTACGCCCACCTCCCATATAACGTTTTAACTGAAATTCATATAATTTCTCTATCAATAAAGATTTTGGAATAATAAAGGACTATATTGAAATATCTAGGTTGTACTCATTAGCAAAAATTACTTTGACACGCCTACTATAACGCCCACTTTTCACGTTATCTACCGTTAATGAAATTTAAAAACTCATAAAACCGCCAAAATTAGAGGTATGATGATCAAAGTTGCGACGTATATCCCTCTAGGCAATGTCATTACTGTGCCAGAAAATTAAGGTGCCACGCCCACTTTTACGCCCACCTCCCATATAACGTTTTAACTGAAATTCATATAATGTCTCTATTAATAAAGATTTTAGAATAATAATGGACTATATTGGAATACCTAAGTTGTACTCATTAGCAAAAACAACTTTGACACGCCTACTATAACGCCCACTTTTTACGTTATCTACCGTTAATGAAATTTAAAAGCTCATCAAACCGATAAAATTCGAGGAATGATGATGAAATTTGCTGCGTATATCCCTCTAGGCAATGTTATTACTATGCCAGAAAATTAAGGTGACACGACCACTTTTACGCCCATCTCTCATATAACGTTTTGACTGAAATTCATATAATTTCTATATTAATAAAGATTGTGGAATAATAAAGGGCTATATTGAAATATCTAAGTACAAGGTGGCGCAAAAATAACCTTCCGATGTTTTTTGGCTGTAATTTAAAAAAAAAATGAAAAACTTTGATTCTTCTTGTGGAGTATTTTTATTTGGTCTTTTAATTGTTTTTACATAAAGTCGAAAATATGATGTCATGTAAATGGCCGCCGCCACAGTTGATTGTCATTTGAGCCCTTTTTATGGCATTTTCCATCACTTTGGCCAAAACTTCCGGCGATAGGTCCTCACATTCTTGACGGATATTGTCTTTAAGAGCTGCAAGAGTCTGAGGCTTGTTGACATAAACCCGCGACTTCAAAAAGCCCCACAAAAAGAAGTCTGGAGCGGTCAAATCAGGCGATCTTGCTGGCCAGTTCAAATCGCCAAAACGGGAGATTAGGCGCCCGGGAAATGCATCCTTCAGCATATCGGTTGTGGCACGTGCAGTGTGTGCTGTTGCACCGTCCTGTTGGAACCACATGTTTTCTAATCCCAATTCATCAAGTTGCGGCAAAAAGAACTCGTTGATCATTGCTCTGTAGCGCTCACCATTCACAGTAACCGTTTGGCCCGCGACGTCTTCGAGGAAAAAAGGTCCGATGACTCCTCCAGCGAAAACAGCACACCATACAGTAACTTTAAGCGGGTGTAATGGCTCTTCGTGGGTTACACGCGGATTTTCAGTGCCCCAGAAGCGTAAATTTTGCTTATTTACGTACCCGCTAAGATGGAAATGGGCCTTATCACTCATGATTATTTTTGATGAAAAATCATCTTCCTCTTGGTGGTGATTCAGGATGGCTTGAGCGTATGTTAGACGCGATTGGCGGTCAGCAGCTAACAGCTGATGCACCGTCTGGACTTTGTACGGAAACATCTTCAAATCTTGTACCAAAATTCGCTGTAAAGACCGTCGACTGATAGCCATTTGCGTGGCACGTCGTCTGGTCGATGTCGACGGCGCTTCTATGACATCCTCGGCTACAGCAGCAATATTCTCTGCAGAACGGCTACTCCGGGGTCTGCCACTCCTGGCAGCATCTCGTGTTGTGCCAGTCTCTTCGAGGCGAGCGGCTAAACGTCGCAGTGTTTCACCAGTAGGCGTTGGACGGCTAGGAAATCTGCGACGAAATTCACGTTGTGCCAAAGTCACCGACCGATTATTGGTCAAATAAATAGTCACCAATATTCCGCGTTCTGGAGCAGTGTAGCGTAACATTGTTTATTAACGTGTATTTCGCATGTGTTTACTACACAAATGTCAAAACAGAACTGACATTAGGGGCCAATTGCAAAATTTGTAGCATTTTCTGATAGGAGGATTTCTTTTGCGGCACCTTGTAGTATTTATTAGCAGAAACTTTATTGACACGCCTACTTTAACGCCCACTTTCACTAAAAGACTAAATTTACGAAAACATTTTACTATCATAACGAAGTTATTAAGGGTGGTTAAATTTTAAGGGCCGATGTTGATTTTAAATAAAATACAAATTATTTAAGAAATTATTCTCATTTCTTTTTATAATGATAATATGTGTATGGTTCAATTATGTATATAACAAAATATCGGCCAAATGATCCCCCCATCCTTGGCGCCACTCCTCTATCTGATGGTCTAAATTTTCAATGACATTGTTGATGCTCAATTGTTGGGCATGATGGTGAGTTGAGGTTGACTGCTTTTTTGCCACACTATCGCAAAAAACAGCAATGGTTCCCTTTCAACGAACTAAGAAGGCATTCACAGATTTTCTAATATTTTATACAGCCCTGTTTTGCAGAAATTTAAATATTTTTTACAATTGTCCCGATTATGGACGAATTTAAACGATTATGTTGATCAAAAGAATTGCGAAGTGCACAAAATGCATTTTGATTTGAAGGCCCATTTTTATAAAAAACCTGAATAACTTTAAAGCGTTGCTCATTTGCGTATCTTTCCACGGATCAAATTGAGTAAGTTTGAGATTGAGAAATGTCAAATGAAATGCAGAAAACAAATTTAAAGACTAGGTATAGTTCACCTTCAACATGGGCCTTAAAATTTAACCACTCTCTACAGAGAAAGTGATACATATTTTATTATAAAGAGATTATTCCATAGCGATTAACAAAATAATAAATATTGTGCTTTAAATTACACAAAATTTGTGGTGGGTATAAAAGATTCGGCACAGCCGAATATGGTGCTCTTACTTGTCAATGCTAAATCAATAGATATAACAGAAAATAAAGATACTACATCAAATAAAATTAACAACTCATCATCCTGTATTTGAAGATTTTTTCAAAATGTTCATTATATGTATATTTACACAGTCCATAACTTGGAGAATCTAGAGAACAACAAATTAGTCTTAATGGAAAATCATCTTTATGAATTTTCGGAAGGTGCATTTGTAATATTTGCCTTAATTTTATTTCTTTCATTGTAAAAAGTCTACCTGTATAAAGTTCTTTAACTACAAAATTATTAATCTTTTGTAATTTACTCGTAGGAACTTATCGGATCCACGAAAAGCCCCCCAATGAAATAACGCCCAAACGAGAAATGAAATATTCTCCAGATTTTTTTCATACATTTTTAGGTGTTATTTCATATGAAATAACTCCCAACTTTTTTGAGTCGTATTTCATTTTTTTTTTTTTGGAAATTATTTCATTTCTCATTTGGGGTTTTCAAATTATGAAATAATCTCCAATGAAATAACACCCAACAAATTTTTAAAATTCGGGGCTTGTTTCATAGCGTGTATAATTTGGGTGTTTCTTCATTTTGTATTCGGGGTTGTTTCATTTTTAAAGTTGTTGGTTTTTGGGGGTGTATTTGCTTGTAAATAAATTATAAAAAAATAGGCCTTTTAGAAGAAAACTTTTAGCCTGTGAATATATTACAATATCTTTCGAATGTTTACAGATATTTCCCTTTGTGTTCATATTGACGAATAGAAAATCAACAAAATGCTACGAGCATTTTTTCAAATACAAAAATGATAACGTTCTGGATTTGGATGGTGCGACCTTCGTGACAGACTACGAAATTAGTCTACGGACGGCAATAATGATTGTTTTTTCCTAAATTAAAAGTAATCGATTGTTGGTTCCACTTCTGCCAAGCAGTCGGGAGGTACATAATAACAAAGTGTAACCAACTGTCAGCATTTATACATGCAACGTATATTTTCTCCATCTTGAATTCATGAGCAACCATTTTATTTTTTTACCATTCCTTACGTATAATGTATTAAGTTTATTATTTATGTATGTACATGAAAATAATTTTTTGGTAGTTGGGTTTTAAAAATAAATATATTGGAAATATTAAACAATTCTCTGTCCATATTTTCTCACATCTCCATTACAGAAAATTACTGCCTTCTTTACAACATTGTAACTCTAATAACGTCTCCCATGAGTTGGATTTTGAAGCCATTCGTAAAGTTTTAGGATAGCTCGTTGGTGGCTGATCTGAAATAGCTTCATCGTATAAGGAAAAATAACTGCACTTGACTTAGTCCATTTACAAAACCAAAAATGGTCACTATTAAACGAACTTTGTATATTCTTTCACCAAAAAAAATTGATTATGAATGCTGGCACATTTTCGAAGTTCCATATATCCGTATTGTGAAGGATATCAATAATTTTGCGATTTTGCTGTTGGTCTATATTGATTTCATTAAACCCTTAGTGAATAGTTTAGATAGCTTTTTATTCAATCTTAAAAAAAAAAAAAAAATTAAACAAAAAAAATTTTTTTTCAATATTTGTTTATATTTTCTTCGACCTTAAAATGGTAACTAAAATTTTTTATTTTTCTTTAGGCTCAAGGTAAATTTTTCTATTTAAATAAAACTCTTTATTAGTTTTATTAAATATTTTTATTTTTCAATATTTCGTGCACCTTCGGTGCACTTCTTCAGGATATAAAACTGAAATACACAATGAAATTTTTTATTAAAAAATACATTAATACACATTAATACAAAATTTTTTTTTAAAATTACATTAATACACATTTACAACGTAAAAACTTTCTTTAAAAAAATAAAATATACAAATAAACAATAATACTAGCTTACATATTTGAGTAAAGCCGTCGTCTTTTCACAAAGAGAATTCACTGCTTACTGATAATAGTTCTCAACTATACTTATCTACAATATGTCTGTACGTGTGCGCGCAATTTTCTGTGTCTGTTTTATAGTTCATTCTTATGTTCAAAGGAGTATTAATTATATGGAGCATCTCTATTGTAAATCTCTTTTTGTAATTGTTCTCTTGCTGGAGAATTGTTGTACCTTTTATATTGGGGGAATGTCCACTAATTGCACAGTGGGCTGCAAGCGCTGTTTTATGCTCTGATATACCTTTTTTAGTTTTATGATCTGATTTATGTGCAACTAATCTCGTCCGCAATTTTGACTTTGTCGTTCCGATATATATTTTATTACACACACTGGACCCGTCTCCGTTACACGGTATTCGATATATTACATTAGATTTGTCCAATGTATCAACTTTTGTCTTAGTGTTTGAAAACAGCATCTTTAACGTTTTGTCAGTTTTAAGTGCAATATTAACTTTGTCTCTGTCAAAAATATCCGAATGTGTTATTCGCTCAGAAAACCCAGGGACGTGGGTCATCGACTTAAAAATTCTTTTTGGTTTTTCCATAGGTGTTTTTTTCAGGTTTTTAATAGCTTTGTTAACCAAGTTTGTCGCCAAAGTAAAAGAAAAGCTGTTTTTCTGCAATATTTCTTTGATTTTGATAATATTTGCCCTATGGTATATTTTATCGCTAATTTTTAATACTCTAGTTGTAAAGTTCTGTGCTGTGTTAATCTTGACGTGTTTCGGATGGTTTGAATAAAAATTTATGATGCGGCCTGAGGCTGTTGGTTTTTGATACCAGTCTATTGTTATTGTGTTGTGTTTCCTTATTATAAGAGCGTCCAAATATGGTAGTTTTCCTTCGTGTTCCAACTCTTTGGTAAACTGTATACGTCTGTGGAAGCTGTTGAGAACTTCAAGTGTTTCTTCTACTTTGTCCTTTCTAATTATACAGAATAAGTCATCTACGTATTTACTCATAAATCTCGGTTTTACAACCAAATTGTCAATTGCAACATCTAACAATTCCTCCATAACTATGTCGGCAATTACTGGCGATGCTGGTGAGCCCATAGGCATTCCTTTCAATTGTTGAAATATTTTTTCATTATATTTAAAATATTTGTTATCTTTTATGCAAAAATTTAGAATGTCAAAAAATAAACCTTTTGGTATTCTAGTAAAAGTTGAGATTAATTCCCACTTTTTATTTATTATATCCACGGCTAGGTTAACTGGGATGCTGGGAAACAAGGATACCACATCAAACGATATTAAAACTTCATCGTCGGAAAGTTTAGTATTTGTTAATTTTCCCCGAAATTCTACTGCATCTTTTATGTTGTATTTAGAACTATTTGTTATGTTATTTAAAATATTAATAATATATTTACATAGTCCATATGATGGCGAGTTAATGGACGAACAAATAGGTCTTAGTGGCATGTCATTTTTATGAACTTTAGGGAGTCCATAGATCCTTGGTGCAGTCGCAACATTAGTAATTAGTTTGTGTTTTTCAGGCAAGTCTATTATACCAAGACTATATAATTTTTCCACAAAAATGTTATTACGTGTCTGTAGTTTAGACGTTGGATCGATTTTTAGTCGTTTATAAGTACACAAATCGTGTACGATAATTTTCATTTTATTGTCATACTCAGTTTTCTCCATTGCTACCGTAGTATTTCCCTTATCAGCTCTTAATATTAATATGTTTTTATTCTTCATTAAAAATTTCCTGGTTGTGTCCACTGTGCTAATTAGCTCTCTTTCTCTTGTCGTTAACGTTTTTTTGTTAAGGTAGTTATCCATTGTCATTACGAATTTAGTTCTAGCTGTCTCCTGTTTCTCTTTTTCCTTATTGGTATGAATAATGTCTTCACCGTCTGCAATGCTCTTAAACAAAGGGAATTCTCGTTTTTGTATAGGAAGTGCGAACTTTGGACCCAGCGATAGCAGATTCTTTATTTCAGTTGGGATTTCCGTGTTTGTTTTATTAATAAACCAATCTTTGTTATATTGTATGTATGATTTGTTGTTTTGTATCTTTTGTAACTCTCGAAATTTGTTTATTTTGGTTACAGTCTTCATATCCATCAAATTCTTAAAAAGAATGTCCTCACTTGTCAAAAATAACATGTAGTCATCTTCTAAAATGTTTTCTTGTATGTATGTTATGTTTTTTTCCAATTGTTTCTGATTATGTTTAACCTCTTCATGTTTAAGTTTTATTATTAGATTAAGAATTTTCAATTGAAAAATTTCAACATACTTCTCAACAAGGTTCTTAATTTGAAATGTTTTTTCGTTCTGTAATGTGGTATTAAAGTTAAAAAGTTGTCCAATGTTTTTCGTAGAAGTTGTAATAAATTTTGGTAATAAACCAAATTTTCTGCATTTTATTAAAAAAGTCAACGTAGTTTTTAGCTTAGCTTTTGTTTTATTTGCTTTCGTGTATTTCCGAATACTTTTGTTGATGTTATAGTCATATTTTTGACGTAGTTTCTTATACAGCGTCATAACGATGTTTTTCGGCGTGCCCTCCGTAGTTTATTTGTTTATATTTTCTTCGACCTTAAAATGGTAACTAAAATTTTTTATTTTTCTTTAGGCTCAAGGTAAATTTTTCTATTTAAATAAAACTCTTTATTCGTTTTATTAAATATTTTTATTTTTCAATATTTCGTGCACCTTCGGTGCACTTCTTCAGGATATAAAACTGAAATACACAATGAAATTTTTTATTAAAAAATACATTAATACACATTAATACAAATTTTTTTTTTAAAAATTACATTAATACACATTTACAACGTAAAAACTTTCTTTAAAAAAATAAAATATACAAATAAACAATAATACTAGCTTACATATTTGAGTAAAGCCGTCGTCTTTTCACAAAGAGAATTCACTGCTTACTGATAATAGTTCTCAACTATACTATTGCGGACGAGATTAGTTGCACATAAATCAGATCATAAAACTAAAAAAGGTATATCAGAGCATAAAACAGCGCTTGCAGCCCACTGTGCAGTTAGTGGACATTCCACCAATATAAAAGGTACAACAATTCTCCAGCAAGAGAACAATTACAAAAAGAGATTTACAATAGAGATGCTCCATATAATTAATACTCCTTTGAACATAACAATGAACTATAAAACAGACACAGAAAATTGCGCGCACACGCATAGCTGCCAGATTTGACGATTTATCGTCATTTTGACGATTTTACGTGCTAAAATTAAGTGTTGACGATTTGACGATTTATGCTATGTTTTTGACGATTTTCAAGAATTCAAGCTTGCAACATTTTTCATTACTTTTATATCAACCTTAAACTAAATAAAAATAATTTGTAACGGTTTTTTATGTTATTAATAATAGAACAGAGTGAAAGAGATACATCGATCATTATTTAATGTGTTTGTGTGGGTAATTTTTCCACTTTGTACATTTTTAACATAGTATATGCCACATATTATCCACTGATACCTACAACACGAACAAATATAAATATGGAAATGCGTTTAAAACAATTTTAGTTTTTTAAGTAAATTTATTTAAATTATTTAAGTGACAAATTAATATACTTAAATACTTAAAAAAATGGTAAGTTATTTTTAATTATACATTAAAACCTTAAAAATCAAACTTTATATTTTCAATAGAAAACCAAGATGATGAAAATTCTAGCAGCTCTTCCTTTGTAAGTAGAAATTTCATCCATTTTTTATACAAAACTTTGTAGTAGCTAAAATGAAATTTTAATGGTGTTTTTCACAGGTAACGAACAAGAAGAGGAAAATTAAAGAAGACTGGTTTGCAGATTCAGAAATAAGTTTATGGGCTAAAAAGCGAAACGATGTAGTTTATTTTGGCGTTGTGCTCGTCTTACGCTTGCCTAAAGCTAACTTAATCGGTAGAAACTTTAGAAAGAAATGATTATAATTATTTGCAAATAGTCTGAATTAGATGCAGCCAATTCATTATTTAGTATTTTTTGTATTTATATACATATTAATAGTTATTTTTCGAAATTAATTCTAAATTGTATTATATTTATTGTCATGTTCTTAACTTAAAAGGGTCTAATAGAGCCATTGATCTCTCTGGATTTAAAAAGTTTGTTATGTTATGCATTAAATAAAAAATGTTTTGTTTTGAAAAATTCGTTTTTTTATTTTGACGTTTTTATGACGATTTGAGTAAACTATTTGACGATTTTGACGATTTTTTCCCCCAAATTAGACGATTTTGCCCCTATTTTATCTGGCAGCTATGCGCACACGTACAGACATATTGTAGATAAGTATAGTTGAGAACTATTATCAGTAAGCAGTGAATTTTTTTTGTGAAAAGACGGCTTTACTCAAATATGTAAGCTAGTATTATTGTTTATTTGTATATTTTATTTTTTTAAAGAAAGTTTTTACGTTGTAAATGTGTATTAATGTAATTTTTAAAAAAAATTTTTGTATTAATGTGTAATAATGTATTTTTTAATAAAAAATCTCATTGTGTATTTCAGTTTTATATCCTGAAGAAGTGCACCGAAGGTGCACGAAATATTGAAAAATAAAAATATTTAATAAAACGAATAAAGAGTTTTATTTAAATAGAAAAATTGACCTTGAGCCTAAAGAAAAATAAAAAATTTTAATTTTTTTCAATATATTTTTTAAAAAAATTTTTTTAATATATTTTTTTAAGAAATAAATTTTTTTTATTTTTTTTTATAGGCCCTTTTTTAAAAAAAATATTTTGTCACTCAGTACAAAGATTTTTATATGCACTATTTTTAATTATTTCCTATTTGTGTGCAAGCGTTTCTAAAACCTTTAAAATGAAACATATACTAAAAGACTAGATAAATTTGCCTTTCTAACGGTATCTATCATACCTAATTAAGCTTTCATACCTTCGATACTCTATTACTAACAATATGTTAGCCGCATGAATAAAATAATTTTTTGGCTATAGAAATTTTGAAAATTTAATATTTTTATTTACTTGTTATAATAATTAAATAATATAAAATAAAAATATAAATAACTTAATCGATTTTAATCTTAATCACATTAGATCCATTTATATCATTACTATATTTACATCTACCCAGTCTTTCATTATTTATTTAACGCTTTATGTTGCTGCTTTTTTCTCAATCCTCTCTTGGCGTTACTGGGTTCAGCTCTCGATTTTGCTGGTGGTTTAATTTTTGGATTTGGAAAGAAATCGCATAGAGTAGAGGTTGAAAACTTTTTCAACTTAAGTCTTCCATCGACAAGTGGTATAAAAGCAAGGTATTTAGCGGTGCCATCGATTGCTACTGCTGAGTCGAATCTGCTCTTCAGTGTTTTCAATGCTTCCTTATGATCCTCTTTGCTACTAAAAACTATTGTGCATCTTTACAATAATTCTTTGTCTAATGGAATAAAGCATTTGGATCTAAGATGCGATCTTGATGAAAACACTGAAGGCTATATTTCGCCGTTTTTCTTTTTAGGTTTGTTCCAATACCATCGCATGCTAATTTACCATGAGCAGTAGGATAAAAATGCCACTCAGCTGGAATTCCAAAATCTTTTTCATGATCTATTGTAACGATTGGTTTGAACACAAACCAATGTAACACCCTGTTGTTACGATCAAGTACAATATGATACCGTTATAAATTCCTCTTTACTAGTAAATGAAAAAAAAAGAACAATATTACAACAACAATCTCTAGATGATAAATTAACAATGACAAAAATTCCATGCACATAAATTCTTAGGAATGTTACAACAAACAATCTTTATGAATTTTAAGGAATTTTGTAACAACAAATGTTAAGGAATTTACATACAAGGTTAAAGTGCAGAACAACAACAATGCAATGAAAACTTTAGTATAAATAGGTGTCAATGAAGAAAACTAGGTTAGTCTGTTTTGAGCTAGGAAACGATCGACATGGAATAAAACCTCTTTGAATATTAAACAAAAGGGTAAGTACCAAGTTATAACAAGTAGACATTTGATTAGTGATTTTCTAGTCACGACATCAATATTATAACACGTAGACCTTTGATTAGTGATTTTCTAGTCACGACATCAAATTATAACACGTAGACATTTGATTAGTGATTTTCTAGTCACGACATCAAATTATAACACGTAGACATTTGGTTAGTGATTTTCTAGTCACGAAATCAAATTATAACACGTAGACATTTGATTAGTGATTTTCTAGTCACGACATCAAATTATAACACGTAGACATTTGGTTAGTGATTTTCTAGTCACGAAATCAAACTATAACACGTAGACATTTAGTTAGTGATTTTCTAGTCACGACATCAAAGTATAACAAGTAGACATTTGATTAGTGATTTTCTAGTCACGACATCAAATTATAACACGTAGACATTTGATTAGTGATTTTCTAGTCACGACATCAATTTATAACACGTTGACATTTGGTTAGTGATTTTCTAGTCACGACATCAAATTAAACACGTAGATTTTGATTAGTGATTTTCTAGTCACGACATCAAATTATAACACGTAGACCTTGATTAGTGATTTTCTAGTCACGACATCAAATCATAACACGTAGACATTTGGTTAGTGATTTTCTAGTCACGACATCAAATTATAACACGTAGACCTTTGATTAGTGATTTTCTAGTCACGACATCAAATTATAACACGTAGACATTTGATTAGTGATTTTCTAGTCACGACATCAAATTATAACACGTAGACATTTGGTTAGTGATTTTCTAGTCACGAAATCAAATTATAACACGTAGACATTTGATTAGTGATTTTCTAGTCACGACATCAAATTATAACACGTAGACATTTGGTTAGTGATTTTCTAGTCACGAAATCAAACTATAACACGTATACATTTAGTTAGTGATTTTCTAGTCACGACATCAAATTATAACACGTAGACATTTGGTTAGTGATTTTCTAGTCACGAAATCAAACTATAACACGTAGACATTTAGTTAGTGATTTTCTAGTCACGACATCAAATTATAACACGTAGACATTTGGTTAGTGATTTTCTAGTCACGACATCAATATTATAACACGTAGACCTTTGATTAGTGATTTTCTAGTCACGACATCAAATTATAACACGTAGACATTTGATTAGTGATTTTCTAGTCACGACATCAAATTATAACACGTAGACATTTGGTTAGTGATTTTCTAGTCACGAAATCAAATTATAACACGTAGACATTTGATTAGTGATTTTCTAGTCACGACATCAAATTATAACACGTAGACATTTGGTTAGTGATTTTCTAGTCACGAAATCAAACTATAACACGTAGACATTTAGTTAGTGATTTTCTAGTTACGACATCAAAGTATAACAAGTAGACATTTGATTAGTGATTTTCTAGTCACGACATCAAATTATAACACGTAGACATTTGATTAGTGATTTTCTAGTCACGACATCAAATCATAACACGTAGACATTTGGTTAGTGATTTTCTAGTCACGACATCAAATTATAACACGTAGACATTTGATTAGTGATTTTCTAGTCACGACATCAAATCATAACACGTAGACATTTGGTTAGTGATTTTCTAGTCACGACATCAAATTATAACTCGTAGACATTTGGTTAGTGATTTTCTAGTCACGACATCAAATTATAACACGTAGACATTTGATTAGTGATTTTCTAGTCACGACATCAAATCATAACACGTAGACATTTGGTTAGTGATTTTCTAGTCACGACATCAGATTATAACTCGTAGACATTTGGTTAGTGATTTTCTAGTCACGACATCAAATTATAACACGTAGACATTTGATTAGTGATTTTCTAGTCACGACATCAAATCATAACACGTAGACATTTGGTTAGTGATTTTCTAGTCACGACATCAAATTATAACTCATAGACATTTGGTTAGTGATTTTCTAGTCACGACATCAAATTATAACACGTAGACATTTCATTAGTGATTTTCTAGTCACGATATCAAATTATAACACGTAGACATTTGGTTAGTGATTTTCTAGTCACTACATCAAATTATAACTCGTAGACATTTGGTTAGTGATTTTCTAGTCACGACATCAAATTATAACACGTAGACATTTCATTAGTGATTTTCTAGTCACGATATCAAATTATAACACGTAGACATTTGGTTAGTGATTTTCTAGTCACGACATCAAATTATAACACGTAGACCTTTGATTAGTGATTTTCTAGTCACGACATCAATTTATAACACGTAGACCTTTGATTAGTGATTTTCTAGTCACGACATCAATTTATAACCCGTTGACATTTGGTTAGTGATTTTCTAGTCACGACATCAAATTAAACACGTAGATTTTGATTAGTGATTTTCTAGTCACGACATCAAATTATAACACGTAGACCTTGATTAGTGATTTTCTAGTCACGAAATCAAATAACAATAATAAAAGTAAACATCTGATTAGTCACATTTGTTAAATAAAATAAACAAGGGTAGTAACTGTCCAGACTTGACAAGTATACACCAGAGACATTGAAGTAC
This sequence comes from Phyto melanocephala, assembly GCA_941918925.1. Classification (NCBI taxonomy): domain Eukaryota; kingdom Metazoa; phylum Arthropoda; class Insecta; order Diptera; family Rhinophoridae; genus Phyto; species Phyto melanocephala. The sequence continues at coordinate 46,900,782 of OW799235.1, forward strand.
GAAGGAAGTGGTGAATACAAATCCAGGGAAGCCAGACAATTGTCAGTATAGGCCGAAATAAAACAGAAGCGGAACATATCATCAAAACATCGTATATGGATTAACGGAACAAAATTAGAATTAAGTTGGAAATTAACGGAAATTTTACTATAAGTAGAAGAAAAATTAAATAAAGAAATTCCATATTTATACCGAAAAATAGTGTTAAAACATTCTTGTAGCGACCTGGAATAAAGGCTGAGTAGATCCCGGCGAAAGTATCGTTACACTATAAAATTTGCAAAGCTATTTTTATTTTTAAAATGTTGACGAGCTCCGTCCGAAACGTAGTATACCTTCTCTACTGTAAATTTAGATTTAAAATAATTTAGTATTTTTTTCTGGAACTCATGCACTGCAACGGTAACATGTTTCAAATCGTCGGATATGATTGCCATACTTTTGTGTTCCAGATTTTCGTCCTTTTTGTAGTAAACAACTACTGTAAATATATAGGTATGTAGTTGCTTGGTCGTTGTTGAAGTGAAATGCTTGTATGGCATCCTGAACATCATATTTATAGTTTTCTGCAAAATCAAAAGAAATAACGAATTCACCAGACTTTAAATGCATCTTTAAACCCTTGAAGAATGACCATTGCTCTTTAACTAAAAAGTCATGGGTTGTTAAATTTAGCCATCCTCTACACATTTCTTCTACAAAATCATCCATATTTAAAATTATTTACATTTAAAAAGATTCAAATTTAATCTCCTCAATGCATTCTCGATCAAAGGAGTTAATTAAATTTTCTTTGATGAATGTGGTTCTCGGGCACTTTATACATTCACCTAAGTGGCAAGAGCTTGCTGTATTAGGACACATAGTCAACTTAAGGCAATAACGGTAATCGTGCAAATCATATGGCGAATTATCAGTTAAGTACTTTAAGTTGATATCCTTCAGCATCAGTTTAACATTTTCATGGTAAATGCAAACGCATACTGTGTGTGTGCCGCTGCTTCCTGCCAAAACACAATGTTTTGGTCTCAGTTGAGTAAATTTTAACATCCTCGTGTTCTGATTGAAATATTGCAAATAACTCATTCAGGTTGCAGAGAACCATCCTCTTCTGCATTTGAACTTTCTTGCCATCGATTCGTACTAATACCCAGTCTTTCACCCCTGGCATTAGGGGACTCATATCATCTCGCTGATAAAACTGAGTTACTAGAGTTACAGTTTCGCTGTCTAAAGTGTTTCCCTTCATTTTTCTTGGGAGTGTGAGACTCCCATAAAAAGGTTTTCCTTCAGTGACCAAATATTTAATTTTAAAAATTCCTGGAAAGCGAGTTTGCAAAAAAAAATATTCAATTAATGTATTATAATTATTATAGAGGGACATCAGCCAAGGGCATTTCTTAACTGTTTTCTTTAAAAATAAGGATAGTTTAAAATATCATATCCCGTACTGAAAAATATAATAGGATGAAACTGAAATGTTTACCAGGTAGACAAAAGAAAAATAACTGGCTATTTATTTATATTTTTATTGTATGTTATTTAATTATCATAACAAATAAATAAAAATATTAAATTTTCAAATTCTATAGCCAAAAAATGATTTTATTCATGAGGTTAACATATTGTTGGTAAAAGAGTATCGAAGGTATGGAAGCTTAAAAAATATTTTTTTTATAGATATCCCACTCGCATCCCACTACACGACCTTAAAGCTCTTAAAGGAAAAGCCCTAAGCTTTCTTTTAAGCAAAAAAATCAAGAAAAGTTATTTTATAAAAAAATATATTAAAAATTTTTTTTTGTGAAAGATTGAATAAACAGCTATCTAAACTATTTGGGACAAATTTTGCTGAGAGCTTCAGGTAATAAGTTACAGGGATGAGAAGAAACACCTACTTGGCCAAAATGTCAAATTTTAACCCCCCTATATCTCAGAGAGTTCTTGACCGATCTTATTAAAAATTTGTATCTGAGCTACTATTCAATAGGACTAGCTTTGGTTGATCCCGATCGAAAGACATCGATTTCAAAAGTTGGTACACTTGAGGCGAAATGACCCATATATATATATGCTTAACTTCGAACCAAATATTGCGTTTCAAGTTTAGCTATTAAGTACTATGTTAATGGTATAAGTGTCTTTACTTGAACGTGTGCAATATACTTATGTGTAATCACTTAATAGTGAATAAAATCAACATTCGTCAACCGAATTTTATCACTTATAGCTTATTTTATTCGCAATGTTTCTACCTTTCTGAAAAGTTATCACCATTTTTGCCCTAATAGTTTCGAAAACAAAAAATAGTGCCCATTTTGCATGAAAAAAAATATTATCGCCACTTATTTCTGAATAACTCCTAAGCACATTAAAATGTAAACGTTATTTAGCTGACTTAACCATTTACTGATATTTTCATAAAAACCGCTATAAATAAATGTATTAGCATTACAGCTTTATTTCGGGTGAAATATTAGACATGCTTTAACGGGAAAAGTGACCCCAATAGAAAAAAACTGATAACGGTATTGAATTGAGCATCTCTATAATCCACGAATTTTTATTTTTAAAATACAAAATAAAATTTTGGTTTTGCCAAATTGCATATGGTGAAAATAAAGCATGGGGTATGTCATGGCATATTTATACAGGTAAACTCGTCGCAACAGCTGATCGGAGAGCATAATGTAATATGTTAATGTTTTCTTAAATTAAACAGACCATAACGACTTTTCCATTCCTGATGTATACATTCACCTTGAGAGAAAACAACCTCTGAAAAGTTGGTCTGTTGCATCAATTCACCGTTGCATATACAAACCTGTATGTAGAGAAATTTTTTTCAGATTATTTCTTTTAGTTAGGAGGGCAGACATAGAAATGCTGCAGCAAAAATATGTGAAAGAAATTTTTTAAGGATTTTATTTTTTTTTTAAATATATAAAAATATAAATATAATTTTTATTGTCTATACTGTCTGCACATCAAATATTTAAAAAAAAATGTTGGTGGGATTATAGATAGTCATCGATCTAAAATATAAAACAACACTTTTTAGCATTTGAGTCTGCACGCCTTGCTCAATAGGATCAAAAACTACTGAACAAATTTTGATAAAATTAAATGTGGAGGTACCTTTATATCTTCCTTAAAATATTGTGTAATTTTTATTCAGAAATAAAACATTTTTTAACAGAAAACGGAAAAGTAACAAATTATGAAAAATAAATAGTAGTACTAGAATATTGGTAAAAAAACAAGTAACAGTGCTATATTCAGCAGTGCCGAATCTTATATACCCTTCACAACGTGTAGTCATGCAATACCAATTGTTTGTATCAAAATTGTTTGTAAAAAAATTGCTTGTAAAAAAAAATTACAAAAAAAATATATTAAAAATAAAAAAAAAATAATAAAAAAACTACAAAAAAAAATTAAAAAAAAAATTTTAAAAAATTTGTTTATAAAAATTGAAAAACAATAAACAACATAATAAAATATAAATAATATATTAAATAAAATTAAATAAAATTTTTTTGGCTCAGCTGGAACTCGATGCCACGTTTACTTTAACCAGTATGTATGTAGGTTGTTGTTGTAATTGTGAAAAAAACGAGGTGGTCGTGGTTTTTTGCTCATATCTCAGAAATTTATGGGGCGATTGTGCTGAATTTCAATAGCGATTCATTCCTGGATATTTCCATATATATATGGATGATACCATATATAGATCTGAGGAACATATAGTTGTTTCTAAAAGTTGATTTCAACCAACACAAGGACAGACGGACAGACGGTCAGGGCTTAATCGACTCCTCTATTCATAAGCTTTCAGAAAATATATACTTTATAGGGTCGGAACTGAAAACTGTAGAAATTACAAACGGAATGACAAAGCTATATATACCCTTGTGCACCACAGGTGAAGGGTATAACAATGCATATACGGAAACGACAGAACGAGTAATATAAAATAAACTGTACTAACAACGATATCAGACAGGGTTTAAATAAAATAAAATTTAAACACTCCTTGCACTCTGCTTATGATTTTTGTATTCATCAACATATTTCAGTTAAAAAGGCAACAGATAACTATAACAAATTTTATGATTTTAACTTTTTTTACTATTGTCTTAAATAACATATATATATTAAAAGATATTGATTTACTTACTTGGTTGTTATTTCCAAAACTTTTTCCGAGACGAAATTCTAGTAATGGAGATCCTTCTTGATCAGAAAATGAAAACATTAGAGGAGATACTTCTCTGGCATGTTCATGTTCATCAAATTGACCTGATGCTATTACATTCGTACCCTCTTGCCTAAATATGAGAGGTAGTCCAGTTTTGTTTATAAGCCAAATTGGTGCTGCAATAAATACTTTAATTCCTTTTCCTTGAAATGACTGTATTGAAATGCGCAAAAACAGCTCTCTATTTAAAACATCAATCAATTTTAGTTTCGGCTCTACAATGCCTGTGTGTCCCATAGGAATTTTAAGCTGGCCGGATAATTTATAGTTGTCCAATGTAATGCTGAGACAAAAGGATTCATGTATATCAAGAGAATAAATTTCCACTTCTTCAGAAGCATTTAGTCTACCCTGTGCATGATCCTTAATTTTAAAAAGTAAGTCACAACACAGCAGATTTTTTACCATAAGTGGAGGCATAATTGTAATTATGTGACCTGGCATTGCAACTATGTTCCTAGGGGGATAGTTATCTTTTTTTATTTCTGTCAATACATGAAATGGTGTTTTATTTGGAGAGAAACACGAATGAATATTCTGAATACAATCATTTGATATACAGTTTGTCCATTGGATGGCTCGTGTACAGAATCCCGTGTCAACTATATGAGATTCATTGGTCATTGATTCAGTACTGGTTTCTGCAAAAACAGCATCATCATTGAGTTTCATTACAACATACGGTTTCAAATAAATAGAAGAATCAACAAATCGCAATGGAATTGTTAATATTGCAGACGGATTTAATATCATCGATTCTTTTTCATTTTTTGTCTTCATACGTAGCATAAAAGTTTTTCGGGTATTGTTTAAAGCAATTAAAGCTGAACGAACTGTTACTAATTTTTGTGCTGAACCCATCAATGAAATTTCAAAAACAATTCGAGTTTTTTGTTTGTATTGCATATCTTGATTTGCATAGTGGAAAAATGTACCGACTTTATCAATGGAAATGGGACCGATTAGCGTCCAGCCATGGATTTGAACAAGAATCTGATGCATGTTTAATTTATGGGAATCTAAGTGCCTTAATTTGCTTTGCGGACCAAAATCAAATGGAACAATTTCGTTGTGTTGAACAGATATCCAATTGGACAAAAGATCTTGTTGTGTCACTTCAGTGCGTGTTATACCACCAGCTTGGGAAAAAAATATTTTAAATATAAGTGGTTCTCCGGTTAAGTTTTTTAAAGCAAATGGAATAAATGGAAGTCTCCTTCGCACGTTTTGACATGCGATGTCGCTATTTTTGTTTACATATTGCTTAAAATAATCTTCTGTCCAATTCTTATGGACTAAATCACATAGTTCTAGAAGTGTGGATGTTATATTCACTTTTAAAATCTGCTTGCTGTTTCCTTGAATAAATAAACTTTTTATTTTAGATGATGTACAGTTTGAGTATAACCACCGACCAGCATATTGCCATGGTTCAATTACTGGCTCCCAACCGCTTAGTCGACGATTGTAATACTCGCTAGTAATTGTAGCATCTATTTCCCCATCATAAATTTTTGCAGTTTTTTCCTCTTTTATCTGAATTTTTTGAGTGATTATAAGATTTGAAAGAGAAATTTCCAGCAGAGGTACATCAGCATCTAAACAGTCATCAATTATACATACTGAAATAGAGTTAGCATTTAACATAACGCTATTTATATCAAGAAAATAATTTGCGATTTTATGTTTTCTTTGTGATAACCAAACAGCTGCATCGTTAATGTTAAAGTTATTCGCCTCCATCGCAGACCAGCATTCGATGTGTTTAAAACCCATTGCTACTAATGGCGCAATTTTTTCAAAATCATTTTCTTGATGAACACGCTTTAGAATATTTTTGTTTGTTTGTTTTGGTATAGATTTCATTATTCGTGAAAATAGCATTGCATCATTGTATGAAATTCGTAAGAAAATTTTATTTTGAGTCTGGACCTGAAAACAGTTGTTGCGCAATTCCATATTTAACGTAAAAGGATCAATAATTGACTGAGAACTTTCACGTTCTGATCCCAAGACACAAGAAAATATTTCAAGATGATTAATATCTAACGAGATTGGATTTATTCTATTATTCGGTTTGTATGAATAAACCGTAGTGCTTTTTAATATTATAGCGTTCGTATCTGCTTGATCATTGTTTTCGACAAACACTATCTCCGAATTAGTAATGTTTAATATAAATTCATACTTAGAGTTATCCTCCATACATGTAGATGTCCCAGCTGAATCTTGGGAAGTTGAAATATTTGATATTTTTTGGCGATGGAGAGTTTGACTTATTTCTGAATATATGTATAGATTTTCCTTTAAAAAGTTATTTAACTTTTCCAAATAATCCAAGATAGCCATTATTCTCATATTATTTAAAAGTATCGTGTATTTTGACGTTTCATTTCGTTTGCGACTGTGTATTTCAGCTTGCACTAAACTTTTAGAGAGACCCTCAACTGACGGCTTCAAGATGTACTTGAATACATTTTTTGAACTAGAACTCTGAAAATGGTCCCTTGCATCCATAACAAGAATTTCGCTGGAAATTAAATCAATATCCTGGGAGCCATCACTGAATGTGTCTATTTCTAATGTTGATTTTATAAATTTAATGCAAGCAAATGTAGAATTTAAATTTTGATTGCTGAGATCGACAGATTCAGCCAGAGATATGATAACATTCTCTAAAAGAAAGTCCATAGACAAAGTACTCCAAACGGATTGGTTATTATAGCAAAGATTAACTTTAGTCATAGAGCTAAGTTTGTCCATAGATTCACTGAGAGTGGAGTCAAAGTTATAGTATATATCATTTACATTCTCCCCTAAATTGTAATTGAGAAAACCTCGAATAAGTTTGTATTGTTGCAAATTAATAAATCCATGAAGTTCCGACAATGTCCCTTTAACATATATATCAGGAATATTATGGCTCAGATCTGATTCAGTATTCCTTATAATTTGCAACTTTAAATGACACTTTTCTTTAAATATATTAGTACCCAGCTTCACCATACTCAAATTGCCAATGTGAAGAATGTTTGACAATGTTTCAAGTGTAGCAATACTTGGATTATTTTCACGTTCGCCTGTTAACACATTTATATTAACAAGGTCAATGATCATTAAATCAACAATTTCATTGTTATTAGTTATCTCAATTCGCCTTTTATTTAAAGATATCAAGTCTGTTGCATAATGAAAACTATTTATAAGCGTAAATTTGCCAAGATCAACAATTAATAAATGATTGCTATTAAAAGATACCGGCAATATTATAATTGGAGATTCTGCGTGTATTTCCAGTCCAATTTTAACTGCTTGATTTTTTTTTGTATCACTTTTTAATCGATGAATAACAGGCTGTAATTGAAAAATAATTACGTTAATTGAAAAAAATAGTACTAGTAAATTTTTTTGCAATGTATTCCTTAATAATTTACATTTAAAACCAGATAAATAAATAAATTTGAATATTTTTCATGAATAATTTTAATTCGAATAAACTTTATTTTCCACATTGTAACGAATATTTCTTTTAGTTTCTAAATTTATACTGAGAATTCGTGAGATAAATTGAAAAAAAATTTCTCTCCACAATTTTAAAAAATAAATTTCTCAAAAGAATCCTTAATTCAAATAAGATTATAGAAAAATTAAAAAGAATCGATTTGAAAATAGATTTTTTATATAAAAAAAGAGAACATAAAAAATGGTACGGATATACAGGGTGGGCCAAAAGAAACCAAGGGGTGTAAAAGTTTAATAACTTTTTCGTTTATTAATTTTTTTTTTATTTTTTATTTCAGATTATATAGACAACACTTGGAGAATTTATAATGGAGAGGTTCACAACTGAACAGAGAACCAGAACAATAGGATTATATTATTTAAACCAGAGATTAACTATTTTAACGTAAAGAGCATATCGTCGACATTTAACCGTCAGAATTTCGCCTTCTGAAGCAATGATTTGTTGCTTAGTTGATCGTCATCACCAACATGGCAGCGTAACAGATTTGCCTCGAACCGGTAGATTACGTTTAAGTCGCACTGCGGAAAATATTGAACGAGTACAGCAAACTGTTAACGGAGCACCAGAAACATCTGCCATAAGGCGTTCTGCTCAGCTAGGAATGTCTCGTACGTCACTACGGCGCATTTTAAAAAAAGATTTACAGTTATACCCATAAAAGGTGCAATTGGTTCAAGAATTAAAACCCGCAGATCATCGGCAACGTCTAAATTTTGCAGTTAAATGTCAAGAGTTGGCCAGAAATGAAATTAACTTTTTTTAAAATTTGATTATGAGTGATGAAGCTCATTTTTATTTGAATGGCTTTGTTAATAAGCATAACTGTAGGTTCTGGGGTTCTCAAAATCCAAGAGCCATTCATCAACGACAATTGCACCCCATCAGGTGTACGTATGGTGTGGAATCACATCTGAAAATGTCATTGGGCCTTACTTCTTCGAGAATGAAGATGGAAGTACTGTAATCGTAAATGGAGAGCGGTATCGGTTTATGATAGCAAATATTTTACGCCTGCTCTTGAAAACAGACCTGGTATGTGGTTTCAGCAGGACGGAGCCACTGCCCGAGACATAATGGCACTTTTAAGTCAAATTTTTGGAGGGCGAATAATTTCCAGAAATTCGGAACAATTACAGCAAAAGCTAGGGAAATGAAAATTTTCCACAATATTTCGAATACATCAGAAATGTATGGGCTCACTTTGTCTATATAGATATAGCTTGTAATGCAAGAGTATTTCATAAAAATGTCTATCTAACATTGAACAAAATGCGACTACTTGAGTAAAAACAAATATGTTTTCTTAAAAATTTTTTAAATCTGTATATAACGAAAGAAGTTATAGATCAAAATTTACAAATTGTTAGGCCCGCACAGTGTCACTTTTTAAAATCTATTTAAAATTTTAAAAGCCATATAACATACATAATTAGATGTACGATTCCGAAATTTAGCAAACATTTCTTATATATTGCTTTTCCTTACATTCATCCATTTATTCTATGGACATTGATTTTGGCGCGAATAATGGTCGCTGTGTATTAATATCTAAGTACGAATCGTTACCGGATATAACTTTGACAAGTCTTTTCATCGTTCACTTCATACATATGGCATAATATATACATATGTATACTATTGATAAAATTAAGTCTCATAAAACCGTAAAAAATTAAAATAAGGAGCAAAAAATTTCATCAGTGTAAGTTTCTGATTATTCACAAAGCGATTTATACTGAATGTTAAGCTGCTATGTATGAATCGCAATTCGGGTTCAGAAAATGATTGGGTAAATAAGAAACGTTATGCGGTGTTCAAATATTAATTTAAAAATGTTGAGGTACCCTGAAAGATGTTTTCATGTGTTTTGTTGAGCTTTCGATAGGGTCAAACATTCTAACTGCTATTGGAATACATGATAAAGAACTACGCAGCATTGAAAACCTATATTGCAATCAGACGGTACGAAGGAAGAAGCTGACGAAATTGCCACTTTAAAAGGGGAGCTTGGATTTAACGCATTAAAATATTTCCATATAGTAGTCAGACACAGATCTGTGTTATTATTTAATATACGTAAAGGTTGTGCCATTTAAATGTTTAGATTTGAAAACGCAATAAAACAAAAACGCTTTGAAATTTCACCAGATTTTTTTTTGTTGTGAAGTACAATTGTCCCGGTTAGATATAAGATACTATTTCATAAAAAACATTTTTAACATAATCGATATAAACAAAAGAAACTGATTTATTATATCTAAAAGAAGATAGAAAAAAAAATAAGTCATAAATAAGATTCTTATAAAGGAAACACGCATATAAGAAAGATACTTTCTTATATCTGTAACACGCATATAAGAAAGATATTTTTTATATACATCAGTAACAGAATTTAAAAAATTTCCTATAGAAATAGTATATAATTAAAAAAAAACTGTTTAATACTAATACACACTATACATTATTTTGTACTAAATTTCGTTTATTTGTCGTTCAAATATAAATATGTATATAAGTACACAACTAAAGGTACATAGAAACATAACAAAAACAAAACAGGTGATTGTACTTCACTTAAAATCACATTTGATACAAAAAAAGTAATTTGGTAAAAAATATTAATTTATAGTTTTAAACTTAGATTTGATAAAAAATCAGTAAGAAGAATGAATACATAGTTTCAAAACATGTGTTTACTTAAAAAATAATATAAAGTAACATTGAAAAAATCTTGAATTTTCTTTTGGACATGCTCCTTTTCATGGGTTCTATAGAGAATATCTTCTAATTTTCAAATAGAATCGTTGCCTTCGTAAACGTCTAGATATTTTTTGAGAATAAAGAAGGCTTTTATAACATCATCTCTTTTTGGCTTTTCGAGTGCTTCTTGTTCATTTTGCAAGTCATCAGCATCCTCACAAAGGATTTCATTAAGTAGTTCTTCCTCATTTATTTCTCCGAAGCAATCGTTCTCTTCGTCTTCAAAATCTTTACGAAAGTAATATTCGTCACATTCGTCCGATTCTTCTTGACATAATTCTTCGCATTCCATTTCCTTCGCGATTCCCGAGTTTCGAAAGTTATTTTTTTATGGTTTGTGGAGTTACTAGCCACCAAGACCGTTTTATAATATACAAAGCATCTAAAATGCTAAACTTTTTTAGAAAAGTGTCCATGTGATCACTTTCAATAGCTAGAACTTGCTTGCGAGTTAAACATTTCTTATACTGTGCTTTAAATGACAACAATTAAAATTTTCTTGTACATAGACTTAGATAATTGAAACTTAAAACATCTTACCCTGGTCTAACGGCTGAATGAGGCTTGTGGTTTTAGGTGGTAAAAACCGCACTTCAATGTTTTCTGGCGTAAAGTTTAATTTATGACAAGATGCGTTATCAATCAGCAACAAAATTTGTTTATTCTTCTTTGCAAACATTTCATCCAGCTCTATCATAACTTCGCACCATAAAATGCTGGTCATCTAGGCTTTAGTATTAAATTTGTAAGGCTCAGGAATATGCTTTCCACGGAAACATCGCGGATTTTTCGATTTTCCAATTGAAAACAGAAGCTTGTCAGAACCAGTAGCATTACAGATAAAAAGCAATGTTAAACGATTTTTTGAACTTTTTGTCCGCGAACGTTTTTATTGGCTGGTGCCTATGTTTTATTAGAAATAGCCTTGTACATTAAGCCGGTGTCATCTGCATTGTAGATTTCGTCAAGCTCATATTCAGTTAACTTATCTAGGAGGACATTTTCTTTAAAAAGATCGGCAGCTTCCACGTCGCCGGAACTAGCCTCTCCATGAATATTTCTGAACCTAATATTTTCCGCTTTTTCCAGCGATGTAACCATCCCGAATTCGGGTTAAAATCAATGCTCAACTGAATTGCAAAATGTTCGGCTTTTTTGAGAATTATTGGTCCGTGATTATTGTGTTATTTTCAGCTATTTGCGCGAACCATTTGGACATAGTTTTATTCAGGACATCATATTGAGATTTTCTGTTCTTTTTAATATATAAATTTTTTCCCAAAAAATTCTTTCCGCTATTTTAAACTCCTTACAAATTTCTTTTCGGGTTTTCCCATTTTTAAATTGATCCAATATTTTAATTTTTGTTTGAATAGACACTACATTTCTCTTGTTCGACGACATTTTATACAAAACAAATAAAAGTAGCAAAGCCGGCTAATTTCATAAAAATATACGCCGCCATTTGGCATCACGATCAGTGTTCCCAGATGTAAGTTGTAAATTACACATAAAAAAAATCTATTTTAACCAAGGTTAAACAAAAATCTTATACACGTACCAATTTCTATGGAATAAGCATAATTTTGCATCAGAATTTGTTTCTTATAGAAGAGTTTTTCTTATAAGCAAGTTTCTTGAGGATTTATGAGGATTATTTAGCACGCAGATATATACAAATGTGCATGGTGTCTGAAGATGTCTTTCTTATAACCGAGTTTTTCTTATAAGCGAGTTTCTACACTAGGATACAATCATTATAAAAGGTTTTCTAAAGTTAGTGACAGCCGACGTATTTGTAGCTTTGCCAAGATTAAAGAGTTTTTTATTTATTTACTTTCATATTAAAATATAATTTTGTGAATACAATTAAAAACACCTTCTTTTATTACCTAGGTAAACATCGATAGACCTTTTTGCCAATACGATAGGCTATTTTATTTTTGGACTCTTAAAACCACATTATTTACCCTTTTGATCCATCTGTGAGTTTATAGTTTGGGAGGCAATTCCTGTTTTGGGTTCTAGAGAAGTACTAGCTGACCTTGGTTAAAACTTTTGGAATTTGCTGCACGAATATATCTGGCCTTCATTTTATTACTAGTAATTTTTTTACTGCCACGTACGTATTAAAATCCCTTTGTCTGCTATCAGAACTTTCATCGTCTTCCTATGTTGTAGAGTATTAAAAAATTTAAAATACCAGACAAATTAAACTCGGTTCCAAAGATAACTTATGCAGCTATTCGCAAAGAAGTCATGAATAGCTTATCTGTTTGCTAATAAAAATTTTGGTATGTTGTCATCCTAGTATCTTTGATGTCCGTTAACCATTTTTCTTAAAACTTTCTTCAAATTGTGGTTAAACCTTTTGCTTGCTGTTAGATCAGCAATGAGCGGAGTAGGCTCTGTTTTTATACCATATAACTCACACATTTTTTGGAATATGGTAGATTTCCTGGTCAGAATGTATTTTTGAAAGATAATCAGATGACAGATGATCACAAACGTATTTACAACTGTTTTAGTCTCCTTCAAGCTTCACTGACAGGAAAAGGACCGCTCTATCCATTGCTATTTGCTCAAATGGGACACCTGAAATATACTGCTGCAACGAACCAAGAATTTTGTACTGCACCTTTTTTGCGATACATTGTGCGCAGTTGCTATTCAATCGTTTCGTTGGCTGTGCAGCAAATGGCACCATCCTGTTGGAACCACATATCGCTATAGCAAATTCCATACAAGGCACCTGCTTGGCCGACCGACTATCGCAACACACGCTTATGACTAGTTTAAATGCTATAAACACACAGACGACAGCAGGCTACCGACTGCAATATGTCAAAAATAATATACATAAGTGTAAATGAATATTATTATTTTCGAGACAACAAAGGGCAACACGATCACCTAAGTTGGCGTGGCGTGGCCAGTATTTTGAAACATAATCTGCAACCAACAACTAAACCATAACAAAAGTCAAGGCAAAATTATGCATTTTCAAAGTTTGCTCGTTTTCAATGAACTAAAAAAATAAATAAAAAATAAACAACGATTTACACTTAGTATTTTAATGCAATCAGAAAACATACAGATACTGAAACTATAAACCATAGTACGCAAATCATTCGAATAGAGATTTTTTGTGAATGATATTCATTCGAATGAATTAAATTTTCCACATTGTGACGAATAATTCATTTTATTTTCCGAATTTTAAAAATAAAATTTGCGAGACAAATGAAATTTAAAAAAAATTGAAAATAAATTTCTCTCCACAATTTAAAAATAAAATTTCTTACAAGAATCATTCATTCAAAGAATATAATCGAAAAACTAACAAGTAAGAGCACTATATTCGGCTGTGCCGAATCTTTTATACCCACCACCAATTTTGTGTACATTTAAAGCACAATATTTATTATTTTGTTAATCATTATGGAATAATCTCTTTATAATAAAATATGTATCACTTTCTTTGTAGAGGGTTGTTAAATTTGAAGGGCCCATGTTGAAGGTGAACTACACCTAGTCTTTAAATTTGTTTTCTGCATTTCATTTGACATTTCTCACTCTCAAACTTATTCAATTTGATCCGTGGAAAGATACGCAAATGAGCAACGCTTTAAAGTTACTCAAGTTTTTTATAAAAATGGGCGTTCAAATCAAAATGCATTTTGTGCAATTTGTAATTCTTTTGATCAACATAATCGTTCAAATTCGTCCACAATCGGGAGAATTAAAAAAAAATATTTAAATTTCTGCAAAACAGGTCTGTATAAAATGTTAGAAAATCTGTAAATGCCTTCTAAGTTCGTTGAATGGGAACTATTGCTGTTTTTTGCGATAGTGTGGCAAAAGAGCAGTCAACCTCGACTCATCATCATGCCCAACAATTGAGCATCAATATTGTCATTGAAAATTTTGGACCATCAGATAGAGGAGTGGCGCCAAGGATGGGGGGGGCCATTTGGCCAATATTTTGTTAAATACATAATTGAACCATACAAATATTATAATTACAAAAAGAAATAATAATAATATCCTAAATAATTTGTGTTTTATTTAAATTCAACATCGGTCCTTAAAATTTAACCACCCTTTATAACTTCGATATGCTACTAAAATGCTTTTGTAAATGTAGTCTTTCAATGAAAGTGTGTTAAAGTAGCTGTGTCAATAAAGTTTCTGCTAATAAATACAACTTAAATATTTCAATATAGCCCTTTATTTTCCCAAAAACTTTGTCAATAGAGAAATTACATGAATTTAAGATAAACCGTTATATGGGAGGTAGTCGTTAAAGTGGGTGTGTCACCTAAACTTTTTGGCACAACAATAACATTGATTAGAAGGATATACGTAGCAAATTTGATCATCATACCTCTTATTTTGGCGGTTTTATGAGCTTTTAAATTACATTAACGGTCTATAACGTGAAAAGTGGGCGTTATAGTAGGCGTGTCAAAGTTATTTTTGCGAATGAGTACAACTTAGGTGTTTCAATATAGCCCTTTATTATTCCAAAATCTATATAAATTAAGAAGTTATATGAATTTTGGGTAAAACGTTATATGGGAGGTGGGCGTAAAAGTGGGCGTGGCACTTCAATTTTTTGGAACAAAAATGAAATTGCCTAGGGGAATATACGTAGCAAATTTCATCATCATACCTCTTATTTTGGCGGTTTTATGAGCTTTTAAATTACATTAACGGTATATAACGTGAAAAGTGGGCGTTATAGTAGGCGTGTAAAAGTTATTTTTGCGAATGAGTACAACTTAGGTGTTTCAAAATAGCCCTTTATAATTCCAAAATCTTTATAAATAGAGAAATTATATGAATTTTAAGTAAAACGT
This sequence comes from Phyto melanocephala, assembly GCA_941918925.1. NCBI lineage: Eukaryota > Metazoa > Arthropoda > Insecta > Diptera > Rhinophoridae > Phyto > Phyto melanocephala. The sequence goes on from OW799235.1 coordinate 46,916,191, forward strand.
TATATGGGAGGTGGGCGTTAAAGTGGGCGTGGCGCCTTAATTTTCTGGCACAGTAATGACATTGCCTAGGAGGATATACGTAGCGAATTTGATCATCATACCTCTAATTTTGGCGGTTTTATAAGCTTTTAAATTTCATTAACGGTCTATAACGTGAAAGGTGGGCGTTATAGTAGGCGTGTCAAAGTTATTTTTGCGAATGAGTACAACTTAGGTGTTTTAATATAGCCCTTTAGAATGCCAAAATCTTTATTAATAGAGAAATTATATGAATTTTAAGTAAAACGTTATATGGGAGGTGGGCGTTAAAGTGGGCGTGGCGCCTTAATTTTCTGGCGCAGTAATGACATTGCTTAGGAGGATATACGTAGCGAATTTGATCATCATACCTCTAATTTTGGCGGTTTTATAAGCTTTTAAATTTCATTAACGGTATATAACGTGAAAAGTGGGCGTTATAGTAGGCGTGTCAAAGTTATTTTTGCGAATGAGTACAACTTAGGTGTTTCAAAATAGCCCTTTATAATTCCAAAATCTTTATAAATAGAGAAATTATATGAATTTTAAGTAAAACGTTATATGGGAGGTGGGCGTTAAAGTGGGCGTGGCGCCTTAATTTTCTCACGCAGTAATGACATTGCTTAGGAGGATATACGTAGCGAATTTGATCATCATACCTCTAATTTTGGCGGTTTTATGAGCTTTTAAATTTCATTAACGGTATATAACGTGAAAAGTGGGCGTTATAGTGGGCGTGTCAAAGTTATATTTTCGAATGAGTACAATTGAGATGTTTCAATATAGCCCTTTATTATTCCAAAATCTATATAAATTGAGAAATTATATGAATTTTGGGTAAAACGTTATATGGGAGGTGGGCGTAAAAGTGGGCGTGGCACATTGATTTTCCGTTACAAAAAAGCGTCTTACCAATAAGCAAAGTGTGCAAAATTTCAGAGTCGTACATCCAATTTTGTTGCTTTTATGACGTTTTTGTTTTTAAATATACCGAAAAATACACTGTGCGGTATAAATTTTCGTACATTTTGATCGATAACTCCTCTCCTAATGCATAGATTTAGATAATTTTCGGGAAAAAATATTGTTTTTACTCAGGAAATATATATTCGAAGTTTCATGAGTCTACGTTAATGCGTTTAGACACAATTCCATTTTATTCGATGTTTGAAGGACATGGTTTTTTCGACCTACTCTTGCTTTTCGAGCTATAACCCTCTTCCTAATATTCCGATTTAGCCCATTTTCAATACCAAACAAACCTTGTCTATAAGAAAGATTCTGGCAAAATTTGAGCCACCTTGTTTTTTCGGTGCGACCTCTATCGTGCTTTCAACAGACGGACAGACGGACAGACGGACGGACATAGCTAGATCGTCATCAAATCAAACCCTGATTCAGAATATATATACTTTATGGGGTCTAAAATGGATATTTCGATGTGTTACAAACGGAATGACAAAATGAATATACCCCCACCATTTTTTTGGTGGCGGGTATAAAAAAAAAAATTGATTCACAAATTGAATTTTTATTTTCCTTGAAGAAAAGTTAGCAGCGTTGCCATTGCAGTTTATTATTTTTGTTGTGTTAATGGGGACAATTTCACCATTTTAGGAATTAAAGAAAATATGTTAAAAACTTTAATTTAATTTAGTTTTTCCAACTTTTTGTTTCTCCCCAAATTTTTGTTACACATATTAAATACATACATTAAAGACAATTTCATTTAGTATTGAACACCAGGCAATATGAAATTTTCAAGAATTATTGTATGTATGTCTGATTAGTGATAAAAAAACATAAGTATAAACGGGTTTCAAACAAGCAATTCGGATTAAATATAAATATATCTGTGCTTTTCATGGGCATGGTATGTCTTAAAATCAAATTTTTCAGGAGAGCCATAAAACCGTTTTATATAAAACAAAGGGTTAGGTATTGAACTTTTTAAACTTTTATTTTACCATTCATACCAATAAAGATCTTTAAAAAATCTTTTTACTTAATTTATATTTAAAATTCAAATTTTTTTTATTAATTTTTATAGTTTTGAAGTGTATCTTCTACATTATAAACTATTTTATGCTTTTTAATAGAAAGTTTTTTATTAATTATTAATTAATACAATTCTCCCGATTGTGGACGAATTTGAACGATTATGTTGACCAAAAGAGTCACGAAGTGCACAAGGTGCACGAAATGCATTTTAATTTAAACGCTCATTTTATAATAAGCCTGAATAGCTTTAATGCATAAACAATTTTATGATTTTATAAAAAGTTTTTTTATTAATTAAAAACAAATTTACTTTTTGTTTTGCTGCGGGATCCTGGGAAATTAAAAAATAAATCTCGCATTCACGGAAAACAAAAATTTTCGGGAAAAAAACCCTAGCTATAAAAGAACGGAAAATAGGTGGTGGGTATAAAAGATTCGGCACAGCCGAATATAATGCTCTTACTTGTTGTTGATGCTATTTGTTTTTTAGGTATTGTTGTTGTTAAAAGAGGCATTGGGTACAGTGTGACACACAACTTTTTACCTAGAGCATATGTCAAGCTTATATATAAAGTAGCTTTTATACCGAGTTTCAATTTAAGACAAACACAGATTTTTACTTTACTGATTAAAAAAAATTAGAAATATATGTAATCAATTTTCTGTTTACATTTTCAGGTATATAAGTATGTTTATACATGTATTTTGATAATACGCATATCCTTTTAAGACTTTACCTTTATATATAAATGCCTAATTATTTTATTAGACCTATAAAGTTGTTTTTCTTGCCCGCATCTTTAAATCAATTATTTATTTTTATACCCTTCACACAGTGAAAAAGGGTATATATAGGTTTGTCATTCCGTGTGAAATTTCTACAATTTTCATTTCCGACCCCATAAAGTATATATTTTCTGAAAGCTTATGAATAGGGGAGTCGATTAAGCTCTGTCAGTCTGTCCGTCTGACCGTCTGTCCGTGTGTATGTTGAAATCAACTTTTTGAAGCCCCCCGACATAGGTTGGACCCGGGTATTAAAATATCAGAAATATTCGGGAGTAGATCGGTATTGAAAATCAGAAACATCGGTACATAAACAACTGAGATATGAGTAAAAACCCACGACCACCTCGATTTTTATTTCACAAAAACAACATTACAACAACAACATACATACATACAAACCCATGTTCTGTAACTTTAGTGAGAACTTCTCGTATCGAAAAGTCATGAAACAAAATATCCCACCGTTTCTCGATGTGTGAGAAAAAAGTGTATCTGTAACTCATGGCGAAAAATACCATTTATGATTACGTTGTTACGTTAGAGCTATCAAAAATTATACTTAATTATAAGAAGAAGAAGAAGAAAAAAAAATAAACTTTAGAAGTGCGGAAATAATAATACATATAAAATTTAGAAAATAAAAGTGTTTAAAAAAATAAGTGCAGAAGAAATAAAATGTACAATGCAGCTTTAGTTAGAGCGGTTGGGGATGATGAAAGGAATATGTTGCGGATTCATCGCAAAAGGTTGTGCGATTCAACAGACTCTTTTGAAATGCCGGAGAATTGATTTAAGGAACTATATCGCTTAAGCAGATCATCAGCAATGGTTCTGCTTGAAGGCACCTTTTATGAGAAAAGGTGTAAGGAATACAAATTTGCCTTCACTTTCCAAGACATTGGTAACATTGTTTCCTTTTGATGATAAACATAATGATGATGGTGGTGTATTTAGGATTTTTGTTTAGGACACACGACATACAAATTAAACAATTTGGTTAAACAATAAACACTTTTTGTAAATATTTAAGGTCTAAATAAAAAAGGAATAAAAAAATTATAAAAATTATTTCGAAATTGAAATAAAAAAAAATAAATGAAAAGAATTTAGCAATTTTATTTAGTTAGTTAGTTTTTTTTAAACTTTAAATGACTTTGATGATTGTATAAATATAATCAATATAAAATAAAATATATCTTTTTTAGAAATATAAAAACTTTTGTAAATTAAACAAAGATTCCTAAACTGTTTGAGAAAATATTAACGGACATCCTAACTGCCCAAATATCAACAATTCTTTCTCCAGCACAACATGGTTTTTGTAAAGGCAGATCTACATCCACAAACCTAATGGAACTGACGTCCTTCATCAATACAGGATTTTGTAATGGTAACCAAACTGATGTAGTTTATACTGATTTCAGTAAAGCCTTCGATAAGGTTAACCATGATTTATTGTTAGTGAAGCTAAAAAAATTAGGGTTTCCGGTTAGCCTTTTAAAATGGATTAGTTCATATTTAAAGGATCGGAGACAATGTGTTTTTTATAATGATTGTATATCAAAACATATTGATGTAACTTCCGGAGTTCCTCAGGGAAGTCACCTTGGCCCCATCTTATTTTTATTGCTTATAAATGATCTTCCAAAGGCTATTCAATACAGCAATATTTTAATGTTTGCTGATGATGTTAAACTTTATTCATGGATTAGAACTGTTGACGACAGTTTTTATCTCCAAGCTGATTTAAATAATTTTTTTAATTGGTGTACGGTAAATCTTATGGAATTGAATTTAACAAAATGCAAATCTATGACTTTCTGCAGATATTCACCGATTTCGAATGTTTACTCTCTAAATGGCTCTAATTTAAATGTTGTTGACTCGTTTTTGGATCTTGGAATTCTCTTTGATGTAAAAATTAATTTCAACTCACATGTAATAATGACAGTAAATAAAGCTTATGGGGTATTAAGTTTCATAAAGCGTTGGGCTAAGGAATTTAATGATCCTTATGTAACAAAAAATTTATTCACGTCATTGGTAAGACCTTTACTGGAATATGGATCAGTAATTTGGGATCCCCAATATGATGTTTATATTCAAAAACTTGAATCAGTCCAAAAACAATTTTTGCTGTTCTGCCTTCGTAACCTTCGTTGGAATCCTAATACAAACTTACCGTCATACCGTAGTCGTTTACTACTCATTGCGCTCCCAACGTTACAAAGCCGAAGAATGGTTTCCAATATTGCATTTGTCATAAATCTAATTCAAGGCAAAATTGATTCTACATATCTTCGACATAAAATATGCATCAATGTTCCTAATAGGCAGCTTAGATTTTATGAACCGTTATATGTACCATTTCATAGATCAAATTACATTAACTTTGATCCAATTAGAAGAATTTGTGCTGAGGTAAATAAGTTCTATGTTCACATTGACTTTTCTGATAATGTTGCTGTAACAAGTGGAAAGCTGATAAGATTTCTAAACTCAAATGCATACGTTTAATGTTGTTTTTATTTTTTCTTTATTTTTGTAATTAAATTAAAAGTGTTGCTCAACTGTAAATATTATTATGTTGATTGAATTAAATAAATAAAAAATAAATAAATAAATAAATAAAGATAGTTACCATAAATTATTTCCCGTAGTAAGAAAATTTATAACCTCAAATTTAAAGTAAATAATTTTTCATTTTTAATTTCTTTCTTTTACATACATAAAAGTTTAAAGCACAAAAAAAAAAACATTATTTCAATTACAAAATATGTTATAGAAGGTTCGATAGTTTAAACTCGATATCTAATTTTCCTTTTTGTTGCTTTGAAACCCGCATATTTTTCTTAACGATAACAAATTTATAATATTAATACATACATATGTATGCATTAATAATAAAAAAAACATTTAAACTTTACATTTTCCATGTTTTTGTCACTGATTTTTGACTTTTTATATTTTTTGGCTCAAAGTTTTTGCAATCTCGCGGTCTTTTTGTTTGTGACTTATTTTGACAGTTCAAAGTGAGAAGTTCTCGCCTGAAAATTTTTACAGAAACACTTTTTTTATGGCTTACGAGTATTTTTCTTACGTGACAGGTATTTCTCGCATGAATAGTTACAGAAACAGTACAGTGAGAAAAAACAGCTGTTTGTTTCGATTTGTTGTATTTCTGTACCAATTTACATGTTTCAAGTGAAAAGTTTCTCGTAGCGAGAGTTACAGAACATGGGCACTGGTTAGAGAAAACGTGGCATCGAATCCCAGCTGAGCCAAAAAAAATTTTTTTTTAATTTTTTTTTAAATTTTTTATTTTTTATTTTTTTTTTATTTTTTATTTAATATATTATTTATATTTTTATTATTATTTTTGTTTTAATTTTTTGTTTGTTTTATATATATTACTAGCCAATCCCGGCGCGCGATGCTACGCCCCTTCATGAATTTTAATCGCATTCTAAATTTTAATCAAATATTAAGTGCAAGGCTAAAAACTATAACTTTTTCTTTATGAGCGTGGCAATGCCCACTTTTCTAATTACGAAACTGTATAGTCATGACAGCTCAATAAGTGTGCAAAGTTTCAGAAAAATCGGTCCAGTGTAAGTACCTCAAAATGATACCTTTTTTTTATGGGCGTGGCACTGCCCACTTTTCTAAATACGAAACTGTATAGTCATGAAAACTCAATATGTGTGCAAAGTTTAAAAAAAATCGGTCCAGTAAAAGTACCTTAAAAATGATACCTTTTTTTAATGGGCGTGGCACTGCCCACTTTTCTAATGACGAAAGTGTAAAGTCATGACAGCTCAGTATGTTTGCAAAGTTTCAGAAAATTCGGTCCAGTGCAAGTACCTCAAAATTAAAACTTTTTTAGGGGCGTGGCCCCGCCCACTTTTCTTATCAAGAAATTATTTAGTCATGACAGCTCGATATGTGTGCAAAGTTTCAGAAAAATCGGTCAAGTGCAAGTAGCTAAAACTGATAACTTATTTTTTATGGGCGTGGCTCCGCCCACTTTTTTCACCCATAAACACTCCCTCGTATGTGTACAACAACTTACCAAAGTTTGAGCCCGATCGGTTTTACAGTTTCGGAACCTATAGCTAACACACCCACACCCACACACACACACACACAGAGTTTCACTTTTATATATATAGATATATAATAATTTTTTTTTTAAATTTTTTTTTTATAAAAATTTTTTTTTATTATTTTTTATTTTTTATTTTTTTAACATACATACGAGAATTTATAATTTTACAATGGGATGTTTTTATATATGTATGTACGTATTTCATTTGGGATGAATGGTGACACAAACTACTGTTATTGCATGACTACACGTTGTGAAGGGTATATAAGATTCGGCACGGCCGAATATAGCACTTTTACTTGTTATTTATTTATTTAAGTCTATGGATTCTAGATCCTTACAGACTAAAAAGCAGTACATACAAAATGTTTAATATTAGTTATTCAAAAACAAAATAATTTTACATTTTACAATATTAACAATTAAGGAAAAATCAATATGTTGATAAAGTTTATTGAACTCGGTACAAATCCTCAAAAACGGATCGAAGTTGGCATAATTCGTTCTGAAAACTTTGACTGATAGCGGACAAAAACGACGTGTAGAACAGTAGTGTAATTGTGGTGATTCTAACTCACTTTTTTCATACAAAACGATGTGCATGCCAGTAGGGGTGTTCACAAAAATTGTGGAAAAATAATGTTGTAGTATTAAAATGAGAAGTATTTATATTTATCTGCACGCCCCTAATGTTAGATCGTCTATATTTATACAAACGTGCACATCATACATGGGCGTAGTCGTGGTTTACTTTTTGGGGGGGTTGGAAGCTTATACGTTTTAAGTAGTAAATGGCTGCAAAAGAGTTACTTACCAAAACAAACACATATAACATAAATCGTTTTTTGTGGGGTAGAAATATCTCTTTTCCCTCCTCATGTATACGCGCTTGCATACATATTATAAGGGAGTTCGCGAAAAGTGTAATAGAATAATGACTCTAGTATTAAAATGAGGTATGTTTGTATTAATCGTATACTCCCTAATATTAATATATATGTATGTATATATGTAGGTTTTAAAATTGAGTAAAGAAGTATGTGTTTATAATATATAACGTAAACAAACCGACGGACTGACAGACAGACTAACAGAAAGACAGAAGGGTAGAGAGATGGATAAATTGATTTTTACGATTCCTTGTTGTTAGGGTATATTTTGTTCATTTGTTTGTTTGTTTTACTGATCGTCTTACACGAGCATGTATTTATTTTTAAGTCTTACAAGTGCGTGTGTTTATAATATATATCGTGGGTAAACAGACGGACTAACAGAAAGAGAGACGGACTGACAGAAAGACAGACGGACTGACAGATAGACAGAAGGGTAGAGAAATGGATAAATTGATCACTACGATTTTTTGTTATTATAGTATATTTTGTTTATTTGTTTGATTATTTGAATGACCGTCTTACACTAGTACGTATTTATTGTTTAAGTCTTACAAGTTCGTGTGTTTATATATATGTCGTAGGCAAACAGACGGACTGACAGAAAGACAGACGGACTGACAGAAAGACAGACGGTCTGACAGATAGACAGAAGGGTAAAGAGATGGATAAATTGTTCACTATGATTCTTGTTGTTATAGTACATTTTTGTTTTTTTAATTGCTTAGTAAAATGATCGACTAATTCTACCATGGTAAAATATATACATGCATGTATATATTTTTTATGTCGTTCAAGTGGTGTGTGTTTATATTATCTATACATCGCAGCCAAACAGAAGGACAGACAGATTGACATACAAGACTGTCTATCCGTCGGATAGATTTTAGTCAGTTTGATTCTTTATTATTGTCATAGTTTAATTTTAATTATATTTTTTGTGTAGTAACATAATCGTCTTATATTAGCAAGTGTTTTTAAAGTCTTACAAGTGAATTTGTTTATAATATATGTATGTCACAGACAAACAGGAGCTTTTATTCTTAATTTCATCATAATAGAAGCATTTTAAACTGATATCATATTGATTGGTAAACTTATATTAAAATAGACATAAAAAAATGTGGCTTGAAAGATAATTAAATAAGTAAAATATGAAGAGAGAGGGAGAGAAATATAAATAGAAGGAAGGAGATAGAAAATAAACCTGTTTGAAAGATTTATGTATGTATGTATGTATGTTAATATAAGAAATTCAATTTTATTGTCTTCTTCTTAAAAAAAAAGTAAAAATAATAAATTTTTTAGTATTTAGCTTTTGATATCTCTAAATTGTTGATTGTGGTTTGAGATAATTTTTATAATTCTCATTTAGTTTATAATAATTTTCAATAAATATAGAGAATAGTAAAGGTTATATTTCATTATCGTATATAATTTCTAATCGTTTACATCATCAAAATGAAAAGTTTTAATTGTAAATTTTGTGAAAGCACATTCAGTCGAAACTTTTGTTTGAAACGTCATATAAGACTGCATCATCAAGAGCATTCGACAGAATGTAAGACGTGCAATATGAAATTCTCAAATCGTAAGGAATTTCTAAAGCATCAGCATTTAATAGATCATTCACAAAATATGAAAGATGGTAGTAGATATTGTGATGTTTGTAATTCACACATCGTATTAAATCTATGGCCGTATCACTTACGCACAAACAAACATAAGCATAACTGCGTTGAACAAATAAATAACGTAAAATGTGTTACTTCAGTTTTTAAAAATCGCATTGCAACGTTTATAATTGAAAATGATGATATGAATAATTTGATTCCTGAAATCTTTTTTTCTAACATTAAGGATAAAGTAATTAATATTTTAAAAGATATGTTGCACAAACATATCAACATAAAATTTAATTGCGAATTATTTTGCGAGTATATGTTAGCAAAAGAAGAAGAAATATGTACAATAGACTTGAAGTCACACCAATCAAAAATGGTTATAGTTAATGCGTCAGCAACAAGGGATGACATTCTTCCAATATACTTAAATCAATATAATATTTTAATAAAAAAGATGACTGAATTCCAAGAACGTGATAGTGGATGGACACTAGTAAAAATCTCACATCTAGAAGTTAATATCAATGAGTATAAGTGTATAAAAGGTTCTCAATTCATTCGTTTACCGCCAACAATTTTTAGAAAAAGAGCATGCATAAATGTTCATAATAACGATGAATATTGTTTTAAGTGGGCCATAGCATCAGCTTTGTATCCAATAGCTGCAAATTCAAGTAGATGTTCCGAATATAAGATTCAAGATATTAAGGCTGATATTATAGTACTAGAAAATAATATAGTTTTAAATTTTAAAAATTTAAATTTTCCTTTGGCTGTTAACAAAATTCAAGACTTCGAATTAAACAATCCGGAGATAAGTGTTAATGTTTTCGGTTTGGAGGATGATACAATTGTTGGTCCGTATTATTTCACTCAAAAGGAAAAATTAAATCACATTAATTTGCTGTTGTTAGAGAACGAAGAAAGATTTCACTACGTATGGATTAAAAATATATCAAGGTATGTTATTTAATATATTTACTTAAAAAAGAAAATTGTTTGTATAAGACTTAAAAGTATTTATTCTTTTATTTATTTGCAGACTGATTAGAAGTCAGATAACAAGTCATAATAATTTAATATATGTATGCAATACTTGCTTAATCCACTTTCACAATGAGACAGCCTTAAAAAAACATAAGGAGGAATGCAACAGAATAGTAACTAAAATGCCTAGTGTAGATAATAATATACTTAGTTTTAAAAGTTTAAAAAAGCAAATGGATGTGCCATTTGTAGTTTATGCTGATTTCGAATGTATTCTGGAATCAGTTAATATTCAGAATTCAAATAACGTTAAATCTGTACAAAAACATATTCCATTTGCTTACAGTTATTTTATTAAGTGTTCTTTCAACACAGACTTAGATATTTTTAGAATATATAGCGGTGAAGATTCCTCACAACATTTTTTCCGAAACTTAGTTAACGATGTTAAATATATTTTTAATAATTATTTAAGTATAGTAAAACCAATGAATTCCTTATCACCACTTCAACAGATAAAACAAACAGAAGATAAAATTTGTCATATCTGTAATAAATTTTTATCTCTTGAAGATAGAGTAGCTGACCATTGTCATTTAACTGGTGAATATAGAGGTCCTGCACATAATAAATGTAATTTAGAATATCAAACCGCAAACTTCATTCCTATATTTTTCCATAATCTTTCCGCATATGATTCTCATTTGTTTATAAGAGAACTTTCATCTGTTGAAGGTGTTATAAATATCATTCCATTAAATAAAGAATTGTATGTATCGATATCAAAAAAAATTTTGGTCAATGATAAAACTGTAATTGAACTACGTTTTCTAGATTCATTTCGGTTTATGTCATCAAGATTAGAAAAACTGGCAGGTTATTTATCTAATAGTGATTTAAAAACTGTAAAATCAGCATATCAAAATGATAATGAATTCAAACTAATGAAACGCAAGGGCGTCTTTCCGTATGATTATTTAGATTCTACAAATCGTCTTCAAGAAGTTCAGTTACCATCACGTTCATTCTTTTTTAATAAATTAACTAATGTAATGTGTAGTGTTGATGATTACCAACATGCAGAAAAAGTGTGGAATACTTTTCAATGTAAAACTTTATTGGACTATTTACTTTTATATTTAAAAGTAGATGTTTTATTATTATGTGACATTTTTGAAAACTTTAGAAAACTTTGTAGAAATATTTACAATTTAGATCCCTGTCAATATTACACAGCACCTGGATTATCTTGGGATGCGATGTTGAAAACAACAGAAATAGAATTGGAATTGTTAACAGACATTAATATGTATAATTTTGTTGTACGAGGTATTAGGGGTGGTATTGTTCAGTGCAGTAAACGACACTCAACAGCTAATAATAAATATGTTAACGATTATGATAATACGAAAGAATCAAATTATATAATTTATTTAGATGTAAATAACTTATATGGTTATGCTATGTCGCAATATCTTCCTTATAAAAATTTTGAATGGGTTGAAAACATTGAAGATTTTAATATTAATGATGTTCGAGATGATTCACAAACAGGATATATATTAGAAGTAGATTTAGAATATCCATATGCATTACATGATTATCACAATGACTTACCATTTTGTGCCGAAAAAAAAAGTATTGAAATTATGAAACAATCTAAATTAATAACTGACTTAAATAATAAAACAAATTATATAATACATTATATTAATCTTCAACAATGTATTAGGCATGGACTAATTTTAAAGAAAATACATAGAATTCTTAAATTTAGTCAGTCGAATTGGTTGAAAAAGTATATTGATTTAAATAATCATCATAGAACTTTAGCTAAAAATTCATTTGAACAAAACTTTTTTAAATTGTTAAATAATGCGGTCTATGGCAAGACTATGGAAAATGTAGATAAAAGAAAAGACATAAAAATTGTGTGTGAATGGGAAAGTAGAGGTAAGAGGTTAGGAGCTAGAGCTCTTATAGCTAAACCTAACTTTCATAGTTCTCTCAAAATTCATGATGAAATGATAGCGATTCAAATGAGTAGAACACGAATTGAATACAATAAACCTATTTACATTGGCTTCACAGTTTTAGAGTTATCAAAATCGAAAATGTATAGTTTCCATTATGATTATATGAAACCTAAATATCGAGACAATATCAATCTAAACTATATGGATACTGATTCTTTTATTTATGACATTAAAACAAATGATCTGTATGAGGACATTCGAAAAGATATTAACACACATTTCGATACGTCTGCATATCCAATACAAAATAAGTTTAATTTTCCGCTAACAAACAAAAAAGTTTTAGGAATGATGAAAGACGAATGTAATGGTAAAATAATTAAGGAATTCATTGGCTTAAGAGCGAAAATGTATTCAGTTAACATTAATGGTGAAAACCAGGATATTAAGAAAATTAAAGGTGTTAAACAATGTGTAACTGATAAACTATCAATTAACGATTTTAGAAAATGTTTGTTAGAAAAAAAAACTATACTATGACTCCATGTATATATTTAGATCTAAAGTTCATCAAATTTATACTCAGCATATTAAGAAATTAGCATTAAGTTATTTAGATGATAAACGATTTATTAGAGAAAATGATGTAAATACATACGCATGGGGACATTATAAAATAAATAATAATTAATAATATTAAATAAATTTGTAACTAAATGTTAAGATATTTTATAAGAAAAGAAAAATGTATAATAAAAAATAAAGAAAAAAAGTAACAACTCATATCATTATTAAATATAATTTTAAAACATATGTGACATATTTTATTAACAAGATGATAAAAAAGAATTATGTTTCACAAGGAGTGAAAAAGAGAAAAAAAAAAATTGTTTATGAGTCAATTTTAATGTTCTTTTCTTAATTATTTGCTGTTCTGGCAATATAATGTGTATTGTCCTTTATAGAATTCCAATACATTTTTTTTTGTTTGTTATAGTTTAGTTTGTTTATTTCGTCTATGAAATTTCAAGTATAAAATTTCAAGAGAATAATAAAAAAATTATGTTTAATTTTTTTTATTGTATTTTTTTAATATTGTTCTGATAATACAGTGTAAAATGTTTATAACCAAACAATCGGATAGATTGATCACTTTAATTCTTTGTTGTTGTTATAGTTTAGTTCCTTTATTTTGTTAATATTAAAAAAAAAAAAACAATTAAAATGTTTTTACTAGTCCTTTTCCGTGCAGGGTATGTTTTCCACTGAACTTGTTAATTGCATATACAGTTATTTAGAAAAACTTCAGTTTTCTTCTTCTTTTATTAAAAACAGATAATGTTAAATGCATATAAATTAAGTTCCGATGACATAATAATTTTATAATTCGAAAAGTAGACAGTGCCACACCCATAAAAATTAAATTTTTAAACAGATTCGTGAAACAGCTAAACAGCTTCGTGAAACAGCTAAACAGCTCCTTAAAACAGCTAAACAGCTTCGTGAAACAGCTAAACAGCTTCGTGAAACAGCTAAACAGCTTCGTGAAACAGCTAAACAGCTCCTTAAAACAGCTAAACAGCTTCGTGAAACAGCTAAACAGCTTCGTGTAACAGCTAAACAGCTTCATGAAACAGCTAAACAGCTTCGTGAAACAGCTAAACAGCTTCGTTAAACAGCTAAACAGCTCCTTAAAACAGCTAAACAGCTCCCTAGAACAGCTAAACAGCTTCGTGAAACAGCTAAACAACAAATGCATAGGTTTATAATATATGTCGTGGGCAAACAGATGGACTAACAGGAAGAGAGACGGACTGATAGAAAGACAGACGGACTGATAGAAAGACAGACGGACTGACAGATATACAAAAGAGTAGAGAGATGGATAAATTGATCACTACGATTATTTGTTGTTATAGTATATTTTGTTTATTTGTTTGATTATATTAGTACCCGTCTTACACTAGTATGTATTTATTTTTTAAATCATACAAGTGAATTTGTTTATTATATATGTATGTCACAGACGGACCTACAGATAGATTGAAATACAGGCAGATATGATTACAAATAAAATTATATTAACATTTTTTTTTTGTGTGTTTAATACAGGCATGCAGACGGGCTGACAAAAAGACAGACTGACAGACGGACAGAAGGGTAGAGAGATGGATAAATTGATTATTATGATTCCTTATTGTTAGGGTATATTTTATTCATTTGTATGTTTGTTTTAGTGATCGTCTTACACGAGCATGTATTTATTTTTTAAGTCTTACAAGTGCGTGTGTTTATTATATGTATATGCCACAGACGGACAGGACTTAATCGAATCCCCTATTCATAAGCTTTCAGAAAATATATACTTTATGGGGTCGGAAATGAAAATTGTAGAAATTACAAACGGAATGACAAAGCTATATGCTTGTGCACCACAGGTGAAGGGTATAAAAACGTTTTGAATTTCTACAATTTTCATTTCCGACCCCATAAAGTATATATTTTCTGAAAGCTTATGAATAGGGGAGTCGATTAAGTCCTGTCCGTCTGTGGCATATACATATAATAAACACACGCACTTGTAAGACTTAAAAAATAAATACATGCTCGTGTAAGACGATCACTAAAACAAACATACAAATGAATAAAATATACCCTAACAATAAGGAATCATAATAATCAATTTATCCATCTCTCTACCCTTCTGTCCGTCTGTCAGTCTGTCTTTTTGTCAGCCCGTCTGCATGCCTGTATTAAACACACAAAAAAAAAATGTTAATATAATTTTATTTGTAATCATATCTGCCTGTATTTCAATCTATCTGTAGGTCCGTCTGTGACATACATATATAATAAACAAATTCACTTGTATGATTTAAAAAATAAATACATACTAGTGTAAGACGGGTACTAATATAATCAAACAAATAAACAAAATATACTATAACAACAAATAATCGTAGTGATCAATTTATCCATCTCTCTACTCTTTTGTATATCTGTCAGTCCGTCTGTCTTTCTATCAGTCCGTCTGTCTTTCTATCAGTCCGTCTCTCTTCCTGTTAGTCCATCTGTTTGCCCACGACATATATTATAAACCTATGCATTTGTTGTTTAGCTGTTTCACGAAGCTGTTTAGCTGTTCTAGGGAGCTGTTTAGCTGTTTTAAGGAGCTGTTTAGCTGTTTAACGAAGCTGTTTAGCTGTTTCACGAAGCTGTTTAGCTGTTTCATGAAGCTGTTTAGCTGTTACACGAAGCTGTTTAGCTGTTTCACGAAGCTGTTTAGCTGTTTTAAGGAGCTGTTTAGCTGTTTCACGAAGCTGTTTAGCTGTTTCACGAAGCTGTTTAGCTGTTTCACGAAGCTGTTTAGCTGTTTTAAGGAGCTGTTTAGCTGTTTCACGAAGCTGTTTAGCTGTTTCACGAATCTGTTTAAAAATTTAATTTTTATGGGTGTGGCACTGTCTACTTTTCGAATTATAAAATTATTATGTCATCGGAACTTAATTTATATGCATTTAACATTATCTGTTTTTAATAAAAGAAGAAGAAAACTGAAGTTTTTCTAAATAACTGTATATGCAATTAACAAGTTCAGTGGAAAACATACCCTGCACGGAAAAGGACTAGTAAAAACATTTTAATTGTTTTTTTTTTTTTAATATTAACAAAATAAAGGAACTAAACTATAACAACAACAAAGAATTAAAGTGATCAATCTATCCGATTGTTTGGTTATAAACATTTTACACTGTATTATCAGAACAATATTAAAAAAATACAATAAAAAAAATTAAACATAATTTTTTTATTATTCTCTTGAAATTTTATACTTGAAATTTCATAGACGAAATAAACAAACTAAACTATAACAAACAAAAAAAAATGTATTGGAATTCTATAAAGGACAATACACATTATATTGCCAGAACAGCAAATAATTAAGAAAAGAACATTAAAATTGACTCATAAACAATTTTTTTTTTTCTCTTTTTCACTCCTTGTGAAACATAATTCTTTTTTATCATCTTGTTAATAAAATATGTCACATATGTTTTAAAATTATATTTAATAATGATATGAGTTGTTACTTTTTTTCTTTATTTTTTATTATACATTTTTCTTTTCTTATAAAATATCTTAACATTTAGTTACAAATTTATTTAATATTATTAATTATTATTTATTTTATAATGTCCCCATGCGTATGTATTTACATCATTTTCTCTAATAAATCGTTTATCATCTAAATAACTTAATGCTAATTTCTTAATATGCTGAGTATAAATTTGATGAACTTTAGATCTAAATATATACATGGAGTCATAGTATAGTTTTTTTTTCTAACAAACATTTTCTAAAATCGTTAATTGATAGTTTATCAGTTACACATTGTTTAACACCTTTAATTTTCTTAATATCCTGGTTTTCACCATTAATGTTAACTGAATACATTTTCGCTCTTAAGCCAATGAATTCCTTAATTATTTTACCATTACATTCGTCTTTCATCATTCCTAAAACTTTTTTGTTTGTTAGCGGAAAATTAAACTTATTTTGTATTGGATATGCAGACGTATCGAAATGTGTGTTAATATCTTTTCGAATGTCCTCATACAGATCATTTGTTTTAATGTCATAAATAAAAGAATCAGTATCCATATAGTTTAGATTGATATTGTCTCGATATTTAGGTTTCATATAATCATAATGGAAACTATACATTTTCGATTTTGATAACTCTAAAACTGTGAAGCCAATGTAAATAGGTTTATTGTATTCAATTCGTGTTCTACTCATTTGAATCGCTATCATTTCATCATGAATTTTGAGAGAACTATGAAAGTTAGGTTTAGCTATAAGAGCTCTAGCTCCTAACCTCTTACCTCTACTTTCCCATTCACACACAATTTTTATGTCTTTTCTTTTATCTACATTTTCCATAGTCTTGCCATAGACCGCATTATTTAACAATTTAAAAAAGTTTTGTTCAAATGAATTTTTAGCTAAAGTTCTATGATGATTATTTAAATCAATATACTTTTTCAACCAATTCGACTGACTAAATTTAAGAATTCTATGTATTTTCTTTAAAATTAGTCCATGCCTAATACATTGTTGAAGATTAATATAATGTATTATATAATTTGTTTTATTATTTAAGTCAGTTATTAATTTAGATTGTTTCATAATTTCAATACTTTTTTTTTCGGCACAAAATGGTAAGTCATTGTGATAATCATGTAATGCATATGGATATTCTAAATCTACTTCTAATATATATCCTGTTTGTGAATCATCTCGAACATCATTAATATTAAAATCTTCAATGTTTTCAACCCATTCAAAATTTTTATAAGGAAGATATTGCGACATAGCATAACCATATAAGTTATTTACATCTAAATAAATTATATAATTTGATTCTTTCGTATTATCATAATCGTTAACATATTTATTATTAGCTGTTGAGTGTCGTTTACTGCACTGAACAATACCACCCCTAATACCTCGTACAACAAAATTATACATATTAATGTCTGTTAACAATTCCAATTCTATTTCTGTTGTTTTCAACATCGCATCCCAAGATAATCCAGGTGCTGTGTAATATTGACAGGGATCTAAATTGTAAATATTTCTACAAAGTTTTCTAAAGTTTTCAAAAATGTCACATAATAATAAAACATCTACTTTTAAATATAAAAGTAAATAGTCCAATAAAGTTTTACATTGAAAAGTATTCCACACTTTTTCTGCATGTTGGTAATCATCAACACTACACATTACATTAGTTAATTTATTAAAAAAGAATGAACGTGATGGTAACTGAACTTCTTGAAGACGATTTGTAGAATCTAAATAATCATACGGAAAGACGCCCTTGCGTTTCATTAGTTTGAATTCATTATCATTTTGATATGCTGATTTTACAGTTTTTAAATCACTATTAGATAAATAACCTGCCAGTTTTTCTAATCTTGATGACATAAACCGAAATGAATCTAGAAAACGTAGTTCAATTACAGTTTTATCATTGACCAAAATTTTTTTTGATATCGATACATACAATTCTTTATTTAATGGAATGATATTTATAACACCTTCAACAGATGAAAGTTCTCTTATAAACAAATGAGAATCATATGCGGAAAGATTATGGAAAAATATAGGAATGAAGTTTGCGGTTTGATATTCTAAATTACATTTATTATGTGCAGGACCTCTATATTCACCAGTTAAATGACAATGGTCAGCTACTCTATCTTCAAGAGATAAAAATTTATTACAGATATGACAAATTTTATCTTCTGTTTGTTTTATCTGTTGAAGTGGTGATAAGGAATTCATTGGTTTTACTATACTTAAATAATTATTAAAAATATATTTAACATCGTTAACTAAGTTTCGGAAAAAATGTTGTGAGGAATCTTCACCGCTATATATTCTAAAAATATCTAAGTCTGTGTTGAAAGAACACTTAATAAAATAACTGTAAGCAAATGGAATATGTTTTTGTACAGATTTAACGTTATTTGAATTCTGAATATTAACTGATTCCAGAATACATTCGAAATCAGCATAAACTACAAATGGCACATCCATTTGCTTTTTTAAACTTTTAAAACTAAGTATATTATTATCTACACTAGGCATTTTAGTTACTATTCTGTTGCATTCCTCCTTATGTTTTTTTAAGGCTGTCTCATTGTGAAAGTGGATTAAGCAAGTATTGCATACATATATTAAATTATTATGACTTGTTATCTGACTTCTAATCAGTCTGCAAATAAATAAAAGAATAAATACTTTTAAGTCTTATACAAACAATTTTCTTTTTTAAGTAAATATATTAAATAACATACCTTGATATATTTTTAATCCATACGTAGTGAAATCTTTCTTCGTTCTCTAACAACAGCAAATTAATGTGATTTAATTTTTCCTTTTGAGTGAAATAATACGGACCAACAATTGTATCATCCTCCAAACCGAAAACATTAACACTTATCTCCGGATTGTTTAATTCGAAGTCTTGAATTTTGTTAACAGCCAAAGGAAAATTTAAATTTTTAAAATTTAAAACTATATTATTTTCTAGTACTATAATATCAGCCTTAATATCTTGAATCTTATATTCGGAACATCTACTTGAATTTGCAGCTATTGGATACAAAGCTGATGCTATGGCCCACTTAAAACAATATTCATCGTTATTATGAACATTTATGCATGCTCTTTTTCTAAAAATTGTTGGCGGTAAACGAATGAATTGAGAACCTTTTATACACTTATACTCATTGATATTAACTTCTAGATGTGAGATTTTTACTAGTGTCCATCCACTATCACGTTCTTGGAATTCAGTCATCTTTTTTATTAAAATATTATATTGATTTAAGTATATTGGAAGAATGTCATCCCTTGTTGCTGACGCATTAACTATAACCATTTTTGATTGGTGTGACTTCAAGTCTATTGTACATATTTCTTCTTCTTTTGCTAACATATACTCGCAAAATAATTCGCAATTAAATTTTATGTTGATATGTTTGTGCAACATATCTTTTAAAATATTAATTACTTTATCCTTAATGTTAGAAAAAAAGATTTCAGGAATCAAATTATTCATATCATCATTTTCAATTATAAACGTTGCAATGCGATTTTTAAAAACTGAAGTAACACATTTTACGTTATTTATTTGTTCAACGCAGTTATGCTTATGTTTGTTTGTGCGTAAGTGATACGGCCATAGATTTAATACGATGTGTGAATTACAAACATCACAATATCTACTACCATCTTTCATATTTTGTGAATGATCTATTAAATGCTGATGCTTTAGAAATTCCTTACGATTTGAGAATTTCATATTGCACGTCTTACATTCTGTCGAATGCTCTTGATGATGCAGTCTTATATGACGTTTCAAACAAAAGTTTCGACTGAATGTGCTTTCACAAAATTTACAATTAAAACTTTTCATTTTGATGATGTAAACGATTAGAAATTATATACGATAATGAAATATAACCTTTACTATTCTCTATATTTATTGAAAATTATTATAAACTAAATGAGAATTATAAAAATTATCTCAAACCACAATCAACAATTTAGAGATATCAAAAGCTAAATACTAAAAAATTTATTATTTTTACTTTTTTTTTAAGAAGAAGACAATAAAATTGAATTTCTTATATTAACATACATACATACATACATAAATCTTTCAAACAGGTTTATTTTCTATCTCCTTCCTTCTATTTATATTTCTCTCCCTCTCTCTTCATATTTTACTTATTTAATTATCTTTCAAGCCACATTTTTTTATGTCTATTTTAATATAAGTTTACCAATCAATATGATATCAGTTTAAAATGCTTCTATTATGATGAAATTAAGAATAAAAGCTCCTGTTTGTCTGTGACATACATATATTATAAACAAATTCACTTGTAAGACTTTAAAAACACTTGCTAATATAAGACGATTATGTTACTACACAAAAAATATAATTAAAATTAAACTATGACAATAATAAAGAATCAAACTGACTAAAATCTATCCGACGGATAGACAGTCTTGTATGTCAATCTGTCTGTCCTTCTGTTTGGCTGCGATGTATAGATAATATAAACACACACCACTTGAACGACATAAAAAATATATACATGCATGTATATATTTTACCATGGTAGAATTAGTCGATCATTTTACTAAGCAATTAAAAAAACAAAAATGTACTATAACAACAAGAATCATAGTGAACAATTTATCCATCTCTTTACCCTTCTGTCTATCTGTCAGACCGTCTGTCTTTCTGTCAGTCCGTCTGTCTTTCTGTCAGTCCGTCTGTTTGCCTACGACATATATATAAACACACGAACTTGTAAGACTTAAACAATAAATACGTATTAGTGTAAGACGGTCATTCAAATAATCAAACAAATAAACAAAATATACTATAATAACAAAAAATCGTAGTGATCAATTTATCCATTTCTCTACCCTTCTGTCTATCTGTCAGTCCGTCTGTCTTTCTGTCAGTCCGTCTCTCTTTCTGTTAGTCCGTCTGTTTACCCACGATATATATTATAAACACACGCACTTGTAAGACTTAAAAATAAATACATGCTCGTGTAAGACGATCAGTAAAACAAACAAACAAATGAACAAAATATACCCTAACAACAAGGAATCGTAAAAATCAATTTATCCATCTCTCTACCCTTCTGTCTTTCTGTTAGTCTGTCTGTCAGTCCGTCGGTTTGTTTACGTTATATATTATAAACACATACTTCTTTACTCAATTTTAAAACCTACATATATACATACATATATATTAATATTAGGGAGTATACGATTAATACAAACATACCTCATTTTAATACTAGAGTCATTATTCTATTACACTTTTCGCGAACTCCCTTATAATATGTATGCAAGCGCGTATACATGAGGAGGGAAAAGAGATATTTCTACCCCACAAAAAACGATTTATGTTATATGTGTTTGTTTTGGTAAGTAACTCTTTTGCAGCCATTTACTACTTAAAACGTATAAGCTTCCAACCCCCCCAAAAAGTAAACCACGACTACGCCCATGTATGATGTGCACGTTTGTATAAATATAGACGATCTAACATTAGGGGCGTGCAGATAAATATAAATACTTCTCATTTTAATACTACAACATTATTTTTCCACAATTTTTGTGAACACCCCTACTGGCATGCACATCGTTTTGTATGAAAAAAGTGAGTTAGAATCACCACAATTACACTACTTAGAACGACATGATACATTAAAAAAGATATTCGCTAATAGGAAATCAGAGCATATACATCCTTTAATTAAATTTAGAACCAACGTAACGTTTAACATTGTTCTACGACTTTTTAAAGTTGGCAGCTTCACTAGTGCAAGTCTACTAGTATAAGGCGGCAGGCTTAACGAATTCCACTGTAAGCCACGAAGACAAAATAGCGAAACTGTTTTTGCACAGATTCAATGCTATTAATATAAACATTGTAAGTTGGATCCCAAATTATTGAACCATACTCAAGAATAGGCCTGACAAGAGAAATATACAATTGTATTGTTATATATGGATCTGTAAACTCTTTCGCCCAACGTTTTATGAATTCAAGGACAGCACGTGCTTTATTAACAGTTAAAGAAATATGCTGAATAAAATTTAGTTTAGCATCTAATAGGATTCGAAGATCGGAGACGGATTCCAGTCTTTTTAACGTAAAACCATTTAAAACATAATTAACTTTAATATAACATCTACGAAAGAAACACATATATTTGCATTTTTCAGGGTTCAGCTCCATTAAATTAAATCTACACCATACATTAAAAGCATCTATATCCATTTGTAAGAGGGTATGATCGGCGTAATTATTATAACTTAGGAATATTTTTACGTCGTCAGCATACATAATAACGTTTGAGAATTTAATAGCATTTGGTAAATCATTAATAAACAAGGAAAACAGCAATGGACCAAGATGACTTCCCTGAGGAACACGAGAAACAACGGCTATTGGTTTAGAGATAATGTTTTTAAAACGAACATTTTGTTTTCTATTTGTCAAATACGAATAAATCCACTTAAGGGAGTTCTGTGTAAATCCCATTACATCAAGTTTTTTTATTAGAAGTTTATGGTTAACTTTATCAAAGGCTTTGAAATTTTAAATTTGTGAGCATAAAGATATTATATACCTACCCTGCAGTCAGCCTGGAGCCAAGTGTCCCTTTGTCAACACTCTTTTCTCTAGCGACAACTGCACTAGTGAAAAAGTCGACAACCTTTCTTCTGCACACGAGTAGAAACTAGCTATAGACAACAGATCTAGTATATTTTTTCAGATCTAGTTTGTTTTTAAAAAGTGTTCAATAATTAAAAAAAAGGTGATTAAAATGATATTGTGTATAAATAAAAAAAATAAAAAAATGTCGGGCGAACATGCCAATCCCTCAAAAGGAAAAATAAAATATTTTCCACCCCAAGGTAAGTTTTAGAATTGTTTTAACATTAAAACCTGAATTTTTTTAGTATTATAAATTTTACTTTTTGTTTTTTATGTTAAGCAAATCCAAATTGTGCTTGCTGCAAAGAAAATTCAAAAAGGCTTGACACATGTGAAAAACAGCAAAACACTATAATTGAGATTTTGGCTGAGCACAAAGTTTTACTGGATCGGTTGGTTTCTCAAAATGCTTCCGTAGAAAACATCATGGGAATTTTTCCAATAAATACAGAGGAGAAGCTTAAAGAATTTGACACTCTTTTAGCCATATGTAAGCATTTTACATTTCCACACAAAAAGGAAACAAATTTAATTAATAAATTCAACTTATTTTTAGAAAAGGCATATAAAAACACTTATCGGTGGTAATGTCGAGCGCAATTTACATCAAGTATTTGGTCAAGGGATAATAATGAATTTTAATGTGGACGGAAATTTCGGTAAAAGGCGACTTAAGGATTTCGGGAATGTTTTTGCAGCTATAATAGGTAAAAAGCTTGTCAAACAAACAAAATAGTTTATGTAATATACACTTTTATTTAAATAATAACAACGGATTTCTTTTATAAGTTGTGTACATTCTACAACATATAGTGTAATTGTTATTGAAGTTACTATAGTTAAAATTAACACAATTTATATAGTATATAATTGGACTTTGTTAAAATTTAAATTTCAAAATTTTATATACTCGTTTCATTAGAGTGTACTTTTTTCCAATTCATAGATGTAATATCATCATTCAACAACTCTGCCGATAAGACTTTAAGAGCAGCTTTTCAACGACAAAAGAAGAAATATTTTAAGCAAAAAAATCGCAGCAATTCCAATAATAAGACGAAAAATGAAAATAAAGAAAACGAAAGCATCTCTTCTGTCGAAGAACAATAAAATTGTTCTTGTTTGTCTTCACCCTTTTGCCATTTTATTAAAGAAAATGAGCTATAAAATATTAAAAACAGACTGATTTAAATAATTTTTAGTTGTATAAGGTTCTATTTAAAAACTATGTAATTTAAGCTTTTCTTAATAAAAAATTTCCTTCAGACAAAAAATATATGTGTTTAAGTGTATCGCCTTAACCTCTGTAAAAATCTAGCTCCAGAGTCGCCTGAGAAGCGCCTGAGAAGCGCCAATTATGTAGATCAGAGTTACTAAAATGCACTAGTGAACCTGTGGTTCAAATGTCTCCATGTGGTACTAAAAGAACTACCACGTCAGTAGTGATAAGGTCTACTGGTGGATTTTCAATGACAAGCCTGTGTTAGATGTCAATAGTAGATTACATTGGCTGGGGCATAGCTGGTCAGTAGTACTGGTGACAATGTCACTAGAACAACACTACAGTTTTACTACTCACATTCCCTGCAGGGTATGTACATATACATATATAAAATATAATATTTATATTCGATACAGCTACTTACATATATACATATGTATAAGCAAAATCCAATCTATTAAGAACGCATTGTGTGTTGTTTAAGTTATTATGGCTGCTACTGTGCTTTATTTAATGTTACGATTTTTTTCATACCACAAACAACAACAAATAAAAAGACGAAATTTTTGAAACAAATTATTCGTTTTTGATTCTATTTTGCTTAGAATGAAATTTATTTAATTTGTGAGAGGAATGAAAAACGGCAAATTTTAAAAATAAAATTTGTATTGCAAACGAATTAAATAAAAAAAATATTTATTTAATTTGCGAAAAGAATGAAAAAACATAACAATCCTAAATAGAATTTGTCTCGCAACTTTTATCTTTTTTATTTTGGAGCATAATTCAAAACACGAGAGAAAAAAATTAAATTACATTCGCAAACATAATGTTTTGCGTACTATGACATAAATAGACTTAGGGCTATACTTTTAACAAATTAGAAAACGTAGTGGTAACAATGCACATTTAATTATTTTTAACCTTCAACAAAAAATGAATGCTTTTTATATCTTACTGATTAATTCATGTAAAAATATAAAAATATTAAAACTTAAACAAGTAAGAGCACTATATTTGACTGTGCTGAATTTTTGTTGCTAGATACCAGTTTTGTGTACTTTTGTAGCACAAAATTTATTCTTTTGATATTAACAGTAATCGCTATGGAATAACCTCTTTATACTAAAATATGTTTTACTTTCTTTGTATAACTTCCGTACACTAGTAAAATATTTTTGTAAATTTAGTCTTTCAATAAAAATGGGCGTTTAAGTAGGCGTGTCAATATAGTTTCTGCTAATAAATACAACTTAGATATTTCAAAAAATTTCTTTATTTTTCTTAAAACTTTGTCTATAGAGATATTATATGAATTTAAGGCGCTAAAGTGGGCGTGTCATCTTCATTTTCTGGCATAACAATGACATTGAATAGAAAGCTCTAATTTTTTCGGTTTTATGAGCCTTCAAATTTAATTAACGGTAGATTGCGTGAAAAGTGGGCATTACAGTCGAAGTAGCTTCTGCTAACTAATACAACTTAGATATTTTATATAGTATTTTATTATTTCAAAATCATTATTTGTAAAGAAATTATATGAATTTGAGATAAAGCGTTATATGGGAGGTGGGCGTAAAAGTGGACGTGCCACAAAATTTCAGAACCATACATCTATTTTTGTCAGTTTTATTACGTTTTAAATTTTGAGTATACCGAAAAATACACTGTACGGTATAAATTTTCGTAGGGAAAATATTTTTTTTAATCAGGAAATATACATTCGAAATTTCATGGCGTTAATGCGTTTTGACACAATTGCATTTTATTCGATGTTGGAAGGACATGGTTTTTTTGACCTACTCTTCATTACGAGCTATAACTTTCTTCCAAATATTGCGATTTAGCCCATTTTCAATACCAAACAAACCTTGTATATAAGAAATATTCTGGCAAAATTTGAGACCCCTAGCTTTTTTCGATACGCGCTCTATCGTGCTTTCGACAGACGGACGGACATACCTAGATATACTTATATACCTGAAATGAAACCAGGATTCAGAAAATTTATACTTTATGGGGTATAAAATGGATATTTCGATGTGTTACAAACGGAATGACGAAATGAATATACCTCCACCATTTTTTTGGTGCCGGGTATAAAAATTAAAACGTCGCCGCAGAAAGTCAGTATTACCAATCACAATTTAGGTGCCATATTTTGTTACATATGGCAGAAAAATACACAACTTTAATACTGAAATCTTAAGCTTAGTCTAGACGATATGTTGTTGAATCAGCAAACTTATCACCATTTCCTAACACTTTTTTAACAATGCCAAAAAAAATGTATGTTGACGATTTCAAAATATCGTGTAAACAGCATATTTTAAGTGATTGAAAAATTTTCTATGTATGATGACAGATATGTTATTTGTTGAAAAGTGTAATTTTTCAGCATATGCCAAATGTAGTAGCATATGGAACTGTTACAGTGTTGCCTTATTTGTTATATTCTTTGCTAGATTTTGTAAGTTATATATTAGTTATTTTAGCAAAACGTTTAATGTGATTTTTTTTATTATTACTTGCAAAAAAACAATAATATTACAAACAAGAGTGCTTTATTCGGCTGTGCCAAATAAATTATAACCTTCTTCATCATGTTCATAGTAAAACAATAGTAAAATTCTAAAGAAAAAACAAATCGTAGAATATCCTACATTTCAGAGTTTATATATCTCATGTTTCTGATATATCGTGTATACACAAAAATTGTATGCTAACTCATATGTTGAAATATCATTTGTTGACGTATGTTGAATTAAAAAAATTTGGAACATTCAGCATATCGTGTAAACGACCAACATATTTAATAAGCTTACAGAGACATTTGCTGGTATTTTTAAGGAAATGAATATTAACATACATATGCTGGTTCAACATACCGTCTAGACTAAATTTTACCTAAGAAATTTAAGGTAAGATGCAAGCTCATCTTAATCGATCGGTCATCGTTAAGCCTATCGGTCACTTGCAGATTAACATAATAAGTTATAAGATCCAAAGTTTAGCCATTGGCAATTATAATAATGAGCCCTAATATTTTATCCCACTTCACTGTGTTTCGCCTAAAACATGCTAGGCGAACAACATTTTTTTATGTTATATAAAGATAATTTTACATTGATGTAGTCATATTTAGATATTATTTACAGTTTTTGTTTGTTTTTTGTTTCAAATACATATACATACTCAAATACTCATTAATTGATAAAGAACAATTTGCAAGTCAAGGTTAACATACTTAGAACAAGCTACTCGAGCTTGTTCTAAGTATAATACAATTAGCGTCCAATAATAATATTAAATTATTATAAATATATACTTCGTCTTAAACGACCATTCCTCGAAATCTTTGCGATGTTTTCCTGCAGGAGTACCAAACTCACTTCATATCGAAGGTTGTGGCGCAAAAGAACTCGCACTAAACTGTATGTCTACATCATCCAACCAAGTCTTATGTTTAATTAAAAGACGCTACTTCAAATTTTCTGAAGTCAACTATTTGGCACGAATCTTATTAGGAAAGTTGAATTCTTTAACTTTATTTCTTTTTCGCTGCCACAGTAATGTCACTAAAGTGAAATTGTGAAAAAGATAGTCATTCTTCGTGTGTTTTAACCATTCGTTAAAAAAGGCTATCCTTGAAATAGACTAAACGTGTTCTTACAAAAGAAAAAAAAAACATGAGAGTGTGCTTAACAACATATGTATTTTTACTAAAAATAAAGTTATTTCTCAGTAATATCTAAACACTAGCCCGGTTAGAGGTGAACGGCCGTATATTCTGAACTTTTAAAGTTTTTTTATATAAAAAACGCTAATATGTATAGGCTATTTAAAAAAATGCAAATAAATAGATTTTGATTAAGAAAAAAAATATTGAAAAAATAATACTTACCCTCAGTATTAATATCCATCACAAAAACTTTCACAATATTACATAATGCCACTATGAGATGTGCACAAAAGTGCCGCTAAATAAGATTTTCTGGAAATTATAATGAACCACCTAGCATGTTTGGAATTTAATCAGAAACAAAAGCTACTTATTTAGTTTTATTAGCTTTATTTAAAAAAATATATATATTTTTAAAGCTTTAAGCAATATACATATCGATAGCTTAATGTAGAAACGTCATATCTCAACTTTTAGCTACTTTACAGGAGAAAAAAAAAACTCAATAAAATGTGAAAAAATAATAATTCTTTTTCTAAAGCACATTTTTATTAAAACAGCTAACAAATTGAATTCTGTCGTACAAAAATTTTTAATAACAGACTTCGACCTCTGTGGGAGCAGTTCATATTTGTCTGTTATATGAGTTTTAAACCAAATTAGTCCTGACGAATCATATGCTAATACTATGTTCACATACGCGCCTTAATTGTCTGTTTATTATATTATCGCAATTAGAGGCCTTTATTGAGTTCAATTTACCATACTAAAAATTACTTTTAAATTGAACAATATATACTTAATTGTTTCACTTATTGTCCAAAACACGAAATACAACTCTTGAGAAGTATGTTCAGTGAGAAGAAAATTTTATGGTGGCATTTATAATGTCAAACAAATAAATATACAAAAAATAAAAAGTAAGAAAATGAAAAATGGTTGATGGAAATTTTAATAAAATGTTTGAATAAAGTCAAATGCATATTTATATATATATATATAAACTATCTAATACCCGGTGTGCTTCGCCACCACCATCGTAATGAAATAAAAATTTTATAGTTCAAAAATATATTTATTTTGCAAGTGCCACGCCTACTATTACGAAATCAGCCATTTCTTATTCAAATAATCATATAGACGTCAAAGTGTCTCTTGCAAAATTTGGGTACTCTAACAATTATCGCTTCCCAGATATATGCATTTTTGTATTTAATTCATATGACAGGTGCCACGCCCACTATTACTAAAGCATCAATTTCTTATCAAAATAGTCATATAGATGTCAAAGCTTCTCGTGCAAAATTTGGGTACTCTAACTATTATCGCTTCCCAGATATACGAATTTTTGTATTTAATTCATATGACAGGTGCCACGCCCACTATTACTAAAGCATCCATTTCTTATCAAAATAGTCATATAGATGTCAAAGCTTCTCGTGCAAAATTTGGGTACTCTAGCTATTATCGCTTCCCAGATATACAAATTTCTGTATTTAATTCATATGACAGGTGCCACGCCCACTATTACTAAAGCATCCATTTCTTATCAAAATAGTCATATAGATGTCAAAGCTTCTCGTGCAAAATTTGGGTACTCTAACTGTTATCGCTTCCCGATTATACGAATTTTAGTATTCAATTGCTATGAGAGCTGCCATGCCTACTATTTCTAATGTACCCATTTTTTCCAGAAATGCTTATTTGGGTGTCAAAGTTGCTCTTGCAAAATTTTAGTACCCTAATCGATATCGTTTTCCAAATATACGAAATTTAGTATTTAATTCATGTGGCCACGCCTACTATTGAAAGTCCGCCCATTTTTTACCCAAATGTTCGTGTGGATGTCAAAGTTTACCGTACTTAATTTGAAGACTCTAGCTGCATTAACTTTCGTGATATATAATATTTAATAATTATTCTTTAATAGGGCGTGACACCCCGTCCACTTACAATTTCAAACCAAAGTATAGCCTATAGTTCCTTCCAGACATACAGAAAGATTCTGTGAAAATTTCAAGAAAATCGGTTCAGCCGTTTAACCGCCTATAAAGCACAAACAAACATACACACATTGATTTTTATATATATAGATATAATTGTAAATATATTTTATAAACAAGAAAAAAACTGAAGAGAAGGCATTATTTGATTTTTTATTAATACATTGTATTTTTACTGCTATCAAATGCTAATGGAGTAAGATAAATTGAGTATGTGTGAACAGTTATTTTAATAGCTTAATCAACACTAAATTGACACAATTAAAAATATCTGTCTGAACAAGGTATAACGCTCTTAGCATATTTACTGTTGCATCACCAATGCTTCTGCCTAAAAATATGGATTAATATTAGTTATCTTCTACTAAAGGGTGTTTTTTTAAGCCCGATAGAACTTGAAATTGTAAAAAATAACACAAAAAATTAAATTGTAATCAAAATTTTTTTTTTATTCGAAAGATCAATACGTGACATTAACATTTGAAAATGATTTCGGGCATATGGGCACCGCGGCTGTTCTTGACGAAGCGCATTCTGGACGTCCAATTTTATCGCAAAATTGTGTTCAGCAATGAGGCGCATTTTTGGCTTAACGGGTTTGTTAATAAGCAAAATTGCCGCATATGGAGCGAGACCAATCCACAAGAGACCCTACAGACTCCATTACATCCAGAAAAATGCACCGTTTGGTGCGGTTTTCACGCTGGTGGCATCATCGGACCTTATTTCTTCAAAAATGAGGCCGGAGCTCGCGTTACGGTCAATGGAGATCGTTACCGCACCATGATCAATGATTTTTTGTTTGAAAATATGGATGACATTGATCCGGAGGAGATGTGGTTTCAACAGGATGGCGCTACGTGCCATACGGCGAACGCAACCATCGACTTATTGAAATCAAAATTTGGCGATAAGTTGATTTCGAGAAATGGGCCTGTCAATTGGCCTCCAAGGTCGTGCGATTTGACACCTCTCGATTATTTCCTGTGGGGCTACGTGAAGTCACTGGTTTATGCTGATAAACCAGCAACAATTGACGCCTTGGAGGCCAGCATTGTTCGTGTTATTCGTGACATACGGCCAGCAGTGCTCGAAAAAGTGGCCCAAAATTGGACGTCCAGAATGCGCTTCGTCAAGAACAGCCGCGGTGCCCATATGCCCGAAATCATTTTCAAATGTTAATGTCACGTATTGATCTTTCGAATAAAAAAAAAATTTTTGATTACAATTTAATTTTTTGTGTTATTTTTTACAATTTCAAGTTCTATCGGGCTTAAAAAAACACCCTTTATATTAGTTATATCTTTAGAATTTCGAGTATATTTGGGAAATATTTTAAAAATTCAAAAAACAATTACAATGAAAATTATACGCAAGTTTTTTTGTCTTTTATTAATTTTCTCTCTTTATAAGGGAATGTATAGCGTCCCATTCCATTTGAGAATATAAATCATATAGAATGCGCATGAAGGCCTAAATTGAAATATTTTTTAAAAAAATTATATGACGCGGTCGGTAAGACAAAAGGGAAAGAAGCAAAAGTAAAGAGTATAACAATGTTTCGCTCTCATACGTAATTGCGTGTGTTTGTAAATACTTCAGTTTGCATGTATGTATGTTTGTTTATGTTTTGATATTTTCATTTCTTGTACAAATTCAATCAGCACATTCTTGTCATTCAGACAGTCAGTCAGACGTGTAACTACGTACGCTTGTATGTATTGTAGCGAAGCTAATATAAAGCACTGCAGAGCACTTCACTTAAAAACACATTTGTACCGCAGGGTACCTAAACTCACAATTATTTGGGTAAACTGTAATATAAACCCTGTTGTGACAATATAAATAAATGTGTGTGAAATAAGCCGCGCTTGAGTGTGCAGGATGAACATCATAAACAACCTAAGTAAAAATAAGTATAATAATAATAAATAAATATATTTAAGTTAGTTTCCTTTGATGAAGTGCTTTCTCAGTAGAGCACTCTTAGGCAAGAAGGCGTTAACCGCCATTTGCAAACATATTTTTTTTTAATTATTACTTCACTACCAATTTAAATATTTATTATTATTTAATTATTTTCAATACCTAAAAAAAGTAAAAGTTACACGAAAAAAAAAAAAAAATTTTTTTATAAAACTTTAAAATCCAATAAAAATTTATAACAAAATATAATAGTAATAACCTAAATAATTTTATGAATTTTAATAAGGTTCTTTATATTTTAAAATGAGAGGAAATAGAAAAAATAGCAAAAATAAGATTGTATGGAATGACCAAGATCTTAAAGAGGAAAAAACAGATTTAAGAAAGCAAATGGAATGGTTAAGAGAATTTTGGAAAACACTAGGCATTCATGAGGAGCCAACAGAGATAGACGTAATAGAAAGACCAAGCGTAGAAAGGGAAATTAGCATAATGATAGAAAAATTTGCAAGAAATTGAGAATATTAAAAATGTGCAAATCAAAGTTAGATAAGGCGAATGCCAATGTAATAAATGAAATAGATATTAGACAGGAAATTAATTTAGGAGTAATAGAAATATGTTTAGTAGTAATAACAATAATGTTAGGAATAAAATTTATTTTTTGTGTATATAAATTACACAATAGGAACTTAAAGAGAAAATATAATAATGATGGTAATAATGGAATTTTAGTTACATGAATTAGCAAGGAATTCTATTAAAAGTTAGGAGAATAAAAGAAGAATTCGATAAATCATACAAGTGCCTAAACGATGATAGGAACACTTCAATAGGGACAATAAATAGACACGTGAATATTTTGACAAGAAAACTTGAGGAGATTAGAGTAATACTAAACATACACTATACTCGGCTAGCAGCTAGCCATAAGGTATTCGCAGAGGCATTTTATTTGAATGTTAGGGAACAGCTGCTAACGGTTACGTCAAGAAAAGGTATACAGATAGAAATTTCATCTACATTACACGAAAGAATTGAACCTTTTGTGGAGAAAGGCGAAATAATGGCTCAGTCAGTTACGGAATTTTTGAACATGGCTTCTAGGCTAATTTGTGATTTTGATGGCAAATCTGAGAACTTAAGAACATTTATAGATTTTATAAATTTGGTAGACAATTTAAAAGGAGCACATGAGAATGTGTCAGTTTCATTGATAAAGACCAAATTGAAAGGTACAGCGAGAAATTCGATTGGCGATGAAGCAACAATTTCTCAAATAATACAAAAACTTAAAGGAACAGTAAAACCAGAATCAGTGGAAGTAATTTCTGCTAAAATAATGAATATCAGACAGAACAATAAGACAACAAATACATATTATGCGGAAATAGAAAGTCTTACAAAGGCATTGGAAAACACCTATATTTCCTATGGATTGTCTGTTGAACTAGCGAGTAAATATTCCACACAGCTTGCAGTCAGGGCAATGACCAAAAACTGTACGATAGACCTGGTGAAACTTAGAATGGAAGCGGGTCAATTCAACAATATGAACGAAGCAATAAGTAAATCTGTCAACAGTTGCACAGAAGCAACTGGACAACAGAACTCCATTTTATATTATAAACAAAGAAGAAGGTTTAATAATAATATGAGAAGATTTAAAAGAGGAGGATACAACAATCCCCGAATTTTAAAAAATAATTACGGAAATAATAACAGAAATGAACAAAGAAATAATCGCAGAGACAGAAACTATGTCAGAGCGACCGAGTCGAACGGAAATAATTCAGAAAACTAAAATCGATACAGTCTTAACCTTAACCTAAGCTTTTTCATCAATATCAGGATAAACGAAACCAATACATACGTAAACTTACTAGTAGATACAGGCGCTGACATTTCACTAATAAAATCAAAATATTTCAATCAGATCAACACTCGCAAATACACAACATTAAGTGGGATAGGATAAGGTAAAATAAAATCCTTAGGAAATATACTTTTTGACTTGAAATTCAATAAATTTCTAATACCACATAACTTCCAAGTAGTACAGGATGATTTCCCAATACCTTGTGATGGTATAATTGGAATGGATTTCATGAGGAAATATAATTGTATATTACGTTTTTATGAAGATTGCGATTACCTAATCCTACGTTCATTTAATATATCACAACCAATAGAAATACCAATGACAACTGCGAACGATAATGTAATTTTACCACCAAGATCGGAAGTTATTCGTGAAATAAAATTAACTAATCCAGAGAAGGAAGTATTAATTCCGAATCAAGAGATTGAACCAGGTGTTTTTATTGCGAACACATTAGTAAAATCGGATAAGGCATTTATACGTATTTTGAATACTAATACCTCCATCACAAAAATTAATCAAAATAAAATAAGGACAGAAGGAATATCTGAGTATGACATCGTAAAAAATGGAAATAGAACGAAAAATAGGAAATCCGAAATACTAAGAATTTTAGACAAGAGTTTTCCAGAACAATTTAAGGACACATTGATATCTTCGGTTTAGAAACGGAAACAATATCAACCAACAACTTCTATAAACAAAGGTTAAGAGTGAAAGATACACAACCAGTATACATAAAAAATTATCGAATACCACATACCCACAAAGAGGAAATTGACAAACAAGTGGAAAAGTTGATAAATGATAAGATAGTTGAACCATCATACTCGGAATACAACAGTCCAGTCCTACTAGTACCAAAGAAATCACTACCCGGTTCAAGCAATAAAAGATGGAGACTCGTCATTGATTATAGACAAATCAATAAAAAATTGATGGCGGATAAATTTCCATTACCTAGAATAGACGATATCTTAAATCAACTAGGCAGAGCGAAGTATTTCTCTTGTTTAGATTTGATGCCAGGATTCCACCAAATAGGTTTGGAAGAAAATTCCAGAGATTTAACATCATTTTCAACAAATAATGGGTCGTAGAGATTTACGAGATTACCATATCGTCTTAAAATAGCTCCAAATTATTTCCAAAGAAT
This sequence comes from Phyto melanocephala, assembly GCA_941918925.1. NCBI lineage: Eukaryota > Metazoa > Arthropoda > Insecta > Diptera > Rhinophoridae > Phyto > Phyto melanocephala. The sequence goes on from OW799235.1 coordinate 46,951,281, forward strand.
GATGACACTTGCTTTCAGTGGATTAAAACCTGATCAGGCATTCTTGTATATGAATGATTTAGTAGTATAAGGATGTTCGGAAAAACATATGTTATCTAATTTGACGAAAGTATTCGATCTGTGTCATAAACACAATCTCAAATTACACCCCGAAAAATGTTCATTTTTTTTGAGAGAAGTTACATATCTTAGACACAAGTGTACGGGTAAAGGAATATTGCCGGATGATAGTAAATATTCGATTATAGAAAACTCTCCAACACCAACCGATGACAAAAGTACAAAAAGATTTGTAGCTTTTTGTAATTATTATCGACGTTTCATAAAAAACTTTTCGGAACATTCCAGACACCTTACAAGATTGTCTAGAAAGGGAGTACATTTTGAATAGACGCAGGAGTGTAAAAATGCATTTTGATATTTGAAGAAAGCATTAATGAGTCCTACTTTACTACAATATCCAAATTTTAAAGAAGAATTCTGTATAACAACTGACGCCAGCAAATATGCTTGCGGTGCAGTACTAACACAAGTGTATCACGACAAACATTTACCAGTAGCCTCCCGGTGGCGTTTTTTGAGCCACTTTGTCATAGTGACATTTTCATTTATGATTCATTTTTACAAACTAGATCTCAAGGCGTAATTTCTATGACATCTTCACTATAGATACACAGTATAAAAGTAAGTAGAAAGTAATCGACATTGTCTGTTATTATTCGACACAAAGATGAACTCTGCTAGAGTTTGTCTGCTACAAGTATTCGTCAATAGTTAAAGAAAAATAAATAACGCATTATTAAAGATTTTTTTGCTTTTGCATTGAAAAATATTGAAACTAGGCAACATTGTCTGTTATGAGTGGATTTAAAGGCGAGTTTGTCTGCTGTGCGTAACCCTTTGAAAAAATATAACTGTTCTTTTTTCTTCTTAAATTGTTTTTTGTGCTTTTTGTAATTTCAATTCAAGGTTAAATGTTTCATTTCGTTAGTTTAGTAAAGTTCTCAGTGAATAGTGGTTGGTTAATTTTAATTATTAAAGGTGATATCTATCCGCCGATTACTTTGTGACGATTTGGCCAGAAAATTAGAAAGAATTTTCGACTCGAATTTAATTTCCCAATACAATTATGATGGCACAAAAGGCAAGAAAGCCCTGAAGTTGTATTCGAATCTAATAACAGCTTTAAAAGGTTAGTGCTATTAAATATTAAATTAAAAATAAGTTTTATTAGATATCAAGTTCTGTACGTAGCGTAAATAATTCTTTTATATTTTTATTTAAAAAGAATGTACAAGCTTCCAGTCTTTTGGAAAATTTCTTTGCTACTTACGCACGGCTATTAAAAAAGTAAAAAATAGGGACGCTAAACGCCACTCTAGAAAAATTAATCCAAGATATTTGTGGACAGCCAAGAAACTCAAATGACTTAAACAATTATTTAGCAATTCATAAATTATTTTTTTACAACTCTTTTAAAACTTATTACTCTATGATTATTATAATTAAAAAGTGCAATATTAATGTCTGATTTTTTTTAAGTTACTTTTTTATTATATTATTTTATTTCTTATATTATTTTGAACAATATTGAAATTTACAGAATTAATGAGTGCCTTAACTTTTTTTTAATAAAAATTTTTAAATATTCACAATGCATAAAATTGGTTTCTCTGTACGGTTCTCTGGGATTAAAATCCATAGCATAAAAATTCATGTATGAAACGTTAGTCAGAAAGTCCTTAATAGTCTCTGTTAAAGCGACATATAAAAGAAAAATTCACAGAGGAAACAAAGTGATTTTGTCCGCTACGAATCTCTAGAATGGCGACGTATTACATAAAAAGTCATATCTGATAATCGATGATATTGTCTGTTAGAACTCGCTAATACTCGGACGCTTACCGGACAAAATCAATTCGGGTCATCTATGATGTTTTGGACAATTGCTTAAAAAATGCATGTATGACGCCAAAGAAAATTCAGCATCTGTCATGGATGATTTAACATTGTCAGCATTTTTCACAATGAATCATCATGACATTCGCCACTGGGCTGTAACGGCAAAAGTCAGCGTCCTCGTTTTTGCCAACACCAATACTTATTTTATTATTGTTTTGTAATCTATTTTCCTTTTGTATAACTTAAATTAATTAGTTGATAAACGAATAATTTATTAACACTATTTTATTTTTTTGTAAAATATGAATTTAATTATTCGATAAACAAATTAATTATTAACGTATTAACTTATATTAATTAATTTATTTTTGTATTCGTTATTTTATACGAAATGAATTATTTGATAAACAAATTAATTATTTATGTAATTACTAATACTAATTATATCTTTTTAGTATTATTGATTTTCTAACATTGAATTAATTATTTATAAGTTACCTATAAGTAAATTCAAATCTAACGGCCAGACGTATAGCAATGCCACCTGCATGCTAACTACAATACATCACAATCATGGTGAATAACAACACAGCTGATTGTCATGTATTGCAGGCATACCAACCACACAATTAGTTATACGTGTATATGTGTGGGATTTTATTTGTTTTGCACAACAACACACCACGTATGGCAAACAACCTACGTAGGTGTCAGCGTTGTCAACTCGGTGATTTTATCACCGTTTTTGGTGATTTTTAACATTTAGAAAGCGGAAAAATTGTGAGTCAGTGCTTGGTGATTTTTTTTTTAGTTTTTAGTGATTTTCTTTTTATTTCGGTGACACCAAACACTAAAATTCAAATTAATTAATTGAAAAAATTTGTTGTAAGTGTAAATTTATATACATACTACCAAAATGTAACTTATAGTACAATTACATGCAACTCGGCAAGAAAATAATATTACACTAAAAATTTAATTATTTATAAGATAATTGATTGCCCAGAAAGTTTTTGTTTCAAAATGTCTAACTTTATACATATGTATATGCATTTGAGGTGAATGTGAATAAAAGAAATTCCTCTTTCTTTTGAGATCATCTTATAAATGATTAAACCTTAAAGCATACTTTTAGCGTCCCACAACTTTAAACGTTTAAAAATTTTACCAGAAAACCTTGAAATTTTGAGTAAAATTAACATAATTAATGTTAGAAATGTTTTATCACATACAAAAGAAGATATTTTACCGTTACCAATGGCAAAATATTGAATCCACTCTATTTTTGGATTGAAGTTAAATCGTACAAAGATGCAGTTAACTTAAATCCCTTTGAAGCATTAAACTTAAACGTTAAACTTTTGTCGCTCCCATGAATGTGTTTAAATCTAAAATTCGCAACCGAATGTCTTTAAATTCAGTTAATGCCTTACTTCGCATTAAAAATGGGCTTAAACGGGAAAATTCCTGTTGCGAAACCTACCAAATAGCTGATGAAGTAAATATTCTGATTATAAGCAATGATATTTATAAAGCATTACAATTTGAAATTAAGACTATGTTGTGGCCAGATGATAGTGACAATAATGAAGAAATAATTGACTTTAACATAGATATTTGATATTATTTACACAGAGAAAAGCTTAAATCCTAATCGAATTATTAAACTGCAAGTTTATTAAAATTTTTCATAATTTTTAGTTAGAAATAGTTCTATTTAATTACTCTAATATGTAACATAAAAATATTTAAATATTAAACAATAGTTGTACTTATTTGGTGAATAATTTCTTTAATATTTTGTACAACAAATTCACATATGTTTATTAAACGTCGTTTAAATGCATCAGGTATGGAAAAATTAATCCTGTCGTATTTTTTTCTAAATGTTGAAATAAATTTCTTACAATGCATCACTCCTGTGATATATTGTGAATTGATAATTACTTTAATAATTAAATATTTTCGTTATTTTTTCCAATGTTTTTGTTTATTTTTATTTACATATAAATATATGTATCTATGTAAATCTGTACTGACTGACTAAAAGATATTCGTTGTTTAATTTTTGTAAATTTTTTTGTTATTTATTCTGATATTCATTTAAAAATGTCTTATTTGCAAAGAAATTTATATAAATGTATAATTTTATTAAATAAATAAAAAAATAATTTACAAATTATAAATTTAGTGCTTTTTTTTGAGAATGACGCGTTTTTTCCTGGGTTATGGTGCTTTTTGAAATTTTAAAGTTGACAACGCTGGTAGGTGTGATTGTGTGTGCCCACACCGAAGGTATAAAAGCGCGTACATTTTGCATTTTTAGTTAGTTACAGCGTTGTCAACTTTAAAATTTCAAAAAGCACCTAAACCCCTAAAAAAGCGCGTAATTTTCAAAAAAAAGCACTGAGTTTAAAATGTGTACAAATTTAACTTTACATTTGCTAATATAATCATTACTTAAAAAAAATTAAAGCTTTTAGATGCCAGTTGCCCCCTAAAATAAATTATTTTACAAATGGCAATAAGACTGGAGTTTTGATTGATATCGATAATCGAAATACAAGTTTAAAGATATTCTGTTCTTTATATTATTAGGCCAAAACATCCAAATGTACTATCAATGCAAATATTAACCTCATCAGGGTGTCAATTTGTGCTCTAAAAAATTTTAAAATGAAAAGTATTTGCATATTAATTTCTCTTTTTTTATTTTCACCAAGGTTTGATCAACTTGAATCTTTACTTACAAAATAAATTCTCGTAACAATTTCATTTTACAAAAAGTAGGTGGTTTATGTCTCATAAACCATACAGGATATCAACAAACCAGTATCGGAAATAAGTTACAATTAATAATAAACAAGCAAAACACTCAAATAACAGAAACATTGTATACTATCAATCCTTATCATCTTCTTAATTATTAGTTTTAGTATCATAAGCTGAAAGTATTATCAACATAATATCATTTTACAATGAGTAAATATTTTTTAGCTTTGTTAAGATACAAAATACGTAAGGGTAATTAAAGATATTTACCCTTACAAAAATTGTTTTCAATTAAAAAAATTATTTTCAAATTTAGTATTTGGTGTCACCGAAATAAAAATAAAAGCACTAAAAACTTAAAAAAAAATCACCAAGCACTAACTCGCAATTTTTTCGCTTCCAAAATGTTAAAAATCACCAAAAACGGTGATAAAATCACCGAGTTGACAACGCTGGTTAGTTAGTCAGCCGGCAGCTTGCAGGTAAGACATAGTTTGGGAGGAGTTGTGAACTCCCCAAAATACATCTTACATTCAAGCTTTGGTCATTGGTAAGAGGTAGTGCAGCGAGGAGTTGTGAACTCCCTGTACTATCTGCATACCACGAGCTCAAAGTACTAGAAGGGTAATTGGTGAGGAGTTGTGAACTTCCCAAGTACTCTTCTAATAAACGACCACAAGGCGTACAGATACTCTGCGCTGGGAAAACGCTTGGTGAGGAGTTTCTAACTCCCCAGGTCGACTCCCAGTCACGGTATCAGAGGCAGTGCGGAAATTTGGTGGCGAGGAGTTTCTAACTCCCCACTCAATTTTCCCCAGCCGCGTCACTATGTGGTACACTGAGCTGCCACCTCGTTACTTGGCACGCGTCGTCCCCGTGGCATTACTATCGTCCGCAGTAGGTTATACTGTAGTAGATATAAATATAAAATAAATACGGTTAAACGAAATTACGTGCAGTGTTATTATTTTTCTTTCTGTAACGATCCCTGGACACCGATGAGCATACCCCAGCAACCAGCGGAAACGTGTCGTTACAAGCCTATGCCTCGAAGACATTTACAAAGGGTGAAAGTAACAAATCCACCATATAACAGGAGCTGATAGCAATACACTGGGCTATTAACCACTTCAGACCATATTTATACGGAAAACATTTTCTCATTCGTACAGACCACAGACCACTATCCTATTTGTTCTCAATGAAGAACCCAAGCTCTAAATTAACGAGAATAAGGCTGGATCTCGAAGAGTATGACTTCACAGTGGAGTATCTTAGGGGGAGGGATAATTATGTAGCCGACGCGCTATCGATAATTAACATAAAAGATCTACAGGAAATGAATCAAAATACAAATGACATACTAAGAATAGAAACAAGGGCTATGACACGAAAGAAGAATAATATCGAAAATAGAGACCTAAATAATAAGAATATAGAGAAGGAAATAAATGATAAGCCCAAGATATATATACCATTGAGAAATACTGACGTCAGAATTTATTATAAATTAAAGATTACCCCAGCAAGATGCTATATAAAGCGAGGTAAATCTATTACAGCAAACATAACTATCAATGATTTGTTTATTAATGGGAATATTGACAATTTTTCCCAAGGCTCGAAAAAGTTGCCGATAAGCACAATATTGATAAGTTACAAGTGGCACCTAGCGAGAAATTTTCGAATTTGTCTCGGTTGATGATTTTAAACAAATGGGCAATAAAAAGTTATAAATATCAAAAGTAGCGGTACTTAACAAGGTGACTCACATAGATAAGAATAATGCTGTTAAAATTCAGGAAATATTAGATAAATATCACAGTGATCCATTAGAAGGAGGACACTGCGGAATCTTTAGGACAATAGAAAAAATAAGAAGATATTATTACTGGAAAAATATGTCCAAAGATATAACAAAATTTGTAAAAGAATGTCATAAGTGTCAAATAGCCAAGACGACAAAACATCTAAAGAGTCCATTAATTATCACACCAACACCAGCTGCAGCATGCGATACAGTGTTCGTGGATACAATAGGACCGTTTCCAAAATCCTTACATGGCAATGAATATGCCGTTACACTAAGATGTGACTTAACGAAATATTTGGTCACCATACCAATACAAAATAAAAATGCCAGAACAATTGCAAAGGCAATACTGGAAAATTTTATTCTGACCTATGGTCCGATGAAGACGTTCATTTCGGATATCGGTACAGAATACAAGAATTCCATACTAACTGAGCTGTGCAAAATTGAAAAAATTACTTCAACAGCACATCATCACCAAACACTAGCGACGATAGAACGAAGTCACCGAACATTTAATGAATACGTACGATCATACGTATCAGTTGACAAAACGGATTGGGATGATTGGCTGAAATATTTTACCTATTGTTTTAACACCACACCATCGATAGTTCACAATTACTGTCCTTACGAACTAATTTTTTCAAAAACTCCAAAAAAATTTGAGCAATTCAGTGAGATAGATGGAATTACACCACTATATAATATAGATAATTATGCCAAAGAGGCTAAGTATAGATTAAAAATAGCACACAAGAGAGCACAATTACTATTAATAGGAATAAGGAAAAACAAAAAACTAATTATGAAATACTAGGGATCATAAATTAAGAATAGGAGATAAAGTTTTACTTAAGAATGAATCAGGTCATAAGATAGAACAGATATATAAAGGACCTTATGAAATAGTAAACGTAGATTTAACAAACAATGTAACCATAGAAGATAAGCAAAATAAACAAAGACAAATAGTACATAAGAATAGGCTTAAGATTTATCATAATTAATAAAGTTGTGATGGCCATACAACATAGATATAAATATACATATACTTATATGCATATAATTATACGAAATAATTAAAATATAATAAGAATATTTGATAATTACAAATATTCATATAGATTAAAGAATGTCCATAAAACTGACGTTATATGAACATTCTTGCGAAGAATGGAGGTGTAGCGAAGCTAATATACAGCACTACAGAGCACTTCACTTAAAAACACATTTGTCCCGCAGGGTACCTAAACTCGCAATTATTTGGGTAAACTGTAATATAAACCCTGTTGTGACAACATAAATAAATGTGTGTGAAATAAGCCGCGCTTGAGAAAAGATCGCATTACTTCAATTCGTCTGGCAAGCGTCTGGCGGCACTTGACAACATCAAGTGTTTGTGTGTTTATAAATTTACATTTATAAAAAAGGTCAAATAAATTCAAATTAATGTGAGCAAATATTATATTGAAAACAAATACGATCGACTGTGTTACATTAGCAAAAGCATATATATATTGTTGTTGTACGAATGAGATTGAATCAATTGTGATCGAATTTTATTTGCCCTTCTTAGCGAAAATTTTAGTGTACGTGTAAATTTTAATTGATTTTGAGATAATTTTAATACAATGAAATTTATTATAGGTGAAAATGTTTTTTTCAAGCATTTGAATTTCACTTGAGGTATTTTAAATAAATAAAACTTTTTATAAAAAATGCGGATAAAACTAGAGTTGAGAATTATATATTATTTTTTTTTAACAAACAGAATGTTGAAAAGTTTATTCATTTCAAAATAAATTAAATATATATACATACATAATTTTTTCCAAGCTTGAGATCAACCTTTTGGTTTTTTTATAAAAAATTATTTATTATTAACCAATATTTCGCTACCAAGCAAAGGGTAGCTTCTTCAGGGTAATATGTATACAAATTTTATAAAAACAAAGAACAAATTCAAAACAATTACAAATTGAAAAACTGTTTTGTAAAAAGGCGGGAAAATATTTTTTCAATATAAACAATTTTTGAAATATACAAACAAGCAAACAAAAATAATTCATTCACATATTATATAGTAATAATTTACATAAATAACTTATACTATTAGACTACCGCTTTCAGATCTTATTAACTAAAAATCTATAATTTTGGGCAACATTCGCAGTATCAGCCTTATAGTTAATTCTCTGTGTAGGTGGTACTTCAATAATTTGTAACATTTCTAACATATTTCTATTGAACAATAAATACTATTGAAATAAAACAAAGCAAAAGAATATGAAGTTACAGTTATTGCAAAGATATCTACTTAATTAATTTAAACTATTTTACATTTGAATAATTTTTATATCTAATGGAACTAAGAATAAATTACTTATAACTACAATTTAACTAACCAAAACTTAATTGTACCGCTAATTCTAATCAAAATACAAATAAAATGAATTTACCTAAATTATTTCTTTAAAAATCGCATTTGTTTTATTACAAAAAAATAAAATCTTACATGTATGTATTTTTGTTAAGAATAAATAATTTTTTATATATTTTTCCCACTTCATTAATTTCTGCCATCAAAAAGTGTTCAATAAGGATGTGAACCACCCTTGTATAATTAACAAAGTTATTATACTTTAATAAATTACATCATTCGTTTGCTAAATTTTTTTATTTTTTTTTCCTTGGAACTTCCTTTTTCTATAGACCAAAAGCAATGCTTTCGGAGGAGTACTAATAGTCCAAAACTTTTATTCTGTGTTGAGAACAAGCGTCGGCAAACCACTGCGGAGTCAAGCGTTTACAGGACTCAATAATAAAAGATTTTATACTAATTTTTTGGGGCTCAGATTTAAAAATTTTATGAAATATTAAAATATGTCTTTTACTAGCATCCATTAGTTTATCTGATGGAGCAGCTAAGCTTCCAAAATCTGTAAGCGACTGATAATTTTTAAAGCGTATAAAAAGCTCGCTTGTTGCTGTTCATCCGTCTTTCTTAATTCGTCACAACATTTTTGGCATTGCAATTTTGGAATGACTTTAAATGCTACATATCCAACAAAGTATCTTATAGAAACTACTTCGAAATTTATAGCTGCAGAATTTTCAAAAACATCTTCCAGAAAATAATCTGCATATATGTGGCTCTCGAAATCAACATTGTCAATTTCATAGCAACTTGGTTCTTTATGTTCAATACATAAATCTGCTTGAAAGCCAGCATCAACATTCGCTATTCCGTCTTGTACAAGTTCGCAGTTGCTAGAAGAGCTTGACTGAACTATTTTAGTCACCGTTTTTTTTTCAAAATATTCAATTCGGCTACAGACGGGTTGTTATTGTTGCCCCCCTTCTGCCGCAATACAGAAAACGTGTTTTTTAATTTGTCCTGATTAAGGGATTTTGTCATTAAAAAATATACACCACCACCTTCTTTTAAAATATCATCGGTTAACATAAGAACTGATTTAAGAGTGAGCATCATTCCATTTAAAAAGAAAAGACGCTTCTTTTTATCCAAAAACTCCACATTTTCTAAATATTGCAAAATAAATTTATATGCTTCACTGCTAAGCTGAATTGCAGATCTGTAGCAGTTATTACCATAAAGGGAGCCACTATTAAGACAGTCGAAAATCTTGTAAATTTTTTCCACAAACTAAGCTGTTGATAAGGCCAATTTTGTGGAATTTATCTTAAATTTTGTGTTTTCGGAAATAGTTTTGATAGCAGCCGCAACAGTTCTGCTGAAAATTTGTGTTGCAAATTTTACACGCATTTTTTCAAAACATTTAGGGTAAATGAGTTGCCGTGTCAATTTTGGGCACATTTTTGTTTTTGCACTTGCTTCCATTTCATACAATTCCTTAATAACTTGAAATTTTACCATTCCATCCGGTGATTTTATGTCACACTTTAACCAGCCATTCTTTCTGATCATTAGTTCCAAAAAACGGCTTTTCCACAGATACTTTAAGGTTTGAGAAACATTTTCTATTGGTCGAGCCTTGATCACATACAAGGGCACGAACGTTTATACCCATGCTTTTTAAAATATTCTAATTTTCTTTAACTATTTCACTTAAAGTATCCGCAGATAAGCCGTTGTAGGAAATAAAGTAATTAAGAATGATTAAAAAATGAGAAAACATAGATTTAATCATAAAAACACATACTTGAGTGGCAATTCTATTAGTCCTTTCAAATCCAGTTGTTTCAGATCCCTCAACTAAATCTAGACTTCTATTATACCTCAACTCTTTTCTTATGCTCATTTCATCCATAACTAAAACCATATGCTTAGCACTTCCGTCATCCAACTGGAAGCATTTTTCCCCCACGAATTCGAAAGCATTATTTTTTAAGCCGGGCTGAAGAAATTTAATCGGCGCCCACCGATTCAAGGTGGAAATGTGAGGAAGACTCAAATTTAATTTGTCCCTTAGAAATAAGTATGTGGATTGAGATTTGTAAAATATGTTCTGAGCTAAATATTTTACATTTTCAGAATATTCCTTTGGCCGAGAGCTCAACAAAAGCTTACAAAAATTTTTGCTTTCTGCGCTTATATATTGTAAACAATCAATCGATTCAATAAGAGACGATTTAACTTTTTAGTATTTTGTGTGGGTCGCTTTGATTTAAAAATTTTTTTTTTTGAGGCGACCTGCAAGTAGAGTTTGATTTTCGCAATTTGAGCAGAAAGGGGCTTCGATATTTTCACAATCTAAATTTTTTGGGGAGGACCTGAGCTCTGCGTTAAAATCTTCCAATTCTTCCTCCATTTCATCAATATCTACAGTTTGAATGGCGTCAGCTTTTAATTTTTTTCCCCCAACGTATGACTTCAAAAATAATTTTCGCAAATATAGATTTTTATTAAAATTCTTCTCAGGAATTCCACATTTCTCTCGCCAAATTTGACCTAGTATCATATCCGGCGAAGGAAATTTAAACATTTTTAAGCACTTAAAATGTCTTCTCGACTTTTGGCATTTTTTTAAGCAGCATTTTATGCCCGATGGCGATTTATTTTTCTTTTTTGTACTCGAATTCATTGCTTTAGAAGAGATTTATTTATTGCGTTATTTTTATTTTGACGATTTGTGCCTCTTAAAATACAACAACAATACAAAAAATTCTACCTGACTTCGGTTTAGTTAGGGTTTTCCACATTTATTGCATGTGGGTTTTTTTTTAAGAAACGGTCAAATAATTCCAGTGTAGGCAACAGGTACATAAGTATTTTTTTTATTGAGTTTTGCCTTTCTTGCATGAAATTGAAATTCCTTTTCTTTTATCACAAAATACATATATAACTATTTGTTTCCTTACGAGCCAACAAATTATTGGCGAAACAGTGACAGCAATTTTAATAAAAATTTTAATTTTAAAGAATAAAGTAGCTAAAATAAGTTATAAATTACATTTTAAAATAAAAATATCACACTAGAGCTACATGTATAAACATTGACTGTACTTGACAACAGGCGAAAGTTTTTTCGAAAACTTCAATTTGTAAAAGTATCTGTAATACATTAGAAAACATCGCCTTTTTTATTTATTTATTTAAAATACCTCAAGTGAAATTCAAATGCTTGAAAAAACATTTTCACCTATAATAAATTTTATTGTATTAAAATTATCTCAAATCAATTAAAATTTACACGTACACTAAAATTTTCGCTAAGAAGGGCAAATAAAATTCGATCACAATTGATGCAATCTTATTCGTACAACAACAATATATATATGCTTTTGCTACTGTAACACAGTCGAGCGTATTTGTTTTCAATATAATATTTGCTCATATTTATTTGAATTTATATGACCTTTTTTATAAAAGTAAATTTATATTTTCTCATATCTTTATTTAAAGAACATTAACACATCCATACACACATGCAAAAACAACAGACAAACACGTTTCGTATTTATTTTGTTTCTTTGCTGCCTTGTCTAAAGGTGCGTTTAGACTGTGCTAATATTTGTGCAAAATCATAAAAATTTTGTTTGTCCTAGTATAAACACTCGCATTTGTTAGCCACCAAATATTTTTCGACTGTTTGTTGGCTAAAAAAATCTTTGTTAGTGAATAAAGCTTTGCATAGTGTAAACACTTTGTCAGCACGTCGTTACAAATATTTGGTTCGATATTTTGTTTGTTCTTACAATATTTTTGGCGGAACAAATAGCGACAAATAATTGTAGAAACGTGGAATGCCAACAGTTATTTTTGACAGTGCTTAACATATAAAAAACGAAATAAATTGAAATGGCAATACTGGTCAATTAGTAAAAAGCGCTTTTTTGTAATTCTTTATTATAAAGCATATTTTTCTGAAAGAAAATGGACAACATCAATGCAGCAATTATTGAATCGCCACCATCTGCCAAAAAAAAACCAAAAGGAAGAGGATGACGCACGACTGGAGCGAAGAAAATATATTTAAATTGATCGGCGAAGTGGAATGCCATCCTTGCATTTGGAATGCATCAAGTGCTGACTACCATACAAAACCCATGCGGGATAGCGCATGGAATGAAATTGGCGATATGCTTGCTGTTACAGCGGAGGAAGTTTCCACAAAATGGTCGAATTTAAGAATTCAGTACCGGGGCTACCTCAACAAAAAAAAATACAAATCTGGACAAGGTGCAAACAATGCACCAAAGTGGAAATATTTCGACTCCATGGCTTTTGTTGGACGTGCGGAGGTTAGCCAGCGGCAACCAACAACAACAAATTTAGATATTTTATCTAAAAGCGAAGGTAAACTAATGAGAATGTATTCATTAATTGTTAATATTGTTGTCATCAGAAAACCTTTTTTTTACAGAATCAGCCCTATCATCTGCGCCTTTGTCGAACAACACAACGACAAATGTCATGGCAACATTTTGTGATGTTGTTCAAACTATTAAGGACAGGCGCAAATCTTTAAACCCTAATGAGGAATTCGGACGCTACATAGTCAGTGGGCTCAATGCTTTGAATGAAGGCGATGCTGCAAATATAAGAAGAAGTCTTGGAGGTTTTTTGTTTAAAGAATTAAGTGAGCTCAAACAAAATGCAGCGACAGAGCTGAATCAGCTCTTTAATTGAAAATTATGAATGTGATAATTTTTTCCTTAATATTAATATTGCCAAAGAATTTGCCTTATTATTTTTTTTTATCAAACATTAATTTTAAGATTGCCAACGAATGTGCCTTATTTTTACCTTTTTTAACAAACATTAATTTTAAGATTGCCAACGAATGTGCCTTAATTTTTTTTAATAAAAAAATATACTCTAAATTGACAAATATTATTTTAAAAAATAGACAGCAATTCAGTTATATTTGTTGATATTGAAAGGGTACTTCTCCTTCATTTATAAAGTACTGGCTGAATTCATTCTTAATTTCGTCTATTGTTTCGCTGTCAATAGAAAATTGTGTAATGCACAACAAACAGTGGTTATTTTTCTTGCTTTTTCGGGATTAAGCTGTATTGGGCTGCGGAAAATGCGAAATCATGCTTACAATATGCCAAATGCATTCTCTACAACGCGTCGTGCTCTTGATAGGCGATAATTAAAGATGCGTTGAATACCATCAAGCCTGCTCTTATTGAAGGGTTTCAAAAGATTTGTGCTTGCAGAAAATGCATCATCAGTTACTAGGACAAACGGCATGCATTTTGACCTTTGGGCAATGGCACAGGCTGAGGAAGATGGAGAGAATTGTTTTGTAGCGCATCATAGAATACCGTTCTCCGGAAAACGCCCCCATCAGAAACTCGACCATTTGTTCCAACGTCTATGTAAATAAATTTATATGACGCATCGGCAATGCCCATGAGCACAATACTATGTGTGCCTGCAAAATAGAACAAAAAATTTATTAATTTATCAATTACTTTTGTATAAATTTTGCACAACCTTTATAATTATAAAATACGCTTCCTGAATTCTTAGAAGCCACCATCACCACGTGCTTGCCATCTACGGCACCAAGGCAGTTTGGAAAATTCCATTTTTCCAGAAACTCATCTGCAACGCTTTTCCCCTCCTCTTCGTTCGACGGAACCTTTTAATTAAAGAAAACGTAATTGAAACATTGCAAGTAAAAATACTGTTACCTTCATAAAATCTGCTTTAAAACATTGTAAATAGCATCGCAAACTTCTGGCAAAATTCCTGATATCGTGCATTGTGGAATCCTAAAAACATATTGCAGCGGCGAGAAACTTTCGCCAGTGGCCAAATATCGCAAAGTCAGAGCCAATCTTTCAGACGCAGATATTGGTTCCCTCAAATGTGTGGTTTTCTTTGTTATAATCGGCGCCACTAGATACAGCTTTGTTTGAAAAACATTAACATATATTTAATGTTAATATGCTGAATATTGTAATCAAGTTACCAAGTAATCGAAGTCATTTGAACCCATGCGCACGAAGTTTTTATGCAGCGAAGCTTATTTAGAACGTAGTTCCTTCAGAAGTTTTTGGCAACATCCTTCCATTTTACGACGCTGCACCCAAGCTCGAACCCACATTCTTCTGGATCTTCTTTTTTTCTTTTCTTTTCTGGGTTTCTGAAACTGCTATAGCTCCAGCAGTTATAATAATAAATCTTCAATATCACTGTCACTAAACATTTTAGCTTTTTACGTTGCTTCACAAACACAATTTGATACTATTTGGCAGATTGATTTCATAAACATAACAACAACATTTTTTGACAGATGTTTGTCATACACACCGGACAAATAAAATTATTTGTGCAGTGTAAAGGGGTATACAAATATTTGTACCAAACATGGCTGACACAAAATCTTCTGTTATATTGTGCAAATAAAATTCAAACAAATATTAGTGCAATGTAAACGCATGCCCAAACATTAGTCACAAACCATACTATTAGCCCAAACCATTATTTGTTGTGTTTGGACAAATATTAGCATAGTCTAAACGAACCTTAACGCATGATGTTAAACGAGTGCATGGTAAATAAATATGAATAAAGAAACCAACAACAAATTACATTTACAAAATTTTGTGAGTGCATGGTATTTTATCAAATTTTCTTTTTCGCTTATAAGTATCTTCAGCGATTTTGACATTTAGTTTCCAATTCTAAAATACATTCGACACCTAAAAAAAAGTTTTTTCACGTATTCACTGGCTTAAATTTCTTTGGCTTCCAACAAATGCTTTTGTAAATATCTGCTTGAAAGTAATAATTTGTTACCATTTAATTTGAAAATTATGGTGTAAGTTTGGAAGCGATCTTCTTCAAGATCAGTCGGCCTTGGATCATTTTCCGCAACCAATTTTTCTTCAAAACTATTTGGAATATCATTTTGCTTTTCAGTTTCACGTAGTCCTTCATATGCATTTGCAACTTCAGTTTCATAAGCAGTTTTCGTTCCACATTCAATAGCACTAGTGTCTAAAGACGGAACTGCATGGGATTTTAAAATTTTTGCACGCCGTTTGCTAAATTCTATTCACAATGCCTTAGTAATGTACTGCAAGAATTAATTTTGTTTTAACTTACCCATTTCAAATATCAAGTTTCTTTCAAAATCTTCTTGCTTGAAATGTAAAAGACAAATTTTTTCTTTATCCACATTTACAGCCTTCACTCGTTTGCAAAATATTATCCAAAACTTCCTTCGAGATTCATCTTTTAGAAAATTGTAAAATACAAACGTTTTATTAAAAATACGCAATTTATTAGGTTTTAATTTAATTTCTCATTTGTTTTTTTGCAGTTACTTTGCTTGCATTTGCCCACTGCACATTTTACATTTGCTCTCTTTCTTATCTTTTCACTTTATTTTGTTTTCTGTTTTGCAACTTTTAAATAACCAAATTTAAACACTTTTTATATAATTTTAATAATTCTAATATTATTTATATGTATTTATTATAAAATATGACACGAAATTCGTTGTTTATTAAACACCGATGTAATACTTTTTTTTAGAACTCTCTAAATTAATTAATTACAGCGCTGCCAACTATCTCAAAATTCATAAATTTTTTGTAAGAAATTATAAATTTTAAATTTTAATGTGAACCATTTTTTATTTTGGCTTAAGTTCATTTGTTTATTTATTTCATTTTATAATTCAAATTAAATTAAATTGTAACCATTTTAGGAATATTCTTTCTAAAAATTATTTCCGATATTAGCCGAGTGGAATGCATTTTCGAAATCAGCTACGATTTCATCATCAGCACTCTTTATCGGTATACTACTATGTAACTTAAAATTCCTATTTATGTTACAATTGAATGAAATTTGAATTAGTGATTCAAATTTCATTCAATTGTAACATAAATAGGAATTTTAAGTTACATAGTAGTATACCGATAAATAGGAATTTTAAGTTACATAGTAGTATACCGATAAAGAGTGCTGATGATGAAATCGTAGCTGATTTCGAAAATGCATTCCACTCGGCTAATATCGGAAATAATTTTTAGAAAGAATATTCCTAAAATGGTTACAATTTAATTTAATTTGAATTATAAAATGAAATAAATAAACAAATGAACTTAAGCCAAAATAAAAAATGGTTCACATTAAAATTTAATATATAGAAAAAAGTTCGAATAAAATATAAATATGAAATTATAAATTTTACATATAATACAGACTTGGTAACCTTTACGAGGGGATTACTACGTCATCTAACGGTAAATCATGCGCAAGGCGTAATCTTTATTTAATCATTCTTGAAAGGAACCATCCGAGTAAATGGTGTGATGAATATCGGGCGATTTAGTTTTATGTGATTGCGGAAAAACTAAATTGATCTTTCTTCGGTTTGAAAATCGAATATTAATTCTGCAAAAATTGGATATGACAATTTCAATTTTGTCGACGTAAAGCTTGTATATCTCTTGATATATAGACAAATTTGCTTAAAGATATAATTGTTTTTGTATATTTTCGGCAATAATGTGACTCCATTTTTGGTAACTCCGCTAGCTAAAATGGATATTTCAATGTGTTACAAACGGAATGACATAATGAATATATCCCCGCTTTTTTTTCAGTGGCGGGACCCTTCACCTGTGGTGCACAAGGGTATATATAGCTTTGTCATTCCGTTTGTAATTTCTACAATTTTCATTTCCGACCCCATAAAGTATATATTTTCTGAAAGCTCTTATGAATAGAGACGTCGATTAAGCCCTGACCGTCTGTCCGTGTGTTGGTTGAAATCAACTTTTAGAAGCAACTATATGTTCCTCAGATCTCTATATAGTATCAATCTCTTGGAAATATCCAGGAATGAATCGCTATTGAAATTTAGCACAATCGCCCCATAACTTTCTGAGATATGAGCAAAAAACCACGACCACCTCGCGTTTTTCACAATTACAACAACAACATACATATTTACTGGTTAAAGTAAACGTGGCATCGAATTCCAGCTGAGCCAAAAAAATTTTATTTTATTTAATATATTATTTATATATTGTTATTTTTTTTTATTTTTTAAAAAAAATTTTTTTTTTTTTATTGTTTTTTGTAATTATTATTTTTTTTTTTTTTGTTTTTTAATATATTATTTTTTGTAATTTTTTTTTTGGTATGTTTTTTACGTATTTTATATGAGATGAATGGTGATACAAACAATTGTTTTTGCATGACTACACGTTGTGAAGGGTATATAAGATTCGGCACGGCCGAATATAGCACTGTTACTTGTTTTAAATATGGCAGTACCAGAGCAAATACCGATTACTTTTAACAAATTGCATGCTGCTACAAATGAGCACTTTTTTTATACTTGAAAAGCGACCTAGTGCAGGTTATAGACCTTATTGAGTAGATGATAAATCAATTTTAAAAAGTTCGGAAACACCCTCAAATTTCAAAGTTATTCCAAATAAACAAATTTGCAAATTTGTATCTCTGATTCAATTTACTTAGAAAAATAAAAAGTAGAGTAAGGATATATCGGGCATATATTTCCTAACTAAAAGCAAGACCAATGCTACTGAGTTTCAAAAATTAAGATTCATAATTTGCACAAATGACCCTAAAAATAATAAAAGTAAAATTTTTTCTTTCATTAAAACTTCCACTTGGTTTATAATTACCTACATTCAGAATTCTATGTATACAAAATATAAAAAGAAATTAGAATAAGTAAATTTGGTCGTCCATAATATTACGAGTTAGACCTCGGATCAAAAAACACTAATTTTTAGAATCTATGTTTACAACCGTAAATTTACAAAGAGTACAATAAAAATGCGAAAAGGCTTTTTTGTATCTCCAATATCATATCACTTGAAGCAATAATACTTTATTTAACACTTTTAGCTTTATAAACGTAAAAAATACAAAAAGTCCCATTAAAATTCAAAAAAGTACCTTTGTGGTCGCCCATGACATCTTCAGTCTCACCTCGTATCAATAGTCACTATTTTCGAAATTCTAGATTCGCAAACGTTGAAAATACAAAAGGTACCATAAAAATTCAAAAGAGTACCTTTTTGGTCACCCATAACATTTTTAGTCTTACCTGGAATCAATAGTTTTTTATTTTACAATTCTACCTTTATAAACGTAGAAAATACAAAAAGTACCATAGAAGTGCGAAAAAGTACATTTTTGGTCCAAGTTACAAATACCAAGTTTAAAATGTGCAAATATCTACATATGTACCAAAATATCTTAATAGACACGATTTAAAGTCAGTAAATCTACTCTTTTTTGCATTAAAGTAATTATGTTAAAATAATGACGACAAAATTACGTCACTACCACATACGTATGTGGCTTTTCATATTTCCTGTATTTCAGGCTTAAGTAATACTTTACAACGAAACAACAATTTAACTCAAAATGATAAAAAAAGGAGATCTATCTAAAAAAACACAAGAAAATAAGAACAAAAACTACACAAGAAAAATATCTATTTATCTACAAAAATTGAAATTTTCTGCGCATGTCGGGTCACTCAAGCTGTGTTTCTATTGGATAATGATTTCAAACTGCCAGTGATATTAATAACAGACTTGCAAGATTTTAGAAACAATTTGCGGACAAATTTTAACTTTTACATATAAAACAAACTGGCAAATCGTATCTCTACTCAACCCTCACCGCCGACCACACGAGCGATTGATTATGTCTTAATATAAAAAGCAATAACGCCGGCAGAACAACGGCATCATATTGCCAATGTTCAAGCTTATATCTCTAGGTGGTGAACACGTAAATATCTTAAAACATAAAATTAAAAATTTTCCTGGAGATTGATCTATAACTTAAAATTTTCCAAAAAATATACGACATAAATTTCACCAAAGGCACTTGATTAAAACGATTCTTTTGCCATTTTATCTATATATATAAAAGTGAAACTCTGTGTGTGTGTGTTATACGGTGATCGATTATTCGACATTTTTAAGAAACCGGTTTTCAAATAGTTTGAAATTTAGAATTTAAAAAAAAAACCGGTTGCTCTTTTGAAAATTTAGAAAAAACCGGTTAACCGGTCGAATACATAAAATGTAATATTTTCTTATACCCTTGACAGAGAAACATACATATATAGGTATAAACTAGTTTGTTCTATAGTTTAATTGCATTTTAAGTTGACACCCATTCAATGGAATTATTATAAAATGCCGTTATATACAATAAAGATGTTAAAGGACAGACACTTTTTATCTTAAAGTGACCGAAAAGTTAAGTTTATGCTTCAATTACCTTGAACTTTTAAGGTTAGGTTGATAAATTTAAAAATGTTATTGTTTCTGTACAAGAAACAAAAAATGGCAACTAAATTGTGATTTATATTTTTTTTCTACTTCAACCTTTTGATTTTTTTGGTTTTAAGTTTTAATTTTCTAATACAATAATGCTAACACATAACAGTAAATAAATCAATAAAAATTTTGTTTCTTTTTGTTAATAAAATGTTTAAATTTACATTCTTGCCCCTACATTTTTTATGAACTAAATTAATTTGTTGAAAATAACCGGTATTTGCTCTGGTTCTGCCATATAAAAAAAAACCTTTGTTACAAGGAGGTTTTAATAATGAAAAATATAAAAAAGTCACTTCACTGCTTACGGTAGTCAACTTTATAGGCAAGATGTAATAATGACCCTTTGTGTGCCAAACTATTTTAGTATACAAGTCATATGTTATCAGAGATATTAGTTAAGCTATGGGTAGTCTTTAGTACAAGTCGCTAGATTTTGTAGAAGCAAAATATTATGAAATTCGAAAATGAGATCAATAAGTATTGCAAAGTACAAAAATTTGGTCAAAAAACTTAACTGAACAGCGAATTATCACAGCAAATTATAAGCGCAACAACATATAAAATACCTGCTCTCCATTTAAAACAAATAATTTTTAACCTAAATTTTTTTCTTATTTTACATTTGTTTTTGAAACAACAAATAAATTTCTTACAATATTATGGAAGATTATTTAATAAATTTTCTGATTTTTTGAAATTTCTTGACTAATAAATATATTATGGTACGTTTGGTTACAAAGATAAATGAACATAAAACTAAAAATGAAAAAAACCGGCTTCTGTAAGTAAAAAAACCGGTGTATTCGACATTTGAAAAATTAGCATTTGGAAAAAACCGCAGGTGAAAGAGTAAAAAAACCGGGTTTTCCATCGGTTGTAAAACCGAATCGATCACCCTAGTGTGTTAGCTATAGACTCCGAAACTGTAAAACCGTTGTACACATTTCAGGGAGTGTTTATGGGTGGAAAAAAGTGGGCGGGCCACACCCATAAGAAATTAGTTATCATTTTTAGCTACTTGCACTTGACCGATTTTTCTGAAACTTTGCACACATATTGAGCTGTCATGACTATATAATTTCGTGATTAGAAAAGTGGGCAGTGTCACGCCCATAAGAAATAAGTTATCATTTTAAGCTTCTTGAACTAGATCGATTTTTCTGAAACTTTGCACACACACATTGAGCTGTCATGACTATATAATTTCGTGATTAGAAAAGTGGGCAGGGCCACGCCCATAAAAAAATTTATAATTTTTAGGTACTTGCTCTGTACCGATTTGTGTGAAACTTTGCACACATATTAAGTTGTCATGACTATACAATTCTTTTTTTAGAAAAGTGGGCAGTGACACGCCCATAAAAAAATTATCGTTTTCAGCTACTTGAACTTTACCAATTTTTCTGAAACTTTGCACACATATTGAGCTGTTATGACTATGCAGTTTAGTGATTAGAAAAGTGGGCAGTGTCCCGCCCATTAAAATTTTTTAGCTTCTTGCACTTGATATTAAATTTAAATTCAGAATGCAGTATTTAAGTATAATTAAAAACTTAAACAATGTTAATTTAAAATTTTTTTTCTTTTCTTCTGCGACGTTCTCTTATATCATTATACATTAGCGTTGTTGTTACATTTTATTTGTTTGCAATAGAATTTGACAGCTTGTGTTAAAAGATTATTGCTCATCAATGTATTATAACATTTATTGCTAAATATCTGCTCTAATACATGTAGTCCTTACGTTAATGTCTTGTGCTGTCAATAGAATTTGCCAATTGCTGTGGCAATAATTGTCAAACATATTGCTCGTGTGGTCGGGGGTTCATGCAACCTGCGTTGCTATTGGCTAATCACTTTTAAAGGGCGAAAGTTATTTAAAATACAAAGTTGTCAGCTCTCAGACAATACAAACCGAATACCTATTAGTATGGAATTTTCTTAACAAAGTACAATCATTACTTCGCACAAATTATATTTTTTCACATATAAACAAATTTTAAATAAATAAAAGAAAAAGAACAAATAAGAGCACTATATTCGGCTGTGCCGAATCTTTTATACCCACCACCAATTTGATGACTTTATTATTTATTATTTATTTTTTTATATGTGTCACTTTCTTTGTATAACATCGATATGTTAGTAAAATATTTTAGTAAATTTAGACTTCCCATGAAAGTGCACATTAAAGAAGGCGTGTCAATAAAGTTTCTGCTAATAAATACAACTTACATATATATTTAAATACACCCAACTCTTTTTTTACACGGTTTCTTTTTACACGGATTTGAAGTTACACGGTTGAAAAAAAAAAAATTTTGTAAAAATTTTTTAATTTATTACGGTCAATGTCTTGTAATTATGTTTGTTTTACCAGACTTGGCACCATTGCTGAAATGAACATACATAGTAGCAACTGGGAAATCCCCTTATTCGATAACTCTTACCTACACATTTTGTTCGCATGATATTTACATAAAATATTGCATAATTAAAGTGTTTAAAGTTTATTAGCTCGCAATATTTTAGTGCTATCAATTAGATTTGAACATTTCTGACCTTAATAAAAAGGTATTATATCTATAAATTTTTAGTTAAGCTTTAAAAATAAAATGTTTGCCCTTACTAACAGTTAGCAAAATGTCCAAAATTTCAAAGATTCGTAAAAGGCAAGCCATCTGATTGAATAAACAACAGATGACGGCAAAACTGAGAACCATAATAGCGATAATGACGAGGAGACCGAAATATGTCAAGTAACTGCTAGTTTAATTACTGACGGTCATTTGGTAAAGGTATGGTGAATCATTTCTTAAAAAATGATCCTAATATGGAACGTGCCCTGAAATTCGAACGAGATA
Source organism: Phyto melanocephala (assembly GCA_941918925.1). Lineage (NCBI taxonomy): Eukaryota > Metazoa > Arthropoda > Insecta > Diptera > Rhinophoridae > Phyto > Phyto melanocephala. Next base: position 46,974,435 of record OW799235.1, read on the forward strand.
TTAATAATTGTATTGCTGGGTATAAAAAGTTGTATCAAGAACTTAAAAAACCAAAAGTTCAACTTTCTATAAAAGATTTTTGAATAAAAAAGTCGACGGCTAAAGACCTTTCGGAAAGTAGTCCGACAGTTCAAAATTCTATTACCGGACGAAAGTCACCATTGGATTTGGTTGATGGATATCTCTAGTGATGATACCGACTTTAGTCCAGTTCGTCGCAAACAATTGCGCTTATTATCAAGTAGCGACTAATAATTATGTAGCTATGTAAATATTTTTTCTTTATTGCTATTCTAATTTTTCTGTTCTTAATTCTGGATTAACAGATTTCCATTGTTCTTTTTCAAAAAAATGCCATATGAACATATAATTTATATGCATATCTGAAATTTTGTAGCTTTTAACATTTTTTACACGGTTTTTCGAAATAAATATAGTTCTTTATTTCATATTACACGGTTTTCAGATTTTTCTTCCAAAATCTTTATTCATAGAGAAATTATATGAATTTGAGATAAGGCGTTATATGGTAGGTGCGCGTGTAGAATTTATTTTCTATTAATACAAAGCCTTCGACCAAAAAGCAATGGTTGCACAATTTCAGAATCATACATCTAATTTGCCAGTTTTATTACGTTTCAAACTTTTAATATACCGAAAAATACACTGCGCGGTATAAATTTTCATACGTTTTGATCTATAACTTCTTTCCTAATTCATGGATTTTGGCAATTTTTGAGGAAAAATATTTTTTTTACTCAGGAAATATACATTCGAAACTTCATGACTCCACGTCAATGCGTTTGGACACAATTACATTTTATTCCATTTTGGAAGGGCACGGTTCTTTGACCTACTCTTGCATTACGAGCTAAAACTCTCTTCCTAATATTCCGATTTAGCCCATTTTCAACACCAAACAAACCTTGTATATAAGAAATATTCAAAATTTTACACCCCTAGCTTTTTCGGTACGACCTCTATCGTGCTTTCAACAGACGGACGGACATAGCTAGATAATCATAAAATAGAACCCCTATTCAGTGTATATATACTTAATGGGGTCTAAAATTGATATTTCGATGTGAAACAAACGGAATGACAAAATGAATATACCCTCACCATTTTTTTTTTGGCGGGTATAATAAAATATTGGTTTGGAATATAAGGAATGGTTTAATTTAAAGGGCCGATGTTGAATGTGAAATACACCTAGACATCAAATCTATTTTCTCGATTTCATTTGACATTTCTCAATTTCAATATATGTAACTCAATTTGAACCATGGAAAGATACACAATCGAACAACGCGTAAAAGCTATTCAGGCTTATTATTAAAATGAGTATTCCAATCAAAATGCCTTTGGTCAACATAATCGTTCAAATTCGTCCACAATCGGGAGAGTTGTAAAAAATATTTAAATTTTAGCAAAAAAGGTCTGTATGAAATGTGAAAATATTTCTGAATGTCATCTTAGATCGTTGAATGGAAACATTGCTGTTTTTCGCGATAGTATGGCAAAGAGCAATCAACCGCGACTCATCATCGTGCCCAACAATTGAACATATACATTGTCATTGAAAATTTGGATCATCGGATGGAGGTGTGCCGCCAAGATCACGGCCATACCAATACCAATATTATTATAAAAAAAGGAAATGACAATAATTTACTAAATAATTTGTGTTTTATTCAAAAAGTAATTACTTCCGTCTACCAGATCACAATTCTGTTTTTCAGGACTGAGAATAGGGCAATTACGGAAGGTACTCAATGGATACAGGAAACTAATAACGTGGGTCCGATTTGTATTTTTACGGATAGCTAGTCAGTTATAAGGACACTAATGAATGAAAAGGTTGAATCTCGAAATATCCGGGAATACAAGAGTGATTTAAACTCGATACGAATTGTGAACGTCTAGAGACAATATGGATACCAAGTCATCAAGTCAGAAAATGGCACAATACGAATGGCGGTAAAGTGACGACCCAAATATTGAGAAATCAAAGCAGATTCTGAAACAGAGTAGACCAATACTTAGGATATTAACTAGTGTCACACGGAGATGAGAACTCATCTAGCTCGCATGCGATTGTCGGATGATATGACATGTAGAGCACGCGAGAAAGAGACTTTGGAACATTACCTTTGTTAATGTCCTGCGTTTGGGCGTATTAGACGCGAAAACTTTAAAGTGGATACTATGCCGAACTTAAAATACCAAAGGAATTAAAATTGGAGATCCATAAAGGATTATATTGAGGGAACTAGGTTTTTGACCTAGTCGATATTTTTATGTTTGACGAAATTAGGATTATGTTTTTTTTTTCGGGGAATTTTCGTTCCTATAGAGCGCACAATATACCAGTTGGACATACGTGTATACTTGTTATGGGCTACGGCTTTCAGTGCGCCTCTTTTTCAACCTAACCTAACTTACATTTGCTTAAGAGATGTACGGTCATATTTATCATGATTATCAAATTGTCTACAAGTTAAGGATTTTCCAGGTTGATTAATCAAAAAAATTCACAAAGGCACTCAACTGTGCCTGAACTAAAACACTGTATAGTATTACACAATTTAATTTATTTATTCACAAGTATCAATTTAATTTATTTATTCACAAGTATTAATTTAATTTACTTATTAACAATTCATATGACAATTTATTAATTTTAATAAACGACTCTATTCATCCGGAACGCAACTAAGACTGACTTTTCTAAATTAACTTGTTGACTGCAAACCTTCACACATAAGGTAATCACGTTGCGCCTGCATGTGCACTTGTGTGGGAAAATGCTAAGACTGCAGGAAGGTGTATTTAGGCCGGATGCGTGTGCAATAGTTCGGCGCGTGTAATAATTTGCCAACGTGTGATTATGCTGACTCTGCCAAATACATTCCGTTGGCAGTGTCAGTACTGTTGTTAACTCCTCCCTCCTTAAATGTCTGCGCCCCGCAGATCACATGAACAGGTTGAGCTGTAGGACTCTTCGACTGTGGAGTCTCGACTGTGGGCAAGTTCAGTTTCCTCGTAATTTTATACCACAGAACTCCGATGAGGACTCCCGTTATTATCATGATTGGTATATGGGTGCCCAGTGACACATTTAATTTTGAGCCTAGGTATTGGAGTTCATCAATGTTGCGTAGACTGATGTTATGGATTTGGTCAATGTCCAATATTAATTTTCCACTAGTGACGTTCATCAGGACAGATGGTAGTGGTTGTAGTCTTGAGCTCGAGGTACTAGAAAATGTTCTGTTGCTAATCTTAACGGTTTCATTAGATAGTTGGATCAGGTAGGTGCCATTAAGTTTTTCGGTGTGTTCCTGAAATTCCACAACACCCTCGTAGTTGGTTAGGAACAAGATGTCAGTTGTTATCAATTCTATAGCTTGTGCTGTTGTCACTCTATATCGACAATTTGCGGCTCTTCTCTTAAGCAATCGTGGTATACAACTTTCCTCCGCTAATTGACTCAGCGAGGACTGTCGGCATACTGTTGCGTTGTTAATGTTTAAGCAGGAATTCTTCACGCCAAATGTCTCACTCTGGCTGATGAGGATTTCGTCGTATAGAAGTTCAATTTGTTTCCCCATTCTAATAGGCGCTCTAGCTATAAGTCGGTGATAGAAGTCTTCTTTTAGCTTTGGAATGGACAGCACGTACAATAAAAGAGACCCGTTGGCATAGATTGATGGACTGCCATATTCAATAGCCTCTACAGCGTTTGCGTATGGTAGAGTTTCTATTTCAGTGATGATATCCTCAACTTCAGTTCTGTCTAGCAGGTTAGTGTTAATAATCCCGCTTTTGGCGAGTTGACAAGCCCTGACTATTTCATTGACGGCATCCTTCAAGACGAGAACCTGGTTAATGGTGTCCTGTCCAATCTGTTCGGCTTCCTTCCCGTTGCTTATTTGGTTCATTCTTTCAATCAGTTCATTAGTTTTATGAACGACTTCTTTCGTGGTGTTGAAGATTTGTACGTTGATTTTGTACTGTTCATTGTTGTTGTTAATAATGGCGTCTTGGGTTTTTAAAACTGCATTCCAATCTGTTGCATCCGGGTTACCAGCTACCCATTTCCATGCGGTACCAATCCAATCTATTGATCTTCGAGTCCTACTTTTCACGCAGCCCAGTTCAGTTAGTCTTTCCTTTATCTGCGTGACGTGATAGTTGATGATATCTTTGGTTTGGCTAGGCGGCATACTTCTTTCAACTAATGTGGTTATGTTGTCCGCGATCGTGACGTATTCGTCCAGATTTATCATGTGCACCAGTTTAAAGTTACCGTTTACAATCCAGGCATTTCCGGCTCTTATGGTCACCAAAGGGACGTCGTAATGGTATATTTGTGCTGCGCGTGAAGTTAATATTCCCACACATGCTAGTATTAGTATACCTTCTTGAAAAATCATCTTTTATCTGCAAAATAGTCAATTCTTATCTTAGTTGCGTTAGGGGTTTATAAAAATATGGCAAAGCCGTTTTTTTTTTTTCTTTTTTTTTTTTTTTTTTTTTTTTTTTTTTTTTTCATTATTTATACTGGCTTAAAAATAAAAAAAAAATATCTTCCTCATTTCATTTACGAAATCTTGTGAAAAGAAGTAGAAGTTTCTTAAGTTTCTTGCTTTAAATTTTTGATGTGAGCTTTGTGTACCCTTTTACCACTTACCGTACATACTGTGACTTTGTTATCTTTTTCTACAATTTCTTTCCTATATACTGGCTTGTTCTTAGCTTTTATATTCCTCATCCTGACGTATATCGCATCGCCCTTTTTATACTTTCTGGGCGACGAACGCTTTCTATTCATGCGGCTGTTTCGCTCCCTTGCGTTTCTTTTAATGATACTCCTTAGATCTCTATTAATTCGAGAACGTGCTTCGAGCAGTTTATCAAAGTCCGAAGTTTTGGTCCTATTAAAAAATACGTCACTTGGCCTTCTTCCGGTCACGGAATGTATAGTATTGTTGTATCTGTCCACCGCGACGTACATCAGCTCCTGCACGCTGAGTTCAGCCTTTTCCGTCCTCAGACACCTATAAATTTCAATGATAGTTGAATGGAAGCGTTCCACTTGGCTATTTACTTCACTACGTTGTGATGGCGTCAGGTAAATTTTTATTCCCAGTCTCTCAAGAAAATCCCTTATCAAAGGGCTAAGGAAGCTACTTTCATTGTCCGTTACCAGAATCCTCGGTGCCGTAAAATAATGTACAATTTTCACAAATTTTTCCCTAATATTCAAAACAGATCTGTCACTGATGTGAAATAGTTTCGCAAACTTTGAAAACTTGTCGAGTACGGAAATAAATTTCTGGTCCTGTATTTCAATAATGTCCATGTGTAAAATTTCACATGGCATCATAGGTGCAGGCGTTTCCTGAAATTGAGGTCTGGGGGGATTTCTGTCATATTTATTAGTATTACATACGTCGCAATTCATTACAAACTTCCTGATGAGGGCATACATGCGAGGGAAATAGTATCTATCCAGTACCTGCTTCCTATTTTCCCTTGCATTTCTGTGTGCTCTACGATGCTCCTCCTGTATTATTTCAAACTGGCGGCTTTCCAAGCTGACGTCTGTGACTACCTTCTGGGCAATTCTAATTTTGTATCTAGAAAAATGTTGCAAATAGAGGTCTTGTATGATTGACAAATAGCATTCCGGGGCTTTGATTCCATTTATTGCGCTGGGATGCAATGTTCTCTTGAGAACATCCGACAGGTTTTCGGTATTCCACTCAGGCGATGAGAAAAAATGTCGCATGAAGTTCCTGTGTGGTATTTCGCTTGAATGAAGTTCTGGACCAATTTTAATGATTATCTGGTTTCTAAAAACATTGATCGGAACTTCCATATGAGGAATGAGGTCTGAGGCATCTTGGTTTGCACTATGAACGGTTGAACCCGTAGATACGATGTCATCGTCCCTAGTTTCTGAAGCTGTTCTTGTAATTTGGGAGTCACCCTCGCTGGCTGTTTCGGTGGATTCATCGCTGATGTGATTGACACTAGTCTGTAATCTAGAGAGAGCGTCCGCAACGAAGTTTGATCTACCTGGTTTGTAGATCAACTCGTGGTTATACTCTTCTATGCGTGCTTTCCATCGTTTCAATTTGGCATTGAAATTCCGGTTACCCAAAGCGTAGGTAAGGGGTTGATGGTCCGTATAGATCCTAATTCTCTTTGCACCGTATAGGTAGTTTCTCAGATTATCTAGTGCCCACACGATTGCCAACATCTCTTTTTCATTAGTCGCGTATCCTTCCTCTGTCTTGCTTAATGAACGCGATATGTATACAATTGGTCTGTCCTTATTAATTTCTCCTTGTGAGAGAACAGCGCCGATAGCGTAGTTTGAGGCATCTGTCGTAAGATTAAAAGGTTTATCAAACTCAGGGAATGCGAGGATTTCTGCTGAAGTCAGTAGGGTTTTTAGCCTTTGAAAAGCCAAAAGCGCCTCGTCATTCAATTCCACTAATACCTTCTTCGATTGATTGGCCTTTACCTGTGCGTTCTCGCCTCTCGTTAAATTCGTTAATGGTTTCGCTACCTTTGCGTAATCTCTAATAAAACGCCTATAATAAGATGTCATCCCTAAAAATCCCTTTAACTCTTTTAGATTGGTAGGTGGTACGAGATTTTCAATGGCCTTTACTTTCCTCGGATCGGGTTTTATGCCCTCTGAGTTTACTATGTAACCTAGAAATTCGACTTCCGTCTGCATAAAATGAGTTTTCTCAATATTAACCTTCAATCTTGCCTCTTCTAGCTTCCTGAAAATGATGTCGACATTATTCAAGGTTTCCTCTTCGCTACGCCCAAATACAATTATGTCGTCTATGTAGACGTAACATTTTTTTCCTATATATTCCTTCAGGACGTCATCGATCATTCTCTGGAAGATCGCTGGAGCATTCTTCAGCCCGAAGGGTAGACGAAGGAACCCAAATTTCCCATTCATTGTTGAGAATGCAGTCTTGGGGATGTCAGATGGTTTCATCGGAATTTGGTGGAACCCAGAAGTTAAGTCAATTGTAGTAAAAAATTTTGCATTACCCAGACTAGCTAATGTAGCATTGATGTCAGGTATGGGATATGTATCGGGCACGGTCACAGCATTAAGCCTTTTATAATCGACAACTAAGCGGTATTGTTTCTCTCCGTTTGGTTTTGGCTTTTTCGGCACAATCCAAATTGGAGAATTATAGGGACTTTTCGAGGGGCGTATTATTCCTTCAGATAATAATTCGTCAATTTGTCTTTCCACCTCTGTTCTCATTGCAGCTGGATACGGATAGCTTTTTGAGTAAACCGGTTCCGAAGTAGTTGTCCTAATTTCCGCTTGCACATTCGTCGCAACGGCTTGATTGTTATCGAGTGGCCCGAATAAATTCCTATACTTACTCAAAATTTCGTTAATTTTATCTCTGGTTTCCACTGGCATGGATTCGCCCAGTATGAAATTGAGACTACTAGAAATCTTCGCCTTAAGGGGTATCCTAATAGTGTCCCTAATTAAGAGAACGTTTTCCTTCCTATCAACCACTGCTCCTAACTTTTTCAAGCTATCGTCGCCTATAATTCCGTCAAAGGTTGTCAAACCCGGTAATATGTAAAATGTAATAGGATCCAAGATTCCATAAGCTGCGAAGAATTTACCTGTTATTTTCCTTTTTATTTCAATTTTCCCACCTGCGGTGTTAACTGTAAGTGGCGTGGGTAAAAGTATACTTCCGGCGGACAAATCAGGACTGCAAAAATTTTTGTTCGAGCCGGTGTCGATCAAAAATTTAAATGTTTTGTCGCTTTCCGTCACGTACTCTATGCAGGGTAGGCTTGATGGCCTTCCTCCATAAAATTTTGTTCGTTTACCACGTTGTCAAAATTATCAATTGCTGTGTCCTCTTGAGAATAGTCTTCCGTACCGTCACAGCTAGCGTCCAGATGGAAGAGACGCGGCTGTTTATCCCTATTATATATCTCAGATGCACTTCTCTTTCCAGCATATTTGGGTCGGTTCATGTAGTTTACCTTCCGTGTTTGTACCGAACGGTCTACATCCATAGGCTCTTGTTTAACCTCGTGCGGTCTATTATAAGGTGCTGGTCTATGGTTTGGGTTAAAGTTGTTGTACTGGTTATTATACCCTCTTTGCTGCCAATTGTTCTGTCTAAATTTGTTAAATGATTAATTGTTAAAGTGGGGTCTAGGCGGTCTTGGTGGAGTAGTCGCTCTTGCCTGAACATATGGTTGTGCATTAGTTCGACTCGGTGCTCTGGTATGAAGGATGTTATTTCTCATAGTGAGATTTTGAAGTTCAAGACAGGCAGAGTAAGCCTCTGGTAAAGTTCTTGGGCGTTGAATTATCACCATCCTGGATAGTTCGGGAGTAAGACCTCGTATGAAAATATCCAAGGCTCTGTTCCTATGTGTCGTTATCAAAGCGTTTACCGTTTCCTCACTGTAGGCCTCAGTTTTTAGTTTATTGATAATCAGAGACAGCTGGTGGTTAATTGTTGAATAAAACTCATCCACCTTAGAGGAGCCTTGTGAGAGTTGGTTGAGCTGGTGTTCCAACGTCTGGATATCTCTCTTATCGGCGTAATGGAGCGAAAGTATCCTCTTAACGTCCTTCCAATCGCTGTCAAATATATTGTATGACACCAAGGCTGCGTCCGCTTCTCCAACCACCTTTTGCCTGATACTTTGTATTATCGAGCGGTATATGGGTTTGTTCTTAACTATCTCAAAATCCTTTAACACCATTTCAACCGAATGCACCCAGGACACATAATGCAAGGGGTTCCCATCGAAAGTGCGCAGCTCCTTGACACTATCGGGAAGTCTACAAATCGATTTCAAGTCTTCTTCAGTTCGTGGTCCCTGTAGAATCGAAACAACCTCGTCCTCATGTTCCATACCGTTCCGTCCCGCCTGTTCGATCTGGTCTAGTCTCCTACTTAACTCTGTCACGTCATTAGCCTGTTCCATTCTACCAAGTCTACCCGCTATTAACCTCATCTGATCCAAGAGGCGATTGACGGCGCCCGTAAGGGTGGTCAATGTCGTTTTCATATCCTCCATTTTTGTCACAAGTATAGCGGTAATTAGTAATAAGGATTCACTCACCTGGGTTTTTTCTGATGAAGCTGTTAAACCTTTCCTTTTTTTTTCACTAGCACTTCCACTTCTTACACTTCAGATTTATTTGTAAAATAATTTTTATTATTTCTTATTTAAAGGATATTTGTATTTCCCTTCAGTTTGGAATAATATTTTTTACCAAAGGATTTTTTATATATGCTTTAAATTTTTCGATTTCTCTCTTCTTTTTTTTCTTTTTCCTCAATTTATAGGTTGGGCTTATACTTTATCCCTTAATAGATTTTTTCTAAAATTTGTAGCTTTCTTGCTTATCAATTTCTTCTCCGTAAGACTTTTTCTTTTTCGTAAAGATTACTTTTTTTCCTACAGATTTTAATTTCTTTTATTTATAAAAATTGCTTTTTCATATATATTTTTTTCTTTTTTTATTTTCAAAATTTTTCCGCTTTTTGCTTTTCCTTATATATATATTAAATTTTCTCTTATATAACTTTTTTGCTTTTTCCAATTTTAATTTTTAATTTTATTTTTTCAATCTTTCTCACTTTTCTCTCCTTTTTAGAGGTTTTATAAATTTTTTCTTGAATAACCTTTTTTGGTATTTTTTTTATATACTTATGTCTAATTAAATTTTTCCTTTTTGCATATTTTCTTAGATTTTCTAATTTTTTAATTGAGCCTTAGTTACGCGACGCGACGCGATCAACCTAGAATCCCTTTAATTAACCCTCTCGGAAGGTCCGTAGAATTCCTTTTTGGAAATCCGCTTTTATGCTCACGAATACCTACTAGGGTACGGATGGCTTCACTTTCGCGCTGGTAACCTTCTGTGATATTTTTATTGATCACCGGGAATATCAATTTAGTGATTGATAACCTTCTGTGATATTTTTATGGATCACCGGGAGTACCAGGTTAGCGAAGGAGGATCGGGTATATTTATTGTTTTTATTATTATTTTCTTAGTTTTTTATTGGTCCTGGAGGGATCCGTAGATATCGCAGGAGATTTATTTTTGTTCCTGGAGGGCTCCGTAGAGATCGCAGAAACGTTTGTTATAACTTTATTTTTTATAAAGGACCTTTTTCTCAGGTCCCTGCTCGGGCGCCAGTTAAGGATTTTCCAGGTTGATTAATCAAAAAAATTCACAAAGGCACTCAACTGTGCCTGAACTAAAACACTGTATAGTATTACACAATTTAATTTATTTATTCACAAGTATCAATTTAATTTATTTATTCACAAGTATTAATTTAATTTACTTATTAACAATTCATATGACAATTTATTAATTTTAATAAACGACTCTATTCATCCGGAACGCAACTAAGACTGACTTTTCTAAATTAACTTGTTGACTGCAAACCTTCACACATAAGGTAATCACGTTGCGCCTGCATGTGCACTTGTGTGGGAAAATGCTGAGACTGCAGGAAGGTGTATTTAGGCCGGATGCGTGTGCAATAGTTCGGCGCGTGTAATAATTTGCCAACGTGTGATTATGCTGACTCTGCCAAATACATTCCGTTGGCAGTGTCAGTACTGTTGTTAACTTACACATAATTATTTAGTCTTTTTTTGTGTATTATTTATCTTCAAGATGAAATCACTAAGAAAAAACAAAACAAATATGCAAACAATTGCTATTCAAAATAATTCAACAATTCAGCACAAAATGATTCCATTTGCAAAACAAAAGAGCCACGAATATTTTATTTTAGAACTAAAGTTTTAATTAAAAAATAAATTATTTATTTAAGTTCCATTTACAAAAAAACAGATGAAACAGATGAACAAATGAAAAGAAATTTTAAATTTTTGAATAACAAATTGACGAACAGGCACGATCATTTAAGTTTCGCACTTTAAAAATCATCATAAAATGTTATTTAAAAATTAAAATTGTTAAATGTGATAATAATAGTTGTTATATACATATGTATATGTAAACAAAAATTTTAAATACTTAAGGTGCGGTGTGCCCTTTAAATTTATTTTTTCATGCTTTTTTATAATAAATACTTAAATTTGTTTATGATTGAGTTTCTTCTTTATTACAATTGAACTTCTTTATGACAAAAAATTTAAAACAAAAATAACTCATGTTAAATAACTTTAAATACTAGTATAAAACAAAGTTTTCAACACTATATTCTAAAGAACGCAATGGCACGTTGCAAGCAATAAGCACTGTTTCCTATATGTTCAATACCGAATAAACAAAAATAAAAAATTAAAAAACAAGAAATAGCACTATACTCGGCAGTGCCGAATTTTGTATATCCACCACCAATTTTGTGTACTTTTATAGCACAAAATTTATTATTTTGTTATTAACTGTAATCGCTATGGAATAATATCTTTATACCTTAATATGTATCACTTTATTTGTATAATACCATAGACAGACGACAGCGTTAATTTGCATTAAAAGTCTTAATTCAAATTAACTAATGAATTATCCCCATTCCAATGTGTATTAGATTTCACGTAAATGCACTAAATCATATTAAATTTAAACTGAATTTAGCAATTTCAATATGGCAACACGGTCGGCAATCAATTAAAAAAATTAAAAAATCAAAAATTTAAAATTAAAATACATACATTCGATATGTTGAACTTTTCTACATATTTTTTGGAATGACTTTCTGTTTAGGTGTAAGTTTTCCTTAATACTGGTATCGTCCATCGTAAGCACGTCACTCTCCCAAAAAGTGCTGTTACGGTCCTTAAAAAAAATACCATATACCTACATATGATTTATAACCTCCATGAAAAGATACCATTAAACCTACGAATTTCCACAATTCCCTTTCTCTTATTTCAGAGTGTCCTTCTGCCATCCCAACTTGTAGCAACATGTTCAGATTTGTGATTGCTAGTGCATTTACAATTTTTACTAAATGCGAAAACTGTCGTCTGTCACAGCAAAATTTTAATTTGCATTAGTGAGAATCTAATGCAAATTAACACTGTCGTCTGTCTATGGTATTACTTTGATATGCTATTGAAATATTTTCGTAAATTTAGTTTCAATATAGTTTTTGCTATATAATTAATAAAGAAAACTTAAATATTTCAATATAGTCCTTTATTCTTCCACGAAATTATATCAATTTGAAAGGGTTATATGAGAGGTAGGCATTAAAGTGGGCGTGTCACCTTTTTTTCTGGCATAACAATGACATTGACTAGAAAGCTATATGCACGAAATTTAATAATCATACCTCTAAGTTTGTCGGTTTTATGAGCTTTTAAATTTCATTAACAGTAGACTACGTGAGAAGTGGGCTTTAAAGTAGGCATGTCGAAATAGTTTCTGCAAATAAACTTAACTCAGATAATTCAATATTATTCTTCCAAAAACTTTATTTATAGAGAAATAATATGAATTTAAGATTAAACTTTATATGGGAGGTGGACGTAAAACTCGGCGTGTCACATTAGGTTTTCGTCAGTACAAAGGCTTTAACCAAAAAGCAATGTTTGCAAAATTTCGAAATCATACATCTAGTCCTGTCAGACTTATTACGTTTTAAATTTGGAATATACCAAAAAATACACTGTGCAGTATAAATTTTCGTAATTCCTTTCGTAATGATCGATAACTCCTTTCGTAATTAATAGATTTGACAAATTTCACTGTAAGATAATTGTTTTATTCAGGAAACATAAACAAATTTCATCGCTCTACGTCAATGCGTTTGGACACAATTGCATTTTATTCGATGTTGAAAGGACATGGTTTTTCGACCTCCTCATCCATTATGAGCTATTATTTTCTTCTTAATATTCCAACTTAGACCATTTTTTATACCAAACAAACCTTGTGTATAAAAAACATTCTGGCAAAATTTGAGACCTCTAGCTTTTTCGGTCTATTGCGCTTTCAACAGACGGGCAAACATAGCTAGATCGTCAACAGGAATTACAAAATGAATATATCCCCACCATTTTTATGGTGACGGGTATAATAAGGATTATGAGGCAATCATCAGTTTTGTAACAACATTAAAAAATTATATATTTATTTAAATGTTGGGTTTAAGTGGGCTTATACGTATTTTACTGGTGCTTATGCCAGGTCATCAGTAGACCAACTTTAACCCAACAGCCTATAAATAGTATTGAAAGATTAAGTAGCAGCAAGTCTAAAAAATTCAATAAATTATTTACAATAATGAAAAATACAAAATTCAATATGAAATTAAAAAAAAAATTAATATAAAAAAATAAGATATGCAATACTGTAAGTTTTTATGACAGATATGTACATTAAGCTTACCGACTGTAGTTGCAATAATTCCTTCAGAAACATGTGGATTTCCAATATGAACCTCTTAGTATGTATGTATTTAACGGATGACAAAAAAATTACCAGATTGGCATCTTTCTCGATTGTTCTTGTTGGCGGAATATATTTTGATTTTTCGGAATTCACTCTGAAAAAGAAAATATTTTTTAAGTTCCTCCTACTCTGCAAAAATCTAAAAATTAAGTAACACCAAATAATTATCAATAAAATTTACCCTTGTGCATCGATTAACAGATCTCCCTTTGTTACCTATAGCACAATTGTGAAAACGAAGGATTAGTTCTCTAAAAAATACAATATGAGTATGCCAGTGAACCTTTTTGTAAAAAGTCTTAAGTCTAAAAATTGCAGTTTCAGTTTTTCTTTGGTCTTTACTCAAATTTCTTACCCAAAAATATTCACAAATATATTTTTATTTTGCGCATCCCTGCAATAAACTATTCTATTCTTAGTATTTATACAGTAACATTTTAAAAATTCTTTCTTATACTCCTGGCAGCCATATATAGGCATAAACTAATTTTTTCGATGGTTTAATTGTATTTTAAGTTCACACAATTAGAATGCTAAAGACCAGTCAGTTGATATTTGATTGTTAAAACTACACTTTTTATACCCGCCACCAAAAAAATGGTGGGGGTATATTCATTTTGTCATTCCGTTTGTAACACATCGAAATATCCATTTTAGACCCCATAAGGTATATATATTCTGAATCAGGGTTTGATTTGATGACGATCTAGCTATGTCCGTCCGTCTGTCCGTCTGTTGAAAGCACGATAGAGGTCGCACCGAAAAAGCTAGGGGCTCAAATTTTGTCAGAATCTTATAGACAAGGTTTGTTTGGTATTGAAAATGGGCTAAATCGGAATATTAGGAAGAGAGTTATAGCTCGTAAAGCAAGAGTAGGTCGAAAAAACCGTGTCCTTCGCACATCGAATAAAATTGAATTGTGTCCAGACGCATAAACGTAGAGTCACGAAACTTCGAATATATATTTATCGAGTCAAAAGAATATTTTTCCCTGAAAATCGCTTAAATCTATGAATTAGGAAAAGAGTTATAGATAAAAATGTACGAAAATTTATACCGCACAGTGTATATTTAAAATTTAAAACGTAATAAAACTGACAAAACTATATGTACGATTGTGAAATTTTGCAAACATGGCTTTTTGGTCAAAGTCTTCGTTATAACGGAAAATAGATGTGCCACGCCCACTTTTTTCTTTAAATTTTTATATAAATATATTAGTCATATATATTAGCATTTATTCATCTTACACTGCGCCATTTATTGTACTGTAGCTAAATATAAGATAAAGATGATAAGATAGATGACTCTACTAGCAACACTAGATGGCATGCTAACAACCTTTTTCATTCCACAAGGGATTTTTAATAAGGGTTCGTGAAAATGAAAATGACCGAGGTTGTTGACAAAAAATTAGCTAGAGTAACAATTTGTGCCCAACTCTAAACATACATATTTGCTCCCAGAGTTTTATGAGGTTATAGATTTAAAAATATAAAAAAAATGTGCATCAGTAGATTTAAAATATGTATTTGAATATTTAAAATACATTTTTTAGCCAAATTATATTTTTATCTATCTATTCTTTTGTAAAGGGTGGTTAAATTTTAAGGGCCACAGGGTGATTCAAAATATACATTCTCAGCATTTTGCTAAAACGGGAAATTTATTAGTAAGACAAATATGGAGACAAGTGACGACTGGTCAGCGGCGCAAAGAGACGATCCCATACTGGCAAAAATTATGTCAGCAAAGGAGGAAGACAAAAGGCCAACCCGTAACCTAATATCAGCGGAAAGTCCACTGATGAAATCATACTGGGCGCTATGGAATAGTCTGCAGGGTATTAACGGGTGCCCTTATCGCAAATGGGAAAGTACTGATGGTAAATCGACAACAAATCTGATTGTGGTGCCATCCTCTAAAGTCAAAGAGGTATTGAAGGAGTTTCATAATGGTTAAAGAGGTGGTCATCTTGGTGTAACAAAAACCATAGAAAAGATAAAGCAACGTTTCTATTGGGTTGGAGGCCAACAATCTGTAGCTGATTGGATAGCAAATTGCGCACAATGTATCGCAGCCAAGGGCCCAGTAAGACGGAGTCGAGGAGCGCTGCAGCAGTACAATTCAGGTGCTCCCTTTGAGCGAATAGCGATGGATATAGCAGGCCCTTTTCCTGTCAGTGAGGCTGGAAACCGTTACGTTCTAGTTGTAATCGACTATTTTAGCAAATGGCCAGAGGTATACGCAATACCAAACCAAGAAGCTAAAACTGTCGTAAACGCATTTGTGAACAACTGGGTGTGCCGCTTTGGAGTTCCGCTTGAGCTACATTCTGATCAGGGAAGAAATTTTGAATCTGCGATATTCCAGGAAATGTGCGAACTATACGGTATCCGAAAAACAAGAACTACGCCACTGCATCCACAATCTGACGGCATGGTCGAAAGATTTAACCGCACGTTTTAGGAACACTACTATACTATACTATACTGTACTATAAAAATTCAAAAAAGTAACTTTTTGGTCACACATTACATTTTTTGTCTTACCTGGAATCAATAGTCCTTGATTGTACAATCCTACCTTTATAAACGTTGAAAATACAAAAGGTACCACAAAAATTCAAAAAAGTATCTTTTTGGTCGCCCATAACATTTTTAGTCTCACCTTGTATCAATTGTCACTAATTTCAAAATTCTAGCTTCGCAAACGTTGAAAATACAAAAAGTACCATACAAATTCAAAAAAGTACCTATTTGGTCGACCATAACATTTTTAGTCTCACCTGGAATCAATAGCCCTTGATTGTACAATCCCATCTTTATAAACGTGGAAAATACAAACAGTGCGATAAAAATTCAAAAAAGTACCTTTTTGGTCGCCCATAACATTTTTAGTCTCACCTGGAATCAATAGTCCTTGATTGTACAATCTTACCTTCATAAACGTATAAAATACCAAAAGTACCACAAAAATTCAAAAAAGTAACTTTTTGGTCGACCATATCATTTTCGGTCTCACCTTGTATCAATAGCCACTAATTTTAAAATTCTAGATTCGCAAACGTTGAAAATACAAAAGTACCATAAAAATTCAAAAAACTAACTTTTTGGTCGAACATAACAATTTTGGTCTCACCTGAAATCAATAGTCCTTGATTGTACAATCCTTCCTTCATAAACGTAGAAAATACAAAAAGTACCATAAAAATTCAAAAAAGTACCTTTTTGGTCGACCATAACATTTTCGGTCTCACCTATAATACCAAAAGTGCCACAAAAATTCAAGAAAGTACCTTTTTGGTCGACCATAATATATTCGGTGTCACCTTGTATCAATAGCCACTAATTTTAAAATTCTAGCTTCGCAAACGTTGAAAAAACAAAAAGTACCATAAAAATTCAAAAAAATACCTTTTTGGTCGCCCATAACATTTTTAGTCTTACCTTGCATCAATAGTCCTTTATTTTACAATTCTACCTCTATAAACGTAGAAAATACAAAAAGTACCATAGAAAAGCGAAAAAGTACAGTTTTGGTCCAAGTTCCAAATTCCAAGTTTAAAATGTTCAAATATCTATGAAAAAAAATATTTTAATAGACATGATTTAAATTCAGTAAATCTACTCTTTTTTGCATAAAAGTAATTATGTTCTAAAAAGTACCAAACTCTTCCCGATTTTTCCCCTTTCTACCCTGTTATGAATGTGTTTCAATTTTTACTAAATTACATAATTTTTTATGTCTAGTGAAATCCCAATTAAAAATTTTGTGAAAATTGGCCGTCTAATTAGGAATTACATACATTTTCCGGAATTTCCCCCTTTTTGGTACCTTTTTTGTCCCTTTTTTGTTTCCAAAAATTTCACCTAAATAGTTGTCCATGTTCTATTAGGAAATAATAATTGTCAAATTTTGTCCCATTGAATAATATAAGAAAAGTTTATTTTAAAAAAAGTACCAAAAAAAGGGACAATTTTTACCCCTTATACATATGAATTTGACAAAAGTACCAAATTCCTAAATACTTTTTCGCGGATTACTTAATACAGTTTAAATTTTGTTCCTGCCTTTATGCGTTTGGAAGTTACAAAGGTACCAAAAAAGTACCAAATTATAGTTTTTACCCGTTTTTTCCCCTTAGGGGTTGAAAATTCCAAAAAAGGCCAGACACCTGTCAGCTTATTTTTTGTGCAAATTACAATACTTTTTGAATTGAATTTGTATCATTTTTTGTTTAGCCGATATAAGATTACCGATTTTACCCGTTTTTACCCTTTTTTACCCCCTTAATGTACGAATTTCCAAAAATCCCTTCTTAGTGGAGCTATACATTGAAAGAGGAACCGATTGTCCAAATTTCATGTCTCTAGCTCTTTGCGTTTGGGCTGTGCGATGATGAATCAGTCAGTCAGTCACGTTACTCTTTTATATATATAGATAAAAAAAGGAGAGAATACATACAAATTAGATTTAAATTTAAAAGTACAAAAAAGTATTAACACTGTGTGAAGAGTATAAAAAGAACAAGAAAATATTGTTAGTTTTTTTTTTTTGCGCTTGCCCTATTAGTGTAAAATAGAATCAAAGTACAACAATTTGGAAAAAAAACTTAAATAAGCAGCTGCAATGTGTTTCCACAGTATTCATTCTACTTTCTTTATTCTACATAAATTTGTGCAGATTTTGCGACATAAGCTGGATTCACCCATAAAATTTTAGTTAAGAACAAATTTTTTTTATATTGAGTTTTATGTTTTACTTTTGAGAGAGAGAGAGAGAGAGAGATTATTTTGTTCCGAAAATTTTTTCTTGAATTGGTTTAATTTTAATTCTTGTTCAGAAGAAACTGAATTGGGATGCCACTTTTTTCAATATTTACATGAAAATTGAATTTGGTTGCCACATCACACAGTGTCAGTACATTTATTATACAAAAATTTTTTTTGCCGAAAATTAACAATTAAAATGGAATTTAATGAAAATATTGCTCAAAAACTAATAGAAGAATTAAAAAAAACCAGGAAGAGAATGTTTGCATGACATGAGCAATAGTGCATACAAAAATAATTATATAAAACAGGGTTTTTCTCACTGCGACTCATTTTATTTTCGATTTTTTTTTTATAAATTTCTTTTGCAAACAAATTGACTTTATGCACTTCAATTAAAAATAATAATTTTAGTTTTCTTCTATCCGACATTTTCTTCACATATATTTTAATAAAATAATTTACGTTTGTATTTATTTACATAGTTTGCTAGCGGTGCTGCCACTTTGTACAACTGTTTGCATTTTTATATTATATAGCAGCTTTGTTTTTTCGGACAAATTTTCTTAAATGGGTGAATCGTTCTGCAGAAAACTCTCAGTAAAAAATGTTATTCTCCGGAAAAAATTTTGTTCAGAACAAATGGGTGAATTCACCTTTAGTCTAATTGCGCTATTTATGTCTTTTAATGCCTTTTGTTTCACTTTGCCTTACTTTGGGTTTCACAAATTTTAAAACAATGTATCTTCCAAATTTTTGGTAGAATACTAACTTTTGTATCTGAAATATGGTCTTCCATATGTTACATAAAATGAAAAAAAAAGCTTGTATTTGATAATAAATATACCATGTTACGATTACAAAAAAATAAAAAATAAATAATTAAAAAAAATTTGCTTTTGTTAGTAAAAACCCCGTGTATTCGACATTCGGGAAGTACACCTTTGAAAAAAGAGTAAAAAACAGGGGTTTCCTTCTATTGTAAAACCGAATCGATCACCATAGTCGAAATACAGATGTGTAGAGATAATTTTAACAAATAAATAATTTTAAAATAAAAAACATATAATAATTAAAATTAATTTTCAATTGAATTTATATTGAAAATATTATTAAATATTTCGTGTGTGTAAATAAATACAAATTTACTTTTTTTTCAGACGATTAACTCTTAATAAAAAATTTTTCATATTGCTGTGAAATTTATTTCAAAATGTTTTTTAAAACATAACGTATTGACGATAAAACGAAACCTCTTAATTTTTTTAAAACTGTTGATCTAAGCTTTGGCGTCAAACTTTGCCAGAATATATCTTATACACAAGGTTTGATTGGTACTGTTACTCGGCTAAATCGGTACATTAGGAAGAGAGTTATATATATCGTCTAAATTTCTTGATCTTTTTTAATTGATAATATTTGATTTTTATTTAAGCTTGAGATAAACGTTTTTGTTTTTTATAAAAAATTATTTATGAGTAACCAATATTTCGCTACCAAACAATGGGTAGCTTCTTCAGGGTAAATATGTATGTATATAGTTATAGCTCGTAATACAAGATTAGGTAAAAAACCAATTTCCTTCCAACATCGAATAAAATCTAACTGTGTCCAAACGTATTAAAGTAGAGCTATGAAATTTGGAATGTATATTCCCTGAGCGAAAAAATATTTTTCCTGATAATTGCTTAAATTTATGCATTAGGAAAGGAGTCATAGATCAAAATGTATGAAAATTTATACAATTTATACAAAAGAGTAAGAGATCAAAATGTACGAAAATGTATACCGAGTAGTGTATTTTTCGGTATATTCAAAATTTAAATATATTTAATATCTAAATTTAGATATATGATTCTGAAATTTTGCAACCATTGCTTTTTGGCCAAAGGCTTTGTACTGACGGAAAATAAAGGTGACACACCCAATTTTACGACCACCTCCCATATAAAGCTTTATCTTAAATTCATATAATTTCTCTATAAATAAAGGTTTTGAAAGAATAAAGGACTATATTGAAATATCCAAATTTTATTTATCAGCAGAAAGAACTTCCACGCGCCTACTATAACTCCCACTTTTTACGTTATCTACCTCATAAGACCTACAAAATTAGAGGTATGATGATGAAATTTACTACATATAACTTCCTAGTCAATGTCATTGTTATGCCAGAAAATTTAGGTGAAACGCCTACTTTAACGCCTACCTCCCATATAACGGTTTATCTTAAGTTTATATAATTTCTCTATGGACAAAGTTTTTTGAAGAATAAAGGACTATATTGAAATATCTAAGGTGTACTTATTAGCAGAAACTTTACTGACACACCTACTTTGATTGAAAGACTTAATTTACGAAATAAGTAAATAAAATAAATAAATTGGTAGTGGGTATAAAAGATTCGGATAGCTCTTACTTGTTGGTTAAGATTCCTGGTACTGTTGTAAATTGTGTTTGTGCATTTGTGCACACAAATTAAGGGAATTTGAACTTTTCTATGAATTTTCTTCATACAACAAGAGATGATGATGTATTATTTGAATTTTTAAAATTTTCAAATAAATCAATTAAAATCGCAGGTCAAAAACATATTCTTCAAAAATATTTAAAAAAAGAAAGAAAAAAAATTGTTTAAATTGTAAAACAAAGTGGAATATTTTGTTTGACTTGTATCGAAGAACAATTTGTTGAATTTTTTTAAAAATTCTTATAAAAAATCAGGGTTTAATAAATATAGCTTCCTATATCACGTTTCCAAGAAAATGTTAGCTCAGTGATTCAATCTCATTGAATGACATTGATTCTCCTCAGATGAGGATATAAAGAAAGATAATAATATTTAGACTGCACAAAGCCTGAAAGATTTTATAAAAAATTGCAAAAGTCCTAATCCAAGAACGATATCAAGTAATGCAGGCACTCAACTTGTAAAATTAATTGATTCTTTTATTTCTGATGGAATAAGATGGCAATGCTTGCAAACTGCCTTTCAGCCTTAACTGCGAAATATGCCTTTCTGTAGCTGCTTATGTTAAAAAAACAAAATTGATTTCAGATTGGAGGACGCAATATTAGACGGTTTTTTCTAAAGAAAATAATTACAAAAAACACTTTCAAGGTTACTGTTGTATGTAGGGTTGCCATATTTGAAAAGTGAAAAAAAAGTGCATTGAGGGGGGAAAAAACAGTACTTTACAAAATAAAACAGTACATTTTTTTATTTATTGACTAGAAAAGCCCGGCGCGCGTTGCTACGCCCCTTAATGAATCAAAATGCATTCTGAATTTTAATTGAATTGAAAAATTATAATTTTTTTGTATGGGCGTGGCACTGCCCACTTTTCTAATCACGAAATTGTAAAGTCATAACAGCTCAATATGTGTGCAAAGTTTCAGAAGAATCGGTCCAGTGCAAGTACCTCAAAATTATAATTTTTTTATGGGCGTGGCCCTGCCAACTTTTCTAATCACGAAATTGTAAAGTCATAACAGCTCAATATGTGTGCAAAGTTTCAGAAAAATCGGTCCAGTGCAAGTACCTGAAAATTAAAACTATTTTTTATGGGCGTGGCCCTGCCCACTTTTCTAATCACGAAATTATAAAGTCATGACAGCTCAATATGTGTGCAAAGTTTCAGAAAAATCGGTCCAGTGCAAGTACCTCAAAATTAAAACTTTTTTTATGGGCGTGGCCCTGCCCACTTTTCTAATCACGAAATTATAAAGTCATGACAGCTCAATATGTGTGCAAAATTTCAGAAAAATCGGTTTAGTGCGAGTACCTCAAAACTAAAACTTTTTTGGGGGAGTGGCCCCGCCCACTTTTTTTTATCACGAAATTATTAAGTCAGGACATCTCAATATGTGTGCAAAGTTTCAGAAAAATCGGTCAAGTGCAAGTAGCTAAAACTGATAACTAATTTTTTATGGGCGTGGCCCCTCCCACTTTTTTCCACCCATAAACACCCCCAGGAATGTATACAACAACTTGCCAAAGATTGAGTCCGATCGGTTTTACAGTTTCGGAGTCTATAGCTAACATACACACAGAGTTTCACTTTTATATATATAGATAGAAGATAGATAGATAACATAACTTTTACTTCAATACATTACATATTTAGTTAAAAAAAGTTAATAAGAAACATAGAAACATGTAAAAACTATGAGAACATAGCGGTGACTTAACTTTTAATTCAATACATCACATATGTTTTAAAAATAAGTAAAAAAATAACTTAAACACATATACAAAATTATGAGAACGTTACAAAAAATATTGAATTTGTTTCAACACGCAATACATATATAAATCGAGTCGAACTACAAATAATATCTTAAGTTACTAACGTGGTCAAAAACACAAATTAAACATCGTTTTTCGATATTAATATTGATATAAGTTTGAATAAACGAATTACCAATGCTTTAACATTTTTGACTGTATTTCAGAACTATGCACTATATTTTCAAACTTAATTTTGAAAATGATCTAATGTATTTCAAAAGTTATTAATTAAATTTTAAAAATAGTAAATAGAATTTCAAATTGGTAATTGAATTTCAAAAACTAAGAGTTGAATTTTGAAACTATCTATAATATATAAATTCAATTGATTTGTTTCTTAAAATTACAATAATATTCCATTAATACTATTGGAATACTATTTATAACTTAAAAAATATCAATTGTAAATATGATCAATTTTTAAGTAGACTTGGGGCCATGATTTCAACTTGCCATTAGCTAAAGGCAGGATTTTGTTTGGCAGATAAATGGCTTTGCATTATAAACCCTTAATTTCTTATAACAATAAAAAAATGGAAGTTGTAATAATGCAAAGTTATTTATCGAGCAGACAAAATCCTACCTTTAACTAAAGGCAAGTTGCAATAATGGCATTTTATCATGCATAGAATATGTTATTGTACTTAAAATCAATATTTAACAATATTTAAGAAAATAATATTTAGGCTCAACAAAAAGAAAACATTTCTTGTTAAAGTCGACTATAATATTATTTTTAATAATTTATTTAATAGTTTATTTTAAAGACAATAACAAGTTTTATGAACAATAAAGTAAAGTGTACTTAAAAATTGATAATTTTTCAATTACAATTGATATTTTCTAAGTTATATATAGTAATCCAAAAGTATTAATTAAATATTGTTTAAAAAAAAAATTCTAAAAAAAAAATCAATTGAATTTTTAAAATGAATACATTTGATAATTTTTAAAATTCAATAAATAATTATACAACACAAATAGAGGTGGTACAGTTATATAAAAGAAAATAATTTATGCTTACAAAAAAAGTTAATTCGAAAACAAATTATAAATATGTATCCCTTTTTTGTACACATTTAACAATACAATTTTTTCCTGTTTCATTCTTCAAAAAATTACAAAATTCAATACATGTATATCCAAAAACAGTACAAATATAAAAAACAGTACTTTTTCGTACTGTTTTAGGTATTGTGAATATAACAGTACATATTACAAAAACAGTACATGTACTGTTTAAAACAGTACGAATGGCAACCCTAGTTGTATGTCATACAAATATATTTATTTATTATCTGCAAAAAGCTAAAAATTATAACTTTTTTTAATGGGCGTGGCCCTGCCCACTTTTCTAATCACGAAATTATAAAGTCATGAGAGCTCAATATGTGTGCAAGGTTTCAGAAAAATCGGTCCAGTGCAAGTACCTCAAAATTATAACTTTTTTATGGGCGTGGCCCCGCCCACTTTCCTAATCACGAAATTATATAGTCATGACAGCTATATATATGTGTGCAAATTTTCAGAAAAATCGATCTAGTGCAAGTAGCTAAAAATGACAACTGTCTTTTTATGGGCGTGGCACTTCCTACTTTTCTAATCACGAAATTGTATTATAATGAGAGCTCAATATGTGTGTACAAAGTTTCAGAAAAATTGGTGAAGTCAAGTAGCTGAAAATGATAACTTTTTTTATGGGCGTCGCACTGCCCTCTTTTATAATCATGAAATTGTAAAGTCATGACAGCTTAATATATGTGCTAAGTCTCAGAAAAATCGTTCCAGTGCAAGTACCTCAAACTTATAATTTTTTTTTATGGGCGTGGCCCTGCCCACTTTCTTAATCACGAAATTATAAAGTTATGATAGCTCAATATGTGTGCAAAGTTTCAGAAAAATCCGTCCAGTGCAAGTACCTCAAAATTATAACTTTTTTATGGGCGTGGCCCCGCCCACTTTTTCCACCCATAAACACTCCCTGGAATGTGTACAACAACTTGCAAAAGTTTGAGTCCGATCGGTTTTACAGTTTCGGAGTCTATAGCTAACACACATACACACAGAGTTTCACTTTAATATATAAATATAGATTTATTTTAATGCAATCAAATATGATTTATGAATAACAACTTTTACTGAATAATTTAAAATATAATATTAATTTTAATTTACACATTCTCGTATATATTCTACATATGTAATATATTTGTTTAATGTACCTTTCTTCACTTTTTAAATTTTGAACTATATTTTTTGATATTTTTGAAATCCCAGTTGATAGTCTCAGTTCATAAATTCCGAATTCCGAATCAAACTAGTGCCGATTGGTATTCCTGTTGGGAGATATAAAAAATGGACAGTCCACCCGTAGATGCACGTGGTACGGAAGTAACCGACATCACCTTATGCTCGGTCCAGATGTCGCCTAGCGTTTGAGATTGGAGAGTGGTGGAGATATTCCCTAAGTCTAACTACACTTCCTTCTACTTAAGAATTCAAAGGCGGAAGACGGAGGACGAAAGATACGGATCACATTAAGTATGCGGAGAATCTTTCGTGACAGTATTCCGCAACAGGCACTTCGGAATAAGGGAGACGTTGAGCGAAAAGTAAAGAAAATTCATGTCCTTACTGTATTGTATGAAAAAGGCGTAGGTGGAATAGGGAACTGGAATCCTAAAAGAGACACTATGAGGGCCTTTAATAGTTACACGCGAAAGAAAGACAAAGACAGACCCTAGCTTTTGGGATGATTACAGGGAGAAGAAGAGGGAGCTGAAGAGAATTATATATATTCGGAAAGGAGTGATAGGAATTCTGCTCCAGTGTAAGGGATACACCGAAAGTAGAAGAACTGTAGAAAATGGGATCTAGAGACCCTGTTTTTAAAATCTTACTTATTTACAAATCGACAACAGCACATCAGAGACCAAGATCGAATGACTTTTGGGTTCCTATTAACGGGGGGCTAGTGAGACAGGCAAAGAGATGCTGATTGATGAAGGTTAGAAAGACAATTCTGTATTTTGCTTTATTTACGGCTGCAATAATGAATGGGAAATTTCATCCATTATTGCAGCGTGGCCTGAACACTCAATAGTGTTAATCCGGAAAATATTTGCATGCTTGTCTTAAAACTTGATACATGTTGTTTTTATAGGTAGGGTCCATCAAAAAAGTGTCTTGGTTCAAAATTGTTTTTGTTACAATTTTATTAAAAATGCCAAAATACTTTAAACAAGACCTATTTTTTTTGTTAAATCTGTTCACGATCTCAAATGCTCAAATTTTCTTAAACCGGGTCTGTATGAAATGTGAAAATACTTTTGAATACACATACAGTACGTTTTGCGGAAAGCATCGGTGCACATAGGGGTATTTTTCCAATATAGCCAGACATTTGGTCAAAAGCGAAGTTTAAGAAATATTAAAATTTAAGTACCCAGCTCGAAAGAGAACAAAATTTTGCATCCGCTAGTGAATTTTCAAGACTTTTGCTTAAGATTTGTCGTTTTAGGACACTGTTAAAGTCAAGAAAGTTGAGCTATTGCATGGGTTCTTATTGACATTTTACGGTTTTGAGGGGTTTAAAATATATTTTATGTGCATAAACGAAAAAAGACTTTACACTGACTTCTTTTTTTTTTTTGTAGGCACTTTCTTTGTATAACTTCAATATGCTATTAAAATATTTTCGTAAGTTTAGTCTTTTAATGAAAATGGGCGTCAAAGTTGGCGTGTCAATATAGTTATTGTTAATAAATACAACATAGATATTTCAATATAGTCCTTTATTCTTCCCGGAACTTTATCCATATAAAAATTATATGAATTTAACATAAAGCGATATATGGGAGGTA
The DNA here is from genome assembly GCA_941918925.1 of Phyto melanocephala. Lineage (NCBI taxonomy): Eukaryota > Metazoa > Arthropoda > Insecta > Diptera > Rhinophoridae > Phyto > Phyto melanocephala. The sequence continues at coordinate 47,000,853 of OW799235.1, forward strand.
GGCGTTAAAAAGGGCGTGTCACCTTAATTTTATGGTATAACAGTGACATTGACTAGAAAGCTATATGTGCGAAATTTCATCAAAATACCTCTAATTCTGTCGGTTTTATGATCATTTAAATTTTTTTGACAGTTGATTACGCGAAAAGTGGGCGTTTAAGTAGGCGAATAAATGTAATTTTTACTAATAAATTTAACTTAGATATTTCAATATAGTTCTTTATTCTTCCAAGAACTTTGTTCATGGAGAAATTACATGGAGAAAAAAGCGTAAAAGTAGGCGTGTCACCTTCATTTTCTGGCAAAACAATGATATTGACTGGAAAGCTATATGTACGATATTTCATAATTATACCTCTAATTTCATCGGTTTTATGAGCTTTTAAATTTTATTAAGAGCAGATTACGTAAAAAATGGGCGTTATAAAAGGCGTGTCGAAATAGTTTCTGCCAATAAACTCAACTTTGATATTTCAATATAGTCTTTTATTCTTCCAAAATCGTTATTCAAAGAGAAATTATATGTATTTGAGATAAAGCGTTACATGGGAGGTGGGCGTGTCACATTTATTTTTCGTTATTACAAAGCCTTTGACAAAAAAGCAATGTTTGCAAAATTTCTGAATCAAACATCTAATTTTGTCAGTTTCATTAAGTTTTAAATTTTGAATATACCGAAAAATACACTGTGCTGTATACATTTTCCTACATTTTGATCTATAACTCCTTTCCTAACTGACACATTTAAGCAATTTTCGGGGGGAAAATATTTTTCTTACTCAGGAAATATACATTCGAAGTTTCATGGCTCTATGTTAATGCGTTTGGATACAATTGCAGTTTATTCGATATTGGTTTTTTTACCTGCTCTTGCATTAGGACCTATAACTCACTTTCTAAAATTCCGATTTTGCCCATTTTCAATAAAAAAACAAACCTTGTGTATAAGAAATACTCTTACAAAATTTTAACCGCTTAGCTTTTTCGGTCCGACCTCTATCATGCTTTCAACAGATGGATAGACGGACGAAAATAGCTAGATCGTCATAAACTGAAACACAAATTAAGTCCTTCGACTGCCTAACTTAATCTTAATTTGTATATGAAAGATGGTAGCCTGGACGAATATGAAGCATAATAAGTTAGGCAGTCGAAATTACTGGTTGTAAAAAACTGATTTTTTGATTGTTTAACATTTATTTAATTTTCGATTAATTTCTAATTAGTTTTCATAAAAAAATTGTTTTTCATTAAATAAAAGTTTTTTATTTCGATTCGGTAGTTTTGATAATAGTTTATTATTCCTTTCAATAATTGTAAGAATATATAATATTTAAATATATATTAAACAAGTAAGAGTGCTATATTCTGCCGTGTCGGATCTGATAATACCCTTCACCATTATGTAGAAAGGTATAATCCCACATCGTAGCTAACCTATATTTCATCTTATACCCCATTTTTCTTTATTATTTCCGAAGCCATCCTCGATTCTAATGGTCAAGCCCATTTGATACCAACTTTGAGCGGGCTAAAGAAGTTAAATTAAAAAAAAAACAGATTTAACCCATATATAAATTTATTATCTGCCATTTTGTGGTGGCGGCCAACAACAATTTTAACTTTTTTTTAGTGCTTACATTGCGCTAGTCAAGTCGTTTCAGATGATACCAACATTGACTCTCTCGGTTGTCTAAAAGATTAGAGCCGGCTTTATCCAAAATTTTTCACAAATATCTCTGGAGGCTCATTATATACAAATAGTAGGAAATAATTTTTTGGCTGAAAAATTTTAATTTTGGTGGTAAAAATATGCGAAAAAAACAGAGGCAGCAGTGTTAATTTGCTCATATCTCAGAAAGTTATGGGGCGATTGTGCTGAATTTCAATAGCAATTCATTACCGGATATATTCAAGAGATTGATACAACACACAGATCTGAGGAACATATGGTTGCTTCTAAAAGTTGATTTCAACCAACACACGGACATACGGAAAGACCGACATGGCTTTATGGACCCTTCTATTCATAAGCTTTCAGAAAATATATACTTTATGGTGACAAAGCTATATATACCCTTGTGCACTATTTTATATAATAAATGTAAAGATTGGGTTTATGAAAAAATAATTTTACCCATTAATATTTTTGTTTTTTTTTTGTATTTCTATTTAATATTTTTTTGTTATTTAAATTGTTTTACTATTTTTATTATTTTATCTATAAAAAAAATTTGTTGTTTTCTTTTTAAATAAGAGATTGAGATAAGTACAATAGTTTATTATAAGATATTTAAAGGTTTCTAATTTAAGTAAAACTTCTGTGTTAATCACTCAAATATATGTTTCTAAAGGACACAGGTTTTTTTACCGACTTCTTAACTTTGACTGACAGCAGAACTTCAGCTGACCTTACTTCTGAGCAGTACTACCATCTTACATATATATATATATATACATATCTTATGGCGGGTCGATTTAAAAATAGCACATCGTCATAAATTTTGACTCGATTGAGGAACTCTAAATGAGTGAAAGTAAGATTTTTCAAAATTGGACCCTTTGAGTCAAAAGTCGGAACATCAAAATACATTGCAGAGGTATGGTTTCTTCGGCAAAGTTTCTTATTTTGATCCCTAGAATACGATTTTCCTTGCAATTTGAGCGATTTTTTTGCCCCCATACAAATCGACGTGCCCTAATAAATGTATATATATATTCACCACAAAATGATCACTTAATAAAGTATTTTAGTTTTTGCTAAAAATAGTTATTTTATTTGTATTTATATGTAACTAGCCAAGCCCGGAGCGCGTTGCTACGCCCCTTAATGAATAAAAATGCATTCTGAATTTTAATTGAATATGTGCAAGAAGCTAAAAATTATAACTTTTTTTTAATGGGCGTGTCACCTCCCACTTTTCTAATCACGAAACTGTATAGTCATAATAGTTCAATATGTGTGCAAAGTTTCAGAAAAATCGGTCAAGTGAAAGTAGCTAAAAATGATAACTAATTTTTTATGGGCGTAGCCCCGCCCACTTTTTGCCACCCATAAACACTCCCTGGAATGTGTACAACAACTTTCCAAAGTTTGAGTCCGATCGGTTTTACAGTTTCGGAGTCTATAGCTAACACACAGACAGAGTTTCACTTTTATATATAAAGATTGATTACTTAATTACTAGAATCTTCATTTCATGTTGTTTGCTTATGCATATTATTATTGCCTTGCAGTTTATTTGTTTTGATTACTTAACTTATACGCCTGAGTTCTGCATTCCGAGTGACATTAAATCACTCGGAAATGCCATGAAATTGTTGTTATAAACAATAACAATTAAAACCCTTCACACAGTATAAAAGGGTATATATAGGTTTGTTATTCCATGTGAAATTTCTACAATTTTCTTTTCCGACCCCATAAAGTATTTATTTTCTGAAAGCTTATAAACAGGGGAGTCTATTAAGCTCTGTCAGTGTATGTTGAAATCAACTTTTTTAAACCCACCACATCTCCTGGACCCGGGTGAAGTATTAAAATATCAGAAATATTCATCGGTACATAAACAACAGAGATAAGACCAAAAACCTACGGCCACCTCGTTTTCTATAACACAAAAACCACATACAAACGTGGTATACTGGTCAGAGTGAACGTGGGATCCCAGCTAAGCCAAAAAAAAAAAAAAATTATATTTCATATATATATGTATGTATATTTGTTTAGTGTTTTTTTTTAATTTTTTTTTTGTATATTTTTTTTGTAACAGACATACATTAACTCAATTTATAATTTTACAGTGAGATTTTTATACCCTTCACACAGTGAGCAAAAACCCACGACCACTTCGATTTTTTTCACAAAAACAACATTACAAAAACAACGTACATACATAGAAAAGTGTATACTGGTTAGAGTAAACGTGGCATCGAATCCCAGCTGAGCCAAAAAAAAATTTTGTTTTTTTTATATATTTTTTTGTCATTTTTTTTTATACCCTTCACCTGTGGTGCACAAGGGTATATATAGTTTTGTCATTCCGTTTGTAATTTCTACAATTTTCATTTCCGACCCCATAAAGTGTATATTTTCTGAAAGCTTATGAATAGAGGAGTCGATTAAGCCCTGACCGTCCGTCTGACCGTGTGTTGGTTGAAATCAACTTTTAGAAGCAACTGTATGTTCCTCAGATCTGTATATGGTATTAATCTCTTGGAAATATCCAGGAATGAATCGCTATTGAAATTCAGCACAATCGCCCCATAACTTTTTGAGATATGAGCAAAAAACCACGACCACCTCGTTTTTTCTCACAATTACAACAACAACATACATACATACATACATACATACATACATACATGTAAAAAACATACCAAACAAAAAAAATTACAAAAAAAAAATATTAAAAATAGAAAAAAAAAATTATAAAAAAAAATTAAAAAAAAAAAATTTTTTTAAAAAAAAATTTAAAAAAATTTTTCAAAAATTTTTCTAAAAAACTTTTTTAAAAAAATTTAAAAAAAATATAAAAAAAAAAAATAAAATATAAATAATATATTAAATAAAATAAAATAAAATTTTTTTGGCTCAGCTGGGATTCGATGCCACATTTATTCTAACGTGTACGTATGCACGTATTTTATATGGGATGAATGGTGGTACAAACATTGTTATTGCATGACTACACGTTGTGAAGGGTATATAAGATTCGGCACGGCCGAATATAGCACTGTTACTTGTTTTAATTTTTTTTTTATTTTATTTTTTGTTTTATATTTATTATTTATATTTTAATTGTTTTTTTTAAATTTTTTTTTAAATTTTTATACATACATATTTCATATGAGATGAATGGTGATACAAACTACTGTTATTGAATGACTACACGTTGTGAAGGGTATATAAGATTCGGCACGGCCGAATATAGCACTCTTACTTGTTTTATATACGTATGTTTTTTATATGTATTTATGTACTTATTTCATATGAGATGAATGGTGATACAAACAATTGTTATTGCATGACTACACGTTGTGAAGGGTATATAAGATTCGGCACAGCCGAATACAGCACTCTTACTTGTATTTAGATTATTCATTTCCCTAGTTTTGTTTATTTATGTGAAATATTTATACTTTTTTTGTTTACATAGATCAGCAAACAAGCGCGGATCCAGGGAAGGTATATTTCCCCCCAAATGGTTAAAATATAAAATAATGTATTGACTTATTTGATAAATAAATGTTTCGACATTTTTTTTTGTGCTATTCCCACAAACTTAACAACTCGATTTCTAAAAGCAACAAGGTGCCAATTATACAAAAAGTTGTATCGTTTGTTAAAGAAACGAAAAGATTCATCCCAAGCGAAATACGGTTTTGGTAAAGTACTTAGGAGCCAAATTGTCACCATTGTGCGAAACAAGATGGGTTGATCGTAATGATTCCATTTTACAATTTAAAGCGAATATAGAAAATATAATAGAGGATCTGATAAATATATTCAAGTAAAAAGACAGGGAAACATCTTCAAACGCTTTTTTACTAAGAAATTTATTAAGCACATGCGAATTTTTGTGTAGATAATATATTCTAAGTGATATACTTACTTTTACATAACCGCTAACTGTAATGCTACAAAAACAGGACAAAGATTTAAAAAGAAAAACTTAATGTGTCTTGAAAAAGAGTTTTAATATAATTTTTAAAGAAACACAGAAGATTTGCTTTGGTATAAAAACTCCAGTTTTATTTATTTATTTATTTGAGTCTATGGATTCTAGATCCTTACAGACTATAAAGCAGTACATATACAATATTTAATATTAGTTATTCAAAAACAAAATAATTTTACATTTCACAATATTAACATTTAAGGAAAACCCAATATGTTGATAAAGTTTATTGAACTCGGTACAAATCCTTAAAAACGGATCGAAGTTGGCATAATTCGTTCTGAAAACTTTGACTGATAGCGGACAAAAATGACGTGTAGAACGAGATGGTACATTAAAAACTATATTCACTATTAGGAAATCAGAGCACATACATCCTTTTATTAAATTTAGAACAAACATAACATTAAGCATTGTTCTTCGACTTTTTAAAGTTGGCAGCTTTGCTAGTGCAAGTCTACTTGTATAAGGCGGCAGGTTCAGCAGTTCAGCTTTATTAAGTTAAGTCTACACTATAAATTAAAAGCTTCTATATCCTTTTGTAAGAGGGTGTAATCAGCGTATTTATTATAACTTAGGAATATTTTTACGTCGTCAGCATACATAGTAACGTTTCAGAATTTAATAGTATTTGGTAGATCATAAATAATTAAGAAAAACAGCAATGGACCAAGATGACTTCCCTTAGGAACACCAAAAACAACGGCTATTGGTTTATAGATAATGTTTTTAAAACGAACATTTTGTTTTATATTTGCCAAGTACGAATAAATCCACTTAAAGGAGTTCTGTGTAAATTCCATTACATCAAGTTTTTTTTATTAGAAGTTTATGGTTAACTTTATCAAAGGCTTTTGTTCAATAAAACCACGATTTACAAGCGTAGTAAACTGCAACAGATTTGTAACAGTCGAACAACCCTTACGAAAACCACGTTGTAAAGGAGACAATAAAGATGTGACATGATGGCAAAGATGATCAGTTATACTATAATTAGCGATATTATTTCTGCAGCCAGACTTAAACAATGGTATAATGAAAGAGTACTTCTACATAGTAGGAAATAACCGGATTTTATTGACTTATTGAAAAGTATTGTAAGAGGAGAAACGAAAGCCTCAGCACATTTAATAAGAAGGCTACTCGGAATTCCATCAGGGCCATATTTATAGGAAAATTTGAGATTTTTTAATCTGCTAAAAACCGTTGATTCATCAAGAAATGGAATTGATATAGCTGAATTTGATAATTCTATTAGTAGATAGGATTTTGATTCGTCAGATATAGCGTCAGAATAAGTGGTAGAAAAAAAGTCAGCAAACAGATTACTTATTATTAAGTCATCATTGGATTCAGTATTAAGGTACTTCATAACAGTTGGAAATCCAATTGTCCTTCTTTTGTAATTAACAAACTTGTAGAAGCTCTTTGGATCAGTTTTAAAATTTTGAGGAATTTTATTAAAGTAACTCAAGTAGCAAGACTGATTCATTGAATTATATTGTACACGAATCACCGAATATTTGGCATAATCGATAGAAGATCCAGACTTTTTATATATTTTATAAAGCTTGTTTTTTATTTTTAACGGTAGAGAGATACTTGGAGTTCCACGATGGGCCAGATTGTTTTAAAACAATGTTTTCGGAGTTGCTTGATTTATAAAGGGTGATTTTTTAGCTATTATTATTTTGGCAACACTGGTTTAAACAGCTGACGCACGTTTCCTGTTTTGTTTCACTGTCAAACATCTTCAGTTTGGTCTATAATTTAACCATGAATCGTCTTACAAACGAACAACGCTTGCAAATTATTGAATTTTATTATCAAAATGTGTGCTCTGTTAATAAAGTTCATCGCGCGCTTCTTTTCGAAAAATTGTGTTCAGCGACGAAGGTCATTTTTGGCTCAATGGGTACGTTAGTAAGCAGAATTGTCGATTTTGGAGTGAAGATCAGCCAGAAGCATTGCAAGAGCTACCAATCAGCGTTACCGTTGGATATTTTCAAAAAGTATCAAAAGTGGCAACAAAAAAGGGATTTTTTTGTTTTAAGGGGCACCTCTTTAAAAATCAAAAAAAAAATCCCACCAAAACTTTTTTTTTTAAGTATTTTGTTAAATTTATTTAAAATAACATATTAAAAATACTAAAAAAACATAACAAAAATATTATTAAATGATTATAAAACAAAGAAATGTTCATGACATTGTTCCATTAAATGGGAGATATATACATATGTATGCCTGTATTGAATACATTTGATTTAATTTATTTGATATTTTAAATAATATACAAAAATATGTATTAGTATGTGTATATACATATGTATTAAATACATACGCTTTAGTTATATACGTTGTATACAATTAATTATTTTAAAAATGGCTTCTATACTTTTGTATAAGTTCTTCACTTGAAACCCAATTTTCAAGGCATATAGTATCTAACAAACTTAAGGACCAAAGGCATGGATTCGCAAGTATTTACATTTAGCCTGTTTGTTACTATATTTTTGATTAAAGCTAACTTAGAAAAAACACGCTCAGCAGAAGCACTGCTGTGTGGCAATGTGAAAATATAACATATGAATTAGTTTAGGTTTAAATATATGCATTCATCAAGTGTATTTTTTATTTTCCCTATTACCCGCCAAAAAAAACTTCAGCATTAGACATTTTAAATATGTGTTCATAATTCTGTCATTAACTTTACTTTCTAGTAATTTCATTTCATTTATAAAAGCATCTGGGTCAGTTATTATATCATTAAACTCTGAAACTAATTCGAAATTGTTTATATCTTGGTTAGACGCTATAAATAATGGGTCTAAATACTTCAATAAATTGAGTTTTTTGTTTTTTATATCAGTTCTTGTAACAAATTCATTACACAATTTTTGATAAAAACTAAGTATTTTAGTTTTGATGCCAATTATACAAATTTTAGAAAAAAATTTCAGTACACAGTGGTTCGGTTTCGGCTTCATGACCTATATATATATTTATTTATTTATTTAATTAAGTCTATGAACATGTATCCTTACAGACTATTATATAAAATTGAATTTAAACATGTACATACAAAACATTTAATTATTCAAAAACTAAATTATTTTACGTTTAATAACATTTTCAAAGAAAAATCGATTAAATGATACATTTCATTAAAATTCTCACATAATTTTCTCAATGGATCGGCACAAGCATAATTTGTATGGGAAAATGTAAGATACAAAGGTATAAAATAACGGGTTGTACGAAGTGGAATATTAAAATTAATGTTACTCAAAAGAAAATCAGAAATAATGTCACCATTTATCAGGTTTATCAAAAAAGGCACACTTAGCATAGATCTACGGCTTTTCAAAGTAGGCAATTTGATTAAAGCTAGCCTGGTTTCGTATGGCGGTAGGTTCATAAGATAGCTTCCAAAAGATCCAAAAGACAAAACAGGAGAAATTGCTTCTGCACAGATTCGATGCGATCAACATGGACATTACATTTGGGGTCCCAAACAACAGATCCATACTCCAATATTGGTCTTACTAAAGATATATATAACTGTTTAGTAACACCTGGATCGGAAAATTCTTTTGACCATCGTTTTATATAAGCAAGCACTCCACGCGCTTTGTTAACGATCATGGTTATATGTTTGCGGAAATCTAATTTAGGATCAAGTAAAATTCCAAGATCCATAAATTCATCAACCGATTCAAGGTAAATTCCATTTAACGTATAATTAACTGGAGAACAGCAACTTCGGTAGAAGCACATATATTTGCATTTTTTTATATTTAGTTCCATCAGGTTAATTTTGCACCAGTTATTGAAGCGATCCAAATCTTGTTGTAGGTAAACTTGATCATCAGATATCTTATAGCTTAGAAAAATTTTTACATCGTCAGCATACAAAAGAATATTGCAGAGTCTTATTACAGCTGGTAGATCATTTATAAACATGGTAAAGAAGAGTGGGCCTAGGTGACTGCCTTGAGGAACTCCAGAATTAACTAAAATTTTCTTAGACATAGTATTCTTAAAACATACGTTTTGTGTTCTACCAGAGAGATACGTTTTTATCCAATTGCAAGTACGTTCAGTAAAACCCATTGATTTTAGCTTAAAAAGAAGGAGGTCATGATTGACCTTGTCGAATGCTTTGCTAAAATCTGTATATATAATATTAGTACGTTGAGTACTAGTAAATCCTTTACCTATCAAGGTAGTTAATTACAAAATGTTTGTCATTGTTGAGCAACCTTTCCTGAAACCATGCTGGGTCGGAGACAACAATGATGACAACTCATAAGAAAGGAAATTAGATAAACATTTTTCAAAGAGTTTAGGTATGGCACTTAATTTTGCAATACCTCTGTAGTTCATAATATTTGATTTATTCCCTGATTTAAATAAGGGAATAATATAGGATTCCTTTCAAAATTGGGGAAAGTTCCCATATTTTATTGACGCATTAAAGATAATTGTTAAAAGAACAGCCAAGGAGTGTGCACAGTTTGTTAAAATACAAGATGGAACACCATCTGGTCCACTGTAAACCTTTTATGGAGGTAACAATGTCGGAAATATTTATAAGGGAAAATGAAATTGACTGATCAAAAATATTTCCTAAAATATAAGCTAGTCCAGCCTAAATTTATTCATGTAAATAAAAATCAATTTTATTACATTTATCCCGACGTTTCGTCAATATTTGTTGACTTTTTCAAGGGAATCTATTAAAAAACTTTATTTAACAAAATTTTTTCTATTACAAAAACATATAACAATTAAGACTTACAGTAAATAAACAAGGAATTTTTATAACATTACAAATTTAACATTTAGCCGGAACGTTTAAGTTTTTATTTATTTAAATATAAAATTATTCTATTTGTTTACTATATTGCAACTCTATAACTGTCATTAATATTGTCCGTGTCTTGTTTTAAATTCATTGTCTTTTCTCTTTTCTGTTGTATTCTTAAGCTCTCAATAGTGTACCTTTTCCTTTCAATATTTTCTTTATTTAGTATTTTTACACCTTCTAAATCAACTATATGACCTGTATCAAATACATGTTGTGCCAGTGCTGTGGTTTGTTTATGTTTCTCTATGTCTTGTTTATGTTCTTTAATTCTGGTTTCCAAACTTCTTTTTGTTGTGCCAATATAAAATAAGTCACAGTTGTTGTTGTTGTTTCCTTTACATTTGATTTCATATACAACGTTGTTTTGTTGTTGTTTTTCAATTGGCGCTTTAACTTTTGTAAATATTGTATTTAGTGTAATGTTTGGTTTGTAGGCGAAATTTAGATTTTTATTTTCAAATATTCTTTTGATGTTTTTATTGTCAGTTAAACCAGGGATGAACCGTACACTGTAAAAATGTTTATCTGCTTCGTTGTTTGAAGAGTTATTTGTGTTATTTAATTTTCTGGATGTTGTTTCTATTAATATGTTTATTAATTTTAAAGGAAAGCTATTTTCCTCTAATGTCTTAATTATGTGATTAATATTTTTATTATGAAATTGTTTATTGCTGATTTGTAAAATATTACGAATAAAGTTTTTGGCTGTATTAATAATTTGATTTTTATGGTGTGTTGAATAGAAGTTTATAATTCTGCCTGAAGATGTATCCTTCGTGTACCAATCCAATATTAATATGTCGTCAGTTTTATAAATCTTAGTGTCCAAGAAAGTTATAGCGTTGTTATTTTCAAGTTCCATTGTGAATTGTATTTTAGGATGATATTCATTAAAAACTTTTAAGATTTCATCCCTTTCGTCAATTTTAACTACTGCTAGAAAGTCATCTACATATTTAGTTATGTATTTGATGTTGATATTTTTATTTCTTAATACTTGTAAAGTTTCGTCCAAGAGATCATCTAACACAATATCAGCAATCGTTGGAGAAAGTGGGTTTCCCATTGGCATGCCAAATATCTGATTAAAAAACTCTTTTTGATATGTGAAATAGTTGTTGTCATTAAGACAAAAGTTCAGAATTTTTAGAAAGGTCGATTTTTGTATTTTTGTGTGGTTCTTAAGAATATTCCATTTTTTTGTTATGATTCTAATTGCCTTATTTATAGGGATGTTAGTAAATAGGGAAATTACGTCCAAGGAAATTAGAATTTCTCTATTTTCTATTTTAATATCCTTTAGTTGTTGTACAAGTCGTAATGAATTTCGAATATTATATTTGTCAACTATTATATTCCTTAAAATTTGGCCGATATATTTAGATAATTTATAGCATGGGACTTGTGTAGAGGAGACAATCGGTCGTAATGGTGTTTCCGGTTTGTGTATTTTTGGAAGTCCGTAAATTCGTGGGGCAGTAGCTGCGGTACACATTAGAGTTCTTTTCTGCCATTCGTCAATATATTTATTTTTCATTAACTCAGATATAATATTGTTGTTCTGTTTCTGAAGCTTAGTAGTTGGATCCTCTCTAATTTGTCTATATGTGTTCTTGTCATTTAAGAGTTGGTCCATTTTTTCCTTATATTCTTCCTTATATAAGGCTACCGTTTTATTTCCCTTGTCTGCTTGGATGAGAACTATGTTTTTATGCTTATTTAAAAAATCCTTAGTTTTTTTGTAAGCAGTGAGTATAAATTTTTCCCTTCCTGTACTTTGTAGATTTCTCTTAAACATTGTTATGTTATTTGCTAATCTTGTCCTAATTACGTCCTTTTCCCTTTCTTCATTGTCTTTTAATTCCTGTATACAAAACTCTAAGTCTGCTATTGTGTGAATTGGAGAAAAATTATTATCATTAATCGGAAGTGCAAATTTTTTGCCTAGTGATAAAATCCACTTTATTTCATCCGGTATGTGGATGTTTGTCCTATTTGTGAACCAATTATTATTCAGTTTGAAACCGTATATTTTAAACTGTTTTTCTTTCAGTGTGTCTAGTTTAGTGATTTGTTTATTATTGTTAATCCTTCCCAAATATCTCATTCTATTTTCTTGTTTTCCCGTAAAAGTGGTGAAGTCTTCAGTGGTCAGTAATTTGGTCATTTCATTTTTGATATGAAACATTCTCCTTTTTATAATAATGATATTTGTGTTTGTTTGGGATATTTCTAAATTAATGATTTTTTTATGAAAGTTGTATTCTATTTTCTTTAATTTGTTTTTAATCGTTGTACATCTAAATAGTTGTGTTACCTTTGTTGTTGTGTTTTTCGTATGGTTAGGTATTATACCATAATTTCTGCATGATAATATAAATTTTAATCTGTTTTGTTGTTGTGTTAATCTTTTGAGTTCGTTGCAGTATTCTTTTAAAATTTTACATGTTTCATTTCCATACTTATATGTTATATGTTTAAAGTAGTTCCTCATGTTGTTTCTTTTCGGCAAGCTTTCCGATGAATTTGTTTGATATGAATGTTTGGCTAGTATTAAAATCTTTATCAAAAATATTTCCTAAAATATAAGCTAGTCCAGCCTAAATTTATTCATGTAAATAAAAATCAATTTTATTACATTTATCCCGACGTTTCGTCAATATTTGTTGACTTTTTCAAGGGAATCTATTAAAAAACTTTATTTAACAAAATTTTTTCTATTACAAAAACATATAACAATTAAGACTTACAGTAAATAAACAAGGAATTTTTATAACATTACAAATTTAACATTTAGCCGGAACGTTTAAGTTTTTATTTATTTAAATATAAAATTATTCTATTTGTTTACTATATTGCAACTCTATAACTGTCATTAATATTGTCCGTGTCTTGTTTTAAATTCATTGTCTTTTCTCTTTTCTGTTGTATTCTTAAGCTCTCAATAGTGTACCTTTTCCTTTCAATATTTTCTTTATTTAGTATTTTTACACCTTCTAAATCAACTATATGACCTGTATCAAATACATGTTGTGCCAGTGCTGTGGTTTGTTTATGTTTCTCTATGTCTTGTTTATGTTCTTTAATTCTGGTTTCCAAACTTCTTTTTGTTGTGCCAATATAAAATAAGTCACAGTTGTTGTTGTTGTTTCCTTTACATTTGATTTCATATACAACGTTGTTTTGTTGTTGTTTTTCAATTGGCGCTTTAACTTTTGTAAATATTGTATTTAGTGTAATGTTTGGTTTGTAGGCGAAATTTAGATTTTTATTTTCAAATATTCTTTTGATGTTTTTATTGTCAGTTAAACCAGGGATGAACCGTACACTGTAAAAATGTTTATCTGCTTCGTTGTTTGAAGAGTTATTTGTGTTATTTAATTTTCTGGATGTTGTTTCTATTAATATGTTTATTAATTTTAAAGGAAAGCTATTTTCCTCTAATGTCTTAATTATGTGATTAATATTTTTATTATGAAATTGTTTATTGCTGATTTGTAAAATATTACGAATAAAGTTTTTGGCTGTATTAATAATTTGATTTTTATGGTGTGTTGAATAGAAGTTTATAATTCTGCCTGAAGATGTATCCTTCGTGTACCAATCCAATATTAATATGTCGTCAGTTTTATAAATCTTAGTGTCCAAGAAAGTTATAGCGTTGTTATTTTCAAGTTCCATTGTGAATTGTATTTTAGGATGATATTCATTAAAAACTTTTAAGATTTCATCCCTTTCGTCAATTTTAACTACTGCTAGAAAGTCATCTACATATTTAGTTATGTATTTGATGTTGATATTTTTATTTCTTAATACTTGTAAAGTTTCGTCCAAGAGATCATCTAACACAATATCAGCAATCGTTGGAGAAAGTGGGTTTCCCATTGGCATGCCAAATATCTGATTAAAAAACTCTTTTTGATATGTGAAATAGTTGTTGTCATTAAGACAAAAGTTCAGAATTTTTAGAAAGGTCGATTTTTGTATTTTTGTGTGGTTCTTAAGAATATTCCATTTTTTTGTTATGATTCTAATTGCCTTATTTATAGGGATGTTAGTAAATAGGGAAATTACGTCCAAGGAAATTAGAATTTCTCTATTTTCTATTTTAATATCCTTTAGTTGTTGTACAAGTCGTAATGAATTTCGAATATTATATTTGTCAACTATTATATTCCTTAAAATTTGGCCGATATATTTAGATAATTTATAGCATGGGACTTGTGTAGAGGAGACAATCGGTCGTAATGGTGTTTCCGGTTTGTGTATTTTTGGAAGTCCGTAAATTCGTGGGGCAGTAGCTGCGGTACACATTAGAGTTCTTTTCTGCCATTCGTCAATATATTTATTTTTCATTAACTCAGATATAATATTGTTGTTCTGTTTCTGAAGCTTAGTAGTTGGATCCTCTCTAATTTGTCTATATGTGTTCTTGTCATTTAAGAGTTGGTCCATTTTTTCCTTATATTCTTCCTTATATAAGGCTACCGTTTTATTTCCCTTGTCTGCTTGGATGAGAACTATGTTTTTATGCTTATTTAAAAAATCCTTAGTTTTTTTGTAAGCAGTGAGTATAAATTTTTCCCTTCCTGTACTTTGTAGATTTCTCTTAAACATTGTTATGTTATTTGCTAATCTTGTCCTAATTACGTCCTTTTCCCTTTCTTCATTGTCTTTTAATTCCTGTATACAAAACTCTAATGTTCAGCAATAGGATACGGATATGTAATTGTAGAATTGTAAAGTTGATCAGAATATGTGGATGCAAAAAAATTAGCAAACATATTACTAATAGTTGCATCATCAGTAGATTCTTCATTCAAGTATTTCATCACATTTGGGTAACAAGAAGATTTTCTTTTAGAGTTTACGAACTTATAGAATGATTTTGGATCACGTCTAAAATTTAACTTCATTTTAGCAAGATAATTAGAATATAATTTTGAGTTAAGTAGATTATATTCAGCACGGGCAACACAGTATTTACCATAATCGAGCGTAGTACCAGATGTTTTGTAAATTTTCTATCGCTTATTTTTTAGGTTTTTTAGTTTAGATAGATGCTTAGAATTCCACGGAGGACCAGAATAAACACGCTTAGCAAATTTAGGAACGCATACTTCAAAATAACTTTGTACGGTTTTGTAAAATACATTTATTATATTATCCACTGATGCTAGGTTACCATTAGATAAAGATAACAATTGAAGCCAATTTGTTTTGGTGAAATAGTAGTTCAGGTCATCATAATTAGTTCTATTAAAGCAGTATACTTTTCTTCTATTCTCAGGTGAATTATAAAATATGGGTGTTGACAGGTACAAACTTATTTCAAGCGTAGGATGGTAGCGGTCCTCTGGGTTTACAATTGGTGTAGCACGAATTTGAGAGCAGTTATGAAAGATTTCTTTAATGTATAAAACATTGTTAAAATCAATTGCTTCGAGTTCTGTTGTAATTATATACTCTTTTCTTAAAAAATTTTTGTAAATCTCTATTAAAATGTCTTTGGTTGAAGAAACAAGATATATTATTTGAAAATTTTTGTTAAATTTGTTCATAGTTTTTAAAATATAAGTTAGAAATTTTAAATATGTTTTGTTTACAGGCGACAAAGAGTCTAGAATAACACGAATTTTTTCTAAATTAGAAGCACATTTTTCTTCAAATTGTGCCTGGATAAAATAGTGCTGCAGAACCGACCACTGCTCCAGAATTCTTGTTGCAACAGATTCAAATGATAGCCATCTAGTATCACTTAGCCTTTGTATTTTATGTTCAGGTACATCAAAAATACCTTGCAGCTCCTTCAAATCGTGTTGTCTTTTTGCATTCTTAAAATACTTGAAACCTTTTTAAGTAACTGTTCAACATCATTTGGAATGCACGATAATGATGCATTCTTCACTAGATTTGTAGAATGGCGCACACAGCCGATATGAAATCAATGCAGAATCTTTTTCTTTAATATTGTTGCTACACCATTTTTTTCTCCACCATTGTAGATGCGTTATCTGTAGCAAGACCTATTAAATTTTTTAGTGGAATTTGTTTTTCTTTTAGTGATGACAATATGGAGTTACAAATTTCTTTTCCAGAACCATCACTTTGCTGCACTAACCGAAAGAAGCTATCAACAGTGTTTTCTTTGGAACTATCAAACTGCCTAACCACCAGCACCAAACATTTTTCCGTAGAAATATCCGTAGTTTCATCAATTATTAGGCTAAAACATTGATTTTTTCATTTTTCCACCATTTTAAGTAGTCCTTCTTTGCCGAGGAACTAAGCAATCTCTTTTGATTTGGTACGGCTACATGATACCTACCACAAATGTATGTTTTAACAAGTAACAGTGCTATATTCGGCCGTGCCGAATCTTATATACCCTTCACAACGTGTAGTCATGCAATAACAATTGTTTGTATCACCATTCATCTCATATAAAATACGTATTAAAAAATTTTTTAAAAAAAATGTAAAAAAAATATTTAAAAAAATAATAAAATATAAATAATATATTAAATAAAATAAAATAAATAAATTCGATGCCACGTTTACTTCAACCAGTATGTATGTAGGTTGTTGTTGTAATTGTTAAAGAAAACGAGGTGGTCGTGGTTTTTTGCTCATATCTCAGAAAGTTATGGGGCGATTGTGCAGAATTTCAATACCGATTCATTCCTGGATATTTCCAAGAGATTGATACCATATAGAGATCTGCGGAACATATAGTTGCTTCTAAAAGTTGATTTCAACCAACACACGGACAGACGGTCAGGGCTTAATCGACTCCTCTATGCATAAGCTTTCAGAAAATATATACTTTATGGGGTCGGAAATGAAAATTGTAGAAATTACAAACGGAATGACAAAGCTATATATACCCTTGTGCACCACAGGTGAAGGGTATAAATATACCTGAATCGATGTTTTATTCATTTAAGTATTTATATAAGTGCCTTTTCCACAAACAACAAATTTTTTAATTAGTTTTAAAATTTACAAATGTATATAAACAGTTTTTTCTATTGAGCTTGAGATCACTTTTCTTAATAAAAAATAGTTTTAATTTTATTTTCCGATATTTCGCTACCACATTGGGTAGCTTCTTAAGGGAAAGTTTTTAAAATTTTTAACAATTAACAATTAAAATAGTAGAATTGTTAAAAAACAATTTTTTTTTTTTAAAGAAGAAGAAGAAGCAGATTGTGTTTATTCACAGTATATGTATGTATGTACATCATATGCACAGTTTTTAAAACCTAAAAATTTTCAGCACTTATTTATAAACCTTAAATTTAATTCAAAAGTTTGTAAAATAAAGTTCGTATAAAAATTTCTTTTATAATCCTTTAACATGTCTAATTATGGAATAAGGAAGATTTTGTTTCGACATACGTACATACTTACATACATAGTAAGTACAGTATTTTTCGGTTAATTGACCCTACGGTTAATTGGTTTCCACGCTTAATTGAACCACATGATCGGAAAAAAATATTGCATACGAAAACTATGTAAATTTCCTCGGATAATTGAACACGGTTATTTGATTTTCCCGCTTAATTGGTTCAAAATTCATGTCATCAAAAATAAATTTCCTCTTACTTTTACCCGGTTAATTGCATTATTATTGAAAAATAATCTGGCATTTTTGTACATACATATTTGACATCATTTGTGAAAAACACTGGGTGGCATCTCTACTATGTATGTAATTGAAAACATATGTTTATTGCTAAAGGCTATAATACACGGCATGTTTTTTACATCTGACTTTAAAATTTGTGAGACATACAGTGGCCGACAAAAGTCTACGTACGACCACAATTTTTGACATTTTAGAAGCCTTAAAACGTTAAATAAAAAACTAATGATGCAGTTTTGTTCCAAATTCAATTTTATTAATATGAGCAAAAAAAATATATTTTCCAACATTAACTTAAAACATTATCCAAGAAAAACAATTAAAATACGTTGACAAAAGTCTACATACGATATTCAAGATAACATAAAAACTTTTTTCAAGTTATAAAAACTACCACTAATTTTTAAAATTAATACTTAGTTGGGCCACCATGGGCATCTATGACTGCCTGTAACCTTCTTGGCATCGAATTAACTAAATTTTCTAACTCTGTAGATGAAATATTTTGCCATTCTTCTTGAAGCTTCAGTCTAAGCATTGGGGCACTAGTAATATTATGATTTCGGATTTTTTGTTGTAGTATCTCCCACACGTGCTTAATAATGTTCAAGTTCGGACTTTGTGGTGGTGTGTACAACTGTCGTGGAGCATGGTACAGCAACCAATCTTTGACAATTAACGCCGTATGCTTCGGATCGTTGTCTTGTTGGAATATCCAACTTTCACCAAGACTTAAATTATCAACCATTGTTTCAAATTTTGTTCTAGAATAGATTTGTATTGATACCGATCCATATTACCCTCAATAAAAACCAGGTTTCCTACTCCAGAAGCAGCCACAGCACCCCAAACCATTACACTACCTCCGCCGTGTTTAACTGTACTAACTAAGTTTTTAGGATCGAACGCTGTATTTATTTTTCGCCAAACTTTATCTCTCCCATGACTTCCAAATATGTTATATTTGGATTCGTCAGCGAATAAAACTCGTTTCCAGAAATCAAATCCCTTTTTAGTATGCTTTTTAGCAAACTCCAGACGAAGTTTACGATTTTTTCACTTATTTGGAGTTTTTTCTAGGAGTTCTGCTGTGGTAACCATTATTTAAGGTTCTTTGTATGGTTAGTGGATGTAAAATTATTTCTGATCTTCTGGCTAGCTCTTCGGCCTATTTCGAAGCATTCACCTCAGGCCTCAGGTCTCATCGATTGAGTTTCTTTGGACGACCACTACGCAGCTTACTTTCAATACTACCAGTGCTTTTATAATTGCTAAATATTGTTTGAACAGTAGAATTACTTAAATTTAATAGCTTGATATTTCACCAAATGATTTTTTTTTTTTTCATTTCATTTACAACTAAATTTCTTACTTCAATTGAAATTTCTTTGCGACAAGTTATTATTCCGTTTTAATATTAACTAAATCACTCTAATTCACTACTAAAAAGAATGTAAATCAATCCTTTAAAGCAATAACAGAAGTAAAAAATAAATAACGGCACTTTTCTGTTCGTATTCAACAACAGTAACAATTGCTTGTTTGTCGTATGTAGACTTTTGTCAACGTATTTTAATTGTTTTTCTTGGATAATGTTGGAAAATATATTTTTTTTTGCTCATATTAATAAAATTGAATTTGGAACAAAATTGCATCATTAGATTTTTATTTAACTTTTTTAGACTTCTAAAATGTCAAAAATTGTAGTCGTACGTAGACTTTTGTCGGCCACTGTATGTAAATCTACATTTCTGTCAAAATTGTACTTTTACGCTGACTGCTTTGCAGCAGCAGAGATTTCTGCCAACGACTGATCTCACATGTTTTTACAGAAGAAAATAGAGTGCACTCTAATTAAAATTTTGTCAGATGTCTCAACCAGTGAACGAAAAGAAACGAAACGAAACACAGTACAAATCATCTAAGTCAGAAACTTTTCAATTTTCATGAATCGTTTTGTTTGCGAGCAAAACAAAACCACAAACTTTTCAATGCAAAAGAGCATAAACAAAACAATTCGGGTTTTGTACTTAGGCTTTGCTTTGACGGTATGTTTCGTATGAGTACGAAACAAGAATGAAACGTTTGCAGAACAAAAAGGTTATAACAATCATAATAACAATGCACCATTACCAATTCGCAAACTATAGTCAGTGACTTCATATCGTTATTAGGATCATAAAATTAATGTAGGTAGGTAAAATGTTAAAAAATTCTCAACAACAAGCAGCAATAAACATGTAGATTTTTTCATGTAAAGAGCAAATCAATCAGCAAACGTTTTGAAACGTTTGCAGAAAGTATTGTACTGTATTGTTTTGCATGTTACATATTGAAGCTGAGTACTTTTCGATTCTGGTTTTGTTTGCACTCATAGTACAAAACAATACAAAACAAAATGCATGTACCGTTATCCTGGGTTTTGTTTCGTTTTGTTTTTCCTCTCTGAAATGATCGAAACAAAACTATTGGAAACGTTTCCTTTTGTTTGTTTTCGTACTCTGGTCTCAACACATGTTTTTTTACAGAAGTAATGTTTTAAAAGTAACACACGACATGTTTGTATTAGCAGTGGAGAATTTGATAAGTCAGATGTAAAAAACATGCCGTGTATTATTTAGCTCCTTATACTATGTTCACACACGCGCCTTAATTGTCAATTTATAATATTTTCGCAATTAAAGGCCATATTGAGCTCAATTTACCATACTAAAAATTATTTTTAAATTGAGCAATATAAACTTAATTGTTTCACTTATTGTCTAAAACTTGAAATACACCTCTTGAGAAGTATGTTCAGTGAGAAGAAAAAGCTATAGGTGGTATTTCTAATGTCAAACAAATAAATACACAAAAAATAAAAATTAAGGAAATGGAAAATATTTGAAGAAAATTTAAAAAAAATGTTTAAATAAATTCAAATACATACATATAAGTATATATATGTATAAATATAATTGTAAATATATTTTATCAACAGGAAAAACACTGAAGAGAAGGCATTATTTGGTATAAATACCAAATACAGCTATCAAATGCTAATGGAGTAAGGTAAATTGAGTATGTGTGAACACTTATTTTAAGTGCTCAATCAACACTAAATTGAAACAATTAAAAATATCTGTTTGAACAGGGTATTAATGAAAAACCATGAATTGTTTTTTAGTTTATAAATTTTATTTTTTTGTAAAACTATTGTGCACATAAATAGTGCATTTAATAGTACATACCTACAATAATAAATACCTGCATATACACATATAAATATGTACATTTTTTTCTGTTACTTGCATTTTTTTCGTTTAAGGTAAAAAAAAATTATTTTGAAAAACTTAAAGTGCACATTTGCGATTTCTTTTAATTCATTAGTAGTTCCAATTATGCGTGATTTCTGTAATTGAACAAATTGTTCAATTAAACGGGATTCTTGTAATTGAACAAACTGTTCAATTAAACGGGATTCTTGTAATTGAACGAATTGTTCAATTAAGCGGGTATCGGCTAATTGGTGCTCCGGTTATTTGAACAAAAAGTTGTGCAAATTTTGATGTGCAATTAACCGAAAAATACTGTACAAATATTAAGTATTTTTTTGGAAATTATTGACAATGATATACTAAATTAGTTTTCTTAAAAGGGAAGGATAACAATGTTAAAGGTATATATGTAGATTAAAGGGAGTATCTATAATAGGGCAGATAGCAATTCATTCGAGAGAAAGAATTGTATCCCACCTGGTATATCATCTAACTAGGTATGATTAAAATTTGTATTCGTATTAAAATTTATAATTTATTTTTGCTAACTCTACGGATATGAAGAGTAAGTTATATGCTTGCGCGTCAAACCACGCGTTCATAACCAACATGACCAATTGTAGAGCTAGCGAAAACACCATTTGTAAGCATGCCCATTAACCATTGTTTAATCGGTTTTTTTGTGTGCATAGCAATTTTATTCTTTAACCATATAACCGACGCGCAACATAGGTCACGTGGAGATAACAACTCATATATGATTAAACGATATGTAGAGCATGCGAAGAAGAGGATAAGACTCTGGAATACTGTATTGTCAATGAAATGCGTTTGGGCAAATTAAACGCGAAAACTTTAACGTGAACAATGTGCCGACGTTGAAATACGTAAGAAGTTCAAATTGTAAATTATACTGAAGAGTTCTTTACCTGTGCCCATGTTCTGTAACTTTCGCTACGAGAAACTTTTCACTTGAAACATTTGTACAGAAATACAATAAATCGAGACAAACAGCTGTTTTTTTCTTACTGTACTGTTTCTGTAACTATTCATGTGAGAAATACTTGTCACGTAAGAAAAATACTCGTAAGCCATAAAAAAGTGTTTCTGTAAAATTTTTAGGCGAGAATTTCTCATTTTGAACTGTCAAAATAAGTCACAAGCAAAAAGACCGCGAGATTGCAAAAACCTTAAGTAAAAAAATATTAAAAGTAAAATATGAGTGACAAAAAAATGAAAGAGATAAAATTTAAATGATTTTTTTATTATTAATACATACATATGTATGTATGTCTGAATATTTATATTATGAATTTGTTACCGTTTAGAAAAATATGCGAGTTTCAAAACAACAAAAAGAACAAGTAAGAGCACTATATTCGGCTGTGCCGAATCTTTTATACCCACCACCAATTTTGTGTACATTTAAAGCACAATATTTATTATTTTGTTAATCGCTATAGAATAATCTCTTTATAATAAAATATGTATCACTTTCTTTGAAGAGGGTGGTTAAATTTTAAGGGCCCATGTTTAAAGTGAACCACATCTAAACTTCAACTTTTTTCTTGTATTTTATTTGACATTTCTCAATCTCAGACTAACTCAATTTGAACCGTGGAAAGATACGCAATCGAGCAGCTATTTTAAATATTAAAGATTTTTATAAAAATAGGCGTTCAAATCAAAATGCATTTTGTGCACTTCGTGATTCTTTTGGTCAACATAATCGTTCGAATTCGTCCACAATCGTGAGAATTGTAAAAAATATTTAAATGTCTGCAAAGCAGGTCTGTATGAAATGTGAAAAAATCTGTGAATGCCATCTTAGTTCGTTGAATGGGAAACATTGCTGTTTTTCACGATAACGTGGCAAAAGAGCAAGCAACCTCGACTCATCATCGTGCCCAACAATCGAGCATCAACAGTGTCATTGAAAATTTGGACTATCGGCCATTTGGCCGATATTTTGTTCCATACATAATTGAAGCATACAAATATTATCATTATAAAAATAAATGATAATAATTTCATAATAATTTTATTCAAAATCAACATAGTCCCTTAAAATAAAACCACCCATTATAACTTCGGTATGATAGTAAAATGTTTTCGTAAATTTAGTCTTTCAATGAAAGTGGCCGTGTCAATAAAGTTTCTGCTAATAAACATAACTTAGATATTTCAATATAGTCCTTTAGTATTCCAAAATCTTTATTCATAGAGAATTTACATGAATTTAAGAGGAAGAAAGTGAATTTAAGGTTAAATTTTAAGGGCCACAGGGTGATTTAAAATATACATTCTCTGCATTTTTCTAAAACGGGAAATTTATTAGTAAGATTTTGATTTTTAAACTTCTATAACATTTTGCTTTTAAAAGATTTTCAAACGAAATAAGTTTTGTATAATTTTAAAATTTGTAAGCCATTAGTACATGAAAATAAATTGTTTATAATGTTTTGAGATAATTTTCCTAAATTCCCATTTTTAATAGAGCATAACTTCAGGAGAACATAAGCATAAGTTGTTAGCATGCCATCTAGTAGTTGCTAGTAGAGTCATCTATCTTATCATCTTTATCTTATATTTAGCTACAGTACAATAAATGGCGCAGTGTAAGATGAATAAATGCTAATATATATGACTAATATATTTTTATAAAATTTTAAAGAAAAAAGTGGGCGTGGCACATCTATTTTCCGTTATAACGAAGACTTTGACCAAAAAGCCATGTTTGCAAAATTTCAGAATCGTACATATAGTTGTGTCAGTTTTGTCAGTTTTATTACGTTTTAATACATTTTTATCTATAACTCTTTTCCTAATTCATAGATTTAAGCGATTTTCAGGGAAAAATATTCTTTTGACTCGATAAATATATATTCGAAGTTTTATAACTACGTTTATGCGTCTGGACACAATTCAAAAGTGAAAGTGGGCGTTATAGTAGGCGTGTCAAAGTTGTTTTTGCTAATGAGTACAACTTAGGTGTTTCAATATAGTCCTTTATTATTCCAAAATCTTTATTAATAGAGAAATTATATGAATTTTAGGTAAAACGTTATATGGGAGGTGGGCGTAAAAGTGGGCGTGGCACCTTAATTTTTTGGCATAGTAATGAAATTGCCTAGGGGGATAGACGTAGCAAAATTTATCATCATACCTCTAATTTTAGCGGTTTTATGAGCTTTTAAATTTCATTAACGGTAGATAACGTGAAAAGTGGGCGTTATAGTAGGCGTGTCAAAGTTATTTTTGCGAATGAGTACAACTGAGGTGTTTCAAGATAGGCCTTTATTATTCCAAAATCTTTATTAATAGAGAAATTATATGAATTTTAGTTAAAACGTTATATGGGAGGTGGGCGTAAATGTGGGCGTGGCACATTGATTTGCCGTTACAAGAAAGCGTGTCACCAAAAAGCAAAGTGTGCAAAATTTCAGAGTCGTAGATCCAATTTTGTTGCTTTTATGACATTTTTGTTTTTAAATATACCGAAAAATACACTGTGCGGTATAAATTTTCGTACATTTTGATCGATAACTCCTCTCCTAATGCATAGATTTAGACAATTTGTCTTTACCCAGAAAATATATATTCGAAGTTTCATGACTCTACGATTATCCGTTTGGACACAATTCCATTTTATTCGATGTTAGCAGGACACGGTTTTTTCGACCTATTCTTGCTTTACGAGCTATAACTCTCTTCCTAATATTCCGATTTAGCCCATTTTCAATACCAAACAAACCTTGTCTATAAGAAAGATTCTGGCAAAATTTGAGCCCCTAGCTTTTTCGGTGCTTTCAACAGACGGACAGACGGACGGACATAGCTAGATCGTCATCAAATCAAACCCTGATTCAGAATATATATACTTTATGGGGTCTAAAATGGATATTTCGATGTGTTACAAACGGAATGACAAAATGAATATACCCCCACCATTTTTTTGGTGGCGGGTATAAAAATTAGTTAACTTTATGTTAAAAAAAATTTAAATTTGCCAAAATTTTAAATTCGCAAACTAAACCATAAATATGATCTAACTTCCTGTTAGTATCTTGTTTATACTTAGTATTAAATATGTACATAAATTAGAAGCCAGTGAAATAAAATTCTTTATTGGCGAAATTTTTAACATTATTAAAGTTCATTTTCTTTCTTTGGCTTCATATTCAAAAGATACTACCACATAGACGAAGATGAACTGCAGTCGATGAAAAAAAACTTCATTCAAATAGTATTATTTTATATTTTGTCTACGTAAAACTGTGGATTATATTTACAACTTTAAATCAACTGATCTGTTTTTAACTTATACAACTCTAACTAGTTAGTGTGTTTGCTACGAGTTTTTTATAAACGCCATTTGTTGCAAGCTTTTGTAACACTACCCAACAAACATTTTTATCTAAAAATAAACTATCTTGGTGCTAGAATGATGGCAGGAAAATAGGTGTTAGTTTCTACAGATTTTTTCAAGGATCCAGAAATCGGTTTTTTGAGTTTCAGGATGACGTTAACAAACTTTCCGAAAGTATTTCATTGTTTGGAAAACTATTTGATGATTTTAAGTCTTTGGATTGTTTGAAACCTTAATGACGAAAGTCGCCAAAAAAAAATTAAGAAAAACAAGCCATTCCTGCTGATCCATCTGGACATTTAAATAATAACGCTTCTACTACATCAACTATTTTCGTTTTGACTTTTACACAAAAGCCTATTTATGTCACTCCTTTAAATATCGATTAACACATTTCTTCGCAGAGATAATCATACCTCATCTGTCTGTCTACTGCAACGTAATTCAACTACGTCAGAAAAACTAAAATTTGCTTACGATTACAACTTTTCCATTATTTATCAAAATGTTCGTGGTCTTAATACACAATTATCTTCCCATTATTTTGACTGTTTTAATTTTAACTATCACTTTGTAATTTTTACTGAGACCTGTTTTGTTAATGTTATGAATAATTCTGAGCTATTATGTGATAATTTTCAGATTATTAGACGTGATCGTGGAAATAACAAAAATCGGGTGGGATCCTTATTGCTGTCTCAAATAATTTTCCTATTGAAACATTAAATTATGAGTTTCCCCGTGATATCGAATTTATTGGAGTCCTTTAAAGATTAAATTATAGAAATATAAACATTACGTGTTCATATATTCCACCGTCATCGCCTCAATCAGTGCACATTGAACATGATAATGCGTTTCATTTTATTGTTGTTTTAAACCAGATGACTAATAATAATAGGGCATGTGGGAAACTTGCTGACTGCACTTACTATTCAACATATTGTGCAGAATAAATTTTGTTATAACAATTATCTCAACTATATAAAGAACAACTTTGAATTTCAAGAGAAAATTTATTGCTTTTCAATCTAAAGGGTCCGCCATCTAACGTTTTTTTTTCAACTAGAGCTTATTTCATGATTGTCTGATTTGACAGATAATTAGTTTTATCCTTCCGCTGAACGAATATGGTTGTGTATACGCTTGAACAACGCTTAGCTGCGATCGTGAAGCCATTGGTGAAATAAAGCTGCACATAATCGATAACGTGCTTAAAAATTGGACCGATCGTGTAGGCTACTGCATGGCCAGCCGAGGCAACCATTTGAATGAAATTATTTTCCATTATTAACCGGGAGGATTGTACTTTCAAATAAAAAAAGAAATTTGAGAATATATTCAGTAGTTTTTTTTATAGCATTTTCAAAAAAAAAGGTATTTGGCGGACCCTTTACAATGAAGTTTAAAGTGACTATAAAATAAATTTTTCTTCTACAACTTTTCTTATGAAGATAGTTATTCTAATATTTGCCCCTTTACTGTTCCAGTTAATCAGTTCAGAAAAAATGTATTTATTTTTCATTGCCATTGTAATTATAAACTTAAAAAACTTGAAATTTAAAAGTGGACCGGCAAATGTTCCAAGTTGATTTCTAATCAACAGTGCTGTAGCTTTAGCTGTACCTACCTTTAACTCTTATCTTTAATATGTCAATTAATCATAGGTATTTTCCGAATATTTGGAAAATATCGTTTATCATCCCATTGTTCCAATATCGGACCAAACCCGATATTGTTAGCTATTGAGGTATTGCAAAATTAAGTAAAATTCCCAAGCTTTTTGAAAAGCTTGTAACTAACTATATATGTATCTCATCATGTATAATTTTTATTGTATTTATAACAACATGGCTTCCGTAAAGGATGTTCTACCGTGAAAAATTTATTTCAACTAACAACTATAAATTAATAATGGTTTCGTGCAACAAAAACAAATTGACACCACATACACTGGCTTTAAAGCGTTTGACAAACTTAAACGTAAATTACTGTTAAGGAATAATATTTAATAGGTTTCACCTCTATTTGCCTTAAATGGATTGAATTACATTTAATAAATAGAAAGCAATGAGTTCGTTTTAAAAATTGTATATCTTAATCAGTTAAAGTTCTATCAGGTGTGCCACAAGGTAGCCATCTTGGTTCATTGCTATTTACGCTTTTTATGAATGATCTACCAAATATACATAGTAAAATTTTTAAATATTTTAATGTACGCTGAAAATGTGAAAATTTTCCTCACCTTTAATCAATAATCTGACCGTATTTTACTTCAAAAGGATTTAGATGTATTTTGTTCTTGGTGTAATTTAAATGTAATGGAGCTTAATTGAACAAAAATTTAAACATATGTTTTACCATCAAAAAAGGTTGGCTCGATAACAGATCATGAAATTTATTTAATGCTAACTAAATTTCATCCAACACATTTTATTAACAGTTAACAAAGCACGTAGCATTCTTGGTTTTATTTAAAGATGGGCTAGAGAATTCTCTTATCCATATATTAAAAACAACTTTTTCAATACATTACTGAGTTAAATAGTTGATATTTACACACAACACCTGTAGTTCTGATCAAAAGAGTGCTGATGATGAAACCGTGGCTGGTTTCGAAAATGCATTCCACTCAGCTAGTATCGGATGACTAATTTTTCCTTAATATTCTTGTCGTTATCACATTGAACTTATAACCTAAAATTTAAAAATTTAAAATATAATACAAATTGAAAAAGTTCATAAAAATTAAAATACAACTTTTTATTTCGCTTGTACGTCCTATTTTGGAATATTCATTTGAGGTTTAACTTACACAATACATAAAAAGTTTATTGAATCTGTGCAGAAACAGTTCTTGCTATTTTGCCTTTGTGGTCTGCAGTGGAATAGCCGCCTCGCATTTATTCAATGTCGTTTTTATTGAATTTAATTTATGACGATATTAATTCTAATTTTCTGCTGTCCAACATTTTAATAAATGTTCCACACCGCCCAACTAATCCTGATTTCCTTTCTATCAAATACTTTAGGTAAAATTCTGCAAATGCTGATAAATTTATAAGATGTGTAATGAATTCAATAAGCTAATATATTTACTGTTTTTTTCTCGAATACGATTATAATTAAATGAAAAAATGTTCTGTTTCTACAAAATCAATAATTTTGTTTTTCATGTTGATCTCTTGTTCTTAAATTGTCTGTAAGAATAAGACCGTATTTAGACTATGCAATTAACGCCGCAACTTTTGCGTGCAACATTTTGTTTGTTAGCAAGAGGTGTAGAGAAGAAAACGGGGTTGAACAAATGGCACGACGACGCATGTATAGGCATTTTTTTTCGTTTTTGTTTTTTTTTATTTTCGCTTTTAAATATTTTGTTGCTCTTAATGTTGTCAACTTTTGTGCCGAAGAAAAAACGTCGTCTTCATAAAAATATTTTAAATTTAATATTAGTTTAAAAACAGATTAAAGCAAAGTTTGACTGTATTTTTTTTTTAATTTTACAATACATAGGTAAAAAAAGGCCAAAAAGTTTTTCTTTTTATAAAAAATAAAACTTTAAGCTTCTTGTTATTCTCGTTTTGCTTCTGCGACTGCCACTGTTTTTTATTTGTATTTGAAAGAATTTTTAATCGCTTAGTAATAATAGAAAATACAAGGTTGACAACATAGTTGTTTTCATTTGATTTGTGGCTGTAAAAAAAGTGAAAATTTTAAAATTTAAATAAATTATAAAAAGCTTATTGTACATGCATGTACATATGTATATTGAAATACATAAACGTAATAAAAATGTGGAATAGAAAAACTGTAGAGCTACTTTTAGTGCAATACGGGCAAAAAGAAAATCTTTATAATGTCCGGCATCCAGACTACCAAGATCGGGTAAAACGTTCAAAGTCACTTTTTGAAATGTACGAGTGCCTAAAAGATGTTGATTCAAATGTCACCACAGAGTCCATTAAGTTAAAACTCCATAGTTTACGAACATAATATTTGAAGGAAATGAGAAAGGTTGCAGAAAGCAAAAGAAGTGGTATTGGGCAGGAAAACGTGTATGTGCCAAAACTATGGTGTTATGACCAGATGAAGTTTTTAAAAACCCATATTTGTTCAAGACCGTCTTCATCAAACATAACTAATGAAGGTATTTTTTAAATATAACAAACACTAAAATATTCATATATATAAATGTATGTATTTGTTATTTAAGAAACCAACAATTTAAGTGACAGTATAGATGTCTACGATGATTGCTCTGTACCTGGGCCACATTCATTCAATGAGGTAGAAACATCAACATCATCTACATCTCAGCAATCAACTCCAAAACCATATATGCCTGACTTATGTTCACCTCAAGTGTCGAGGTCAGCTAAAAAAAGGGTAAATTGATTGAAATCTTAATACTATACATTACCAAATAATGCATTTTATTAATTTCAGAATTCAATGTTGAACGACCAAATTAATGGTGTGAAAAAGTTAATATGTAAACGTCTAGAGGAAAAAAGTGACTACGAATGGCTTAGCAAGCAAGTAGAGTTTGAGTTTAACTCAATACTTGATCAAGAAATACGTCGGGAAACTGCTTGGAAAATACAGAACATTTTACGGGAAGCTGTGTTAGCAGATCTTAACAAAAGAAATTGTACGTTACCAGTACATACATGACTACCATATCTAGAACATAATTTAATGAACGTTATTAGTTTATTTTAGTTTATTTGGCAATTTGAATTCCATTTGTTTATTTGTTTATTGTTGTTTTTCTGTTTTTTGAATAAATATTTTATGTTTTACATTATTTAAAAACACGTTTAATTTTTATATTATGATCTCCTGCCAATCAACTTTTCCCTCGTTGCAAAAGTAATCCTCAAATCCCTTTCTAATAAGTTCTGCAGGGCCTCTTGAGTTTGTAACGCTTTCTGATGAGGATGTTTCTATTCTTTCAAAGCTTTCAGCAGGTGTTAATTGTAAGTATGTTGAATTTTTTTTGCTAAGCAGATTGTGGAGGACACAGCATGTCTTTGTGACTAACTCAACATTTTCAACTGACAAATTTATGCTTTGTTGGAATATGCGGAATCTGTTAGATAAAATTCCAAAAGCATGTTCCACAACATGTCTAGCACGAGAAAGGCGAACATTGAAAATTTGTTGTTGTTTAATATTTGTTTTATATGTATATGGCTTCATGATGGGTTTTTGAAGTGGAAACGCATCATCGCCTACTATAACATAGGGCAAACATCGGTTATTTCCAAGTATTTTATCGTTTGGAAAATGGACTTCTGCATTATTTATAACCTCTTTTAGGTCGCTTTGAAACAAAACACCGGCATCGTGACATCGTCCATTGCATCCCACGTTAATATATGTAAAACGGCAATCAGCATCTACAAGCGCCAATAATACAATGCTATTTGTTCCCTTATAGTTGTAATAAAAAGAACCGTCTGTACGTTTGGCTTGGAAATTAATATGTTTCCCGTCTATTGCCCCTAAACAATGTGGAAACTGCCACTTTAATGAAAATCGATCTGAAATCTGTTCCCAATCATTTTTCTTTGTTGGAAACTGTATGTATGCCCACAAAATAAATAAATGTTATTTTTTCAATTGCATTTAAATTTATGGGAAATATTTACATATGTACATACTTTCATATGTTCACCTTTAAATTTCCTCCAGATTTCACGGCAGACCTCTGGAACTGCATAGCACAGATATGATGCAGAAAGCCTGGTTTGAAAATTTGTACTGGCGTACGATTCACCAGTTGCTAAAAAACGTAAGGTAGCGGCCAATTTTTCTTCCGGTGATATAGATTGCCTCAAGAGCGTGTTTTGCTTTACAATACCGTCTTTTATTGCAGCCAAAATATAATTAAAGGTGCCTTCATTCATACGAATGTATCCGAAAAAAGATGACACATCAACTGCTAGCTCTTTTATAAGAAAAGAAAAAGAACCCATGTTTCCTCGCTCTTTTCTCCATGGCTTGATCCATTCCCTTTTTTGCCTTTTATTTGGCAGATTTAAAGCAGTTTCACAACAGTCTAACAAATCTGAAATAATTTTAACGTCTTCATCGTTGCTGAAGTCCATATTTTCTATGGCTAAATGAGTGGTATTAATAATATTCTCTACAATTTTTTCTTTTGAATCACTCATATTAATTTTAACACGATTACAATTTTAAAAAATATTTTTTTTAAGAACACAGAAAAGCATAAACCGAAAACTGTCAAAATAAATGCTCGAGAAAAAAATTGTAATGTAAATGTGAAAAGATTTTCGAAGCAACTTTAAAAGAGAATAGCGAAAAAAACTCGGCGTTAATTGCATAGTCTAAATACGGTCTAATTGTCTATAGACTTGAATAAAAACAAGTAAGAGTGCTATATTCGGCCATGCCGAATCTTATATACCCTTCACAACGTGTAGTCATGCAATAACAGTAGTTTGTATCACCATTCATCTCATATGAAATACGTATATACATATAAAAAACATACATATATAAAATCATCCCATTTTAAAATTAAAAATTAACGTATGTATGTTTAAAAAAAAAATAAAAAAAAAAATAATTAAAATATAAATAATAAATATAAAACAAAAAAAAAAAATTAAAAAATAATAAAAATATAAATAATATATTAAATAAAAAATAAAAAAAAGAATTAAAAAAAAAATATATAAAAATAAAAAAAAATTGTTTGGCTCAGCTGGGATTCGATCCCACGTTTACTTTAACCAATATTCAAATTTGTATGTATGTATGTTGTTGTTGTAATGTTGTTTTTGTGAAAAAAAATCGAGGTGGTCGTGGGTTTTAGCTTATATCTCAGTTGTTTATGAACCGATGTTTCTGATTTTCAATACCGATCTACTCCCGAATATTTCTGATATTTTAATACCTCACCCGGGTCCAAGCGATTTCGGGGGGCTTCAAAAAGTTGATTTCAACATACACGGACAGACGGGCAGACTGACAGAGCTTAATCGACTCCCTTATTCATAAGCTTTCAGAAAATATATACTTTATGGGGTCGGAAATCAAAATTGCAGAAATTTCACACGGAATAACAAACCTATATATACTCTTTTTCACTGTGTGAAGGGTATAAAAATTAATAATAAATAAATGTTTTCGATATTTTTTATTTATATCAATAGTGGTTTTTTGTATTGAGCTTGAGATCACTTTAAAAAAATGGTTTTAATTTTATTTTCCAACATGTGGTACATTGGGTAGTTTCTTCAGGGAAATTATAAACAATTATGATAATTATTTTCCTGAAAAAGCTACCCAATGTAGTAGCGAAATATTGGAAAATAAAATTATTTATTTATTTAATTACAGTTTCATTATCATTTATAAAAACATTAAGAATACAATTCTTTTATAGTTCAAGAGGAAACATATATGTAAAAAAAAGAACAATTATTTATTTTTTCAATTAAAGTATAAGTTACAAAAACAAATAATAAATAAAAAAAAACAAGTAAAAGTGTTATTTTCGGCCATGCCGAATCTGATAATACCCTTCACCATCATGTACATAGGTATAATCCCACATCGTAGATTAACCTATATTTCATGTTATACCGCCATTTTCTTTATTATTTCCGACGCCATCCTCGATTTTGAATTTTTAGGTAGTTAAGTGTATTCAACTAGTCAAGCCCTTTAATTTGGTACCCATATTGATGGGGTTAAAAAAATTTTATACGCCATCTTGGATTTTACATTTTAGAATAATTAACTGTATTCTACTGGTCAAGCCCTTTAATTTGATACCAATATTGAGGGGGTTCACGAAGTTACTTTTTAAAATACCAGATTTGGCTCATATATAAATTTATTGTCCGCCATTTTGTAGTGGCGGCCAACATAAATTAAAAGTTTTTTATCGTGCTTTTATTGTGCTAGTCAAATCCTTTCAGATGATATCAATATTGACTCTCTCGGTTGTCTAGAAGCTGAAAAAATTTGATTTTCGTTTGTAAATTCTTAGAATATATATTTTAAAAAAAATTGATGGCCTATAACTTTACCGATAAGAGCCCGATGAATCCAAAATTTTACACGAATATCTCTAGAGGCATGTTTTATCTACAAATAGTAGCAAAGGTCCCTATAAATTATTCTATGGCTGAACAATTTTAATTTTGGTAGTAAAAATATATGAAAAAACAGAGGCAGTCGTGCTTATTTGCTCATATCTCAAAAAGTTATTGGGCGATTGTGCTGAATTTCAATAGCGATTTATTCCCGGATATTTCCAAAAGATTGATACCATACACAGGTCTGAGGAACATATGGTTGCTTCTAAAAGTTGATTTCAACCAACACACGGTCAGGGCTTACTCGACTCCTCTATTCATAAGCTTTCAGAAAATATACATATACTTTATGCGATCGGAAATGAAAATTGCAGAAATTACAAACGGAATTACAACAGTACAACAGTTTAACAAATAACACTGTGCAAGAAATTTACACTTTTTTTTGTGACAACCTGGGCACCTGGCGTTTTAACATAATTCGGGTACGCTGAATTCAGTGGTGCCCGCGGTTTTTTAAGATTGGCTCTGGTTTTCGAGATATACCGTTATTTCGAAAATGGAGAAGGTTGCACAACATATATTCGCGTAACTCAAAAACGATTAAGCTTATTGAAAAAACTTAAAAAACCGAAATTCCGCAATAAAATTTCTAATATCTGTAAGTTATTAAAATTTTGACAAGAATGTTAAATAATGTAGGACATAAAGTGCTTTTTTGAAACTGTTTTTTCTCAATATGATTTCTAAATGTGTTAGTAAAAAGTTCCATAAATTAATAGCGTTTACGAAAAATAGTCTGCTTGTATTAAGGTAGGCATGTCTATTTTTGTATAAAAAAGTGATCTCAAACTCAATACAAAAAACAACTATTGATATAAAAAAATAAATATATGATAAAAATATTAAATTGCTTAAATCAAAGTCTTGTAATCAAAAGAAAGAAATAGATTTCTCCAAAAGAAGGGAATGAATAACAACAAAACATATGCACCTGAAGCAAAGCTGACAACTGTGTGTTTAATATTGGCAAAAGCTGAGAAGTAAAATTTTACTTTATACTGGGTTGCCCAAAATTAACGAACGTGTTTGAATTCGTTATATCTTTTTGTTTAAGAAATAATTATTAAATTTTTTTTTTAATACAGTATATAAATCGGAAATATTTTTAGTTTTGTTATAAAAAATAATATCTCGCATATGGTGGCCATTTTCTGCTTAGCAAATTCGTGCTCTTTCCAACACATTTTCCATAACTTTTCGAAGGTGTTATGTTGTTTATATCGTCGCGTATATTGCTTTTTAATTGCTGGATGGTTCTAGGCTTGTTAATGTAGACTTTTCCTTTCAAATATCCCCAAAGAAAAAAGTTAAATCCGGTGAACGCGGAGGTCAATTTAAATCACTTGTACGCGAAATAATTCGTTCACCTAAGATGTGCCGTAAAAGAGCCATTGTATCCCTTACAGTGTGCACTGTGTCTCCATCTTGTTGTAACCATACTTGCGGATGGTTTTCCACGGCTGGCCTTAAAAAATTTTCCAACATTGTCCGATATCTGACACCGTTGACGGAAACGGCGACTCCGTGTTCATTTTCAAACAAATAAGGACCAATTATCCTTTCCAATGAAACAGCGCACCAAACCGTACACTTATTATTGCTTATTAACGAACCCACTTAATTGGAAATGGGCTTCGTCGCACATAATTGAATTATGTATAAAATTATGATTTTCTTCTGCTTTTTTCCAGAAAAAACTGCATAATCAAGTCGTTGCCGGTAATCTGTCAGTTTCAATTCTTGGACAAGCTGAAACTTGTATTGAAACATTCATATTATGTTCAAAATTCTCTGCAGCGACGCTCGTGAGAGGCCAAGTTGTGTTGAACGTCTCCTGGTTTATGTTTCTCCATCTTCCCGAATACTCCTCTGTACCAGTTCAATACTGTCATCAGTGTACACCAGCAATCAGCACCACGAAGGTTCCTTACTGCCCCTTGTTGGCGAAAATTTGCAACCAGACGGTTTTTTGTTGACTCTGAGGTTCCAACCCGCATATTAAAATAACGACGATATGCACGTTGAGTCAAAACAATAGATCGTTGATTTGAAAAATAATACCCTGTTCAGACAGATATTTTTAATTGTTTTAATTAAGTGTTGATTGAGCAATTAAAAAAGTGTTCACACATACTCAATTTATCTTACTCCTTTAGCATTTGATAGCCATAACCAAATCAAATAATGCCTTCTCTTTATTTTTTTTTTTCTGTTCATAAAATATATTTACAATTATATTTATATTCTTATATGTATGTATTTGAATTTATTTAAAAATTTTTTTTAAATTTTCATCAAACATTTTCCATTTTCTTAATTTTTGTTTTTTGTTTGACATTAGGAATGACACCTATAGAAGTTTTTTTTTCACTGAACATACTTCTCAAGAGTTGTATTTCGAGTTTTAGACAATAAGTGAAACAATTAAGTATATATTGCTCAATTTAAAAGTAATTTTTAGTATGGTAAATTAAGCTCAATAAGGCCTTTAATTGCGAGAATTTTATAAATTGACAATTAAGGCGCGTGTGTGAGCATAGTATAAAGCTCAACAATTTGGGTACGTTGTTCAATTGAGTACTGCTCCATTTTAAATTCCCCAAGTCTTCTTTATAAAATACTGAAAAGAAAAGGAATAAAATAGTAAGTAATAATCAATTCAAACCACTTCGGTAATTTTGGGCCACACAGCATTTAACTTGATATTAAATAAGCTCTGCTAAATGGAAATCTTAAAAAACAAATTTATATGGAAGTGCTAGAAGGGGTAACTGCAGCTAATGGTAAGACTTGTTGAAATAATGCATTGAATCAATATCTCATTAAGTTTGCCTTAACAAGATCAAGACATGATTATTATTTGCATATAAAGTGTGAAAACTTGATGTGCTGTTTATATTTATGTATGTAGTTGATTTGTAAATTGCTTTTAGTAGTAGAACAAAATAATTGAACAAATCAAAAATCATATACATAGGTATGCAAGAAATTTGAATAAACAGATTGTGGGGAACTTAATCAATTTTTCATGATGAAATCTGAAGAAGATGGTAAAAATATAATAATACTCCAAAAACTAATATTGCAAAAATTTTACAAAAATTCTATATGATGTAATACAACTTGGTAAAGATACCTATTGATATAGTTTTAAAGTTGTCACTTAATAAAAATAAGTAAGAGTGTTATATTCGGCCGTGCCGAATCTTATATACCCTTCAGTACGTACATACATGTAAAAAACATACATATAAAAAACATATAATTATAAAATTATAAGTTGAGTTTACGTATGTGTTTCAAAAAAAAAAAAAATACATAAAAAAAAAAAAAAAAAAAAATTGTATTAAAAACAAAAAAAAAACAATAAAAAAAATTTTTTTAAATATTAAAAAAAAAAAGTTTTTTAAAAAATTAAAAAAAAATGTATAAAAAAAAAATAATAAAAATATAAATAATATATAAAATAAAAAAAATTTTTTTTTGGCTCAGCTGGGATTCGATGCCACGTTTACTCAAACCAGTATATATGTATGTTGTTGTTGCAATTGTGAAAAAAACGAGGTGGTCGTGGTTTTTTTGCTCATATCTGAGAAAGATATGGGGCGATTGTGCTGAATTTCAATAGCGATTCATTCCCCGATATCCCCGATAGCGGCAAACAACTTGATTCGCTATTAGAGGATATTTGTTGGAATCTGCAGGAGGAAGAAGAATAAATTTCTAAATAAAAACTTTAACTTTAGCTACTTAACAACAAAAATTTTTTAGTTTGGTTATTATACAAAATTACATCTTTTCTGAAAAAATCAAAAATTGTAGACAGACTTTAATCACTAATAGCTTATTTTGTTTGGAACTTTGTTTTTTATACGCGTAGATCTCTAGCCTTAAACTTTATTTCGCATTCCCATCATTTGTTTCTAAGGCCTAGGATTCACTCCTAGGGGGATAAAATGTATGACCGACCTCCAATGTTTTTTGTTCTCAACATTTTCTTAAATTATACTTTCCCTTTATCACCATCCCTTAGGGGGGTTGCGTTTTATGAAATTCTTAAATTAACTAAAATTTGTCGACTTTTGTGAATAGAATCAAAAGTTGCTAACAGATTTTAAAGATTTATGGCTTGTTTTGTTATCAGCTTCGTTTTTATATGTCTGCAAAAAAGAAGCCTAGCTGAATTTTTAAGTTTTTTATGAATTTTTAAAAAGCAAAAATTTCGAAATTTTGATCAAAAAAATTAATTTTTTTTTCAAAAAAAAAAATATGTTTCTAAAACGACAGCGGATATTAGAAAGAAGTTTTACTTTTCTGAAAGGAAATTGCGGAATTTCGGTTTTTTAAGTTTTTTCAATAGGCTAAAGCGTTTTTGAGTATATCTCGAAAACCAGATCCAATCTTAAAAAACCACGGGCACCACTGGATTCAGCGTACCCGAATTATGTTAAAACGCCAGGTGCCAGGCTTGTCTGTTTTTTCAACTAGCATAGTGTAATCGATGAAAATTTCAAATTATATAAAAAATCAAGGCAACAGTCATTAAATTTTGTTGTGCGCATTATGTTTTGAATTTGTTGCTCCTAACAGCGTATTTTCGAAATGATAACTTTTAATGGTACAAAATATTTTGATAAAGGTTTATAGTAAATACTTTTGACTGTTGACAGGAAATGCAAATGCGGATAAACTTCAAAATTCTTGATTTTTTCAAAAAAAAAAATGATGTTTAATAAGAACAAGTACTTCCTTAACCATATTATTAAATGAAAATACGGAATCGAAAAAATCTTCTGAAGCTGTATCAGGTTTATCCAATGATTCGTCAAAGTTATTATACTACAACAGCACAAACCGGGACTGGCAAACACTGCCAAATTACCTGTATGCCATTAGTAACATCACTCCGCTGAAAAAATAAAGGAACTCCTAAGCGGTTAAACCTTGTGATTCTCTACTCAGTTTAATGAATTTGTTATCGATAAAAACACAAAGTTAAACTTAAAAATACTAATTTGACAAACAAATTTTTAAAGTAAGGAAACATTGTAAATTCAAATTAATTAAAACAAGTAAGAGTGCTATATTTGACCGTGCTGAATCTTATATACCACCATTCATCCCATATAAAATACGTACATACATATAAAAACATACATATATAAAAACATCCCATTGTAAAATTATAAATTGAGTTTACGTATGTATGTTTAAAAAAAAAAATAATAAAAAAAATACATGAATAAAATAATAAAAACATAAAAATTATTTTTGGTTTTGTTGGTTGTTGGGTTTAAACTGGTCTATATGCATTTCACTGGTGCTTATGCCAGATCATCAGTAGACCTTTAAACCCCAAAAAATTTATGAAAACGTTCAAAAATGTTACAAACTTTATTTAAAATTTTCATAAACAATAAACCCAGCAACAAAAATCAAAACTTCCTCATAAACCCAACCAACAATTTTTTTCATTTTTATTTTTCTAATCCCTTATATATTAGGCTTACGCATTGATTAACACTAAATATATGTATATTAAGGGCAACCGAAAAATGAAATTTTTTTTATTAACATAAAAAATTTACTAATTATTCAGAATATTCTCCTAATAGTTTTCAAAATTTTTGTTTTGTTGGTTGTTAGAAAGCTGGGATTCGATGCCATGTTCACTCTGACCAGTATACCACGTTTGTATATATGTATGTTTTTTTTATTAACGAGGTGAAATTGTCGAAAGACTGACACGCAAGTCGCCAGCCCCTGTGGTACTGCCGCAAAGCTATCCGTCACAGGGTAGAGAAGGTATACAACCCGATCTAATCTACATTGCTTCTTCTTCGAAGCTCTTTCAACCTACGAAGTTCAATCAGAACCGATTTTATAAAGACACATATATTCGTCCATTTATACAAAGAGGACAACATCGTCGGTAATATGTTCTCTGGAGTCAAGCTGTGCCCTACTATACTCTCCCAATTCGCCCTTCCAATTCGAAACCGTGGGCAGATAAAGAAAACATGTCGGGCATCTTCCACTACGTTACCCAAACAACGCGGACAAAACGGAACATTGTCATGTCCGAAACGGTACAAGTAGGATTTAAAGCACCCATGTTCGCTCAGAAATTGCGTCACATAGTAGTCTAGGTCACCATGTCCTCTATTTTACCAAGCCCTGATATCCGGTTTCAGTAAGTATGTCCACCGTCTGCTATCAGCTGTAGTCCACCTCATCTGTCACCTATCTATACACAAGTCCATGTAGCCATCATACATGGCCTGGAGATCGATGGGTACCATACCGGCGATCACAAGAGCAGCTTCATCTGAGATAGTGCGAAATCCGCAACATGTTCGCAAGGCAGCCAGTCTAAAAACTGGTGCTATCAAACTAACATATGAGGAATATCTCAAGGAACTGGACCATATAGGGGACGCATATAGGATAATGCTCCTAACCTATATCACGTCCCACAATAATGGCTCAAGGACTGATCCTTGAGGGACTCCACCGTTGATTTTGTGATTCTTAGTGCCAATATCGGTCTCATAAATTAGTTCCCTATTCCTTCTTTTATGATTGCCAGTAGATATCTTGAGGTATCCGTGTTAAAGGCGTTTTTGACATCCAATGTGACCACTACACAATATTTCTTTTTACCGGTTTGCCATCTCTTTTCTTCAATAGATTGCCCCGCAGTTTCAACCACAACATTAATAGCGTCCACTGTTGATCTACCCTTTCGGAAACCGAATTGGTTCCCAGATAAACCGTTGTTAGATTCAACAACATTTTCCAATCTCCTACAAATTATACTCTCAAATAGCTTTCCGGTCGTTTCTATCAAGCAAAGTGGTAGATAGGAGGAGGGTTCATCTAGCGGCTTATTATCCTTTGGAAGCAGGACCAACTTTTGCCTTTTTCACATTTTTGGAAAAATACCATAGCTTAAACATGTTTTAATCATTTTCCAAATGTATGTATGTATGTATGTGTTGTATGTTGTTGATGTAAAAAAAGTATTTTAATACTTCACGAGGGTCCAGGCGATGTCATGAAGCTTAAAAAAGTTGATTTCAACATACACACGGACAGACTGACAGAGCTTAATCGACTTCCCTATTCATAATCTTTAAGAAAATATATATTTTATGGGGTCGGAAATAAAAATTGTAGAAATTTCACACGGAATGACAAGCCTTACCCTTTTACACCGTGCGAGTGGTATAAAGGGCTAACCGGAGACTTCAGTAGCTTGAAAGGTCGATTTCAATCAACACACTAACGGGCGGATATCGTTCTTATAATATCGTAAGCAAATACTATATAAATAAACAAAATGATAAAACGATATACATTAATTAGCCAATGCCACCCACGTGAACGTTGAAAAATAATTCGAATAGCAATTCGAAGTGAAACTAATATTCAAAATTTTTTTAGACTACTAGTTTATTTCCGCTCGTTCAGAAACAAAATTTATTTTTTGAAATTTCTTAATGAAGAGCGCATAATAACATACAAAAAATTTAAGCTCCTTTTTTTCATAATCATACCTTTTATATGAGAAACTTAATGCCTCTGTTCCAGATGTCGTAAACTTTTCTCGATACAAGTAACCATATGGCGTTAAATCGCATAAAGATATAGAACCCAACCGTCCATCAATTGACTCAATTACAGTAGATTTATAGACATGTAAAACTACACTTGATATATTTGCTTTGGACAATTCAAACTCATTTCTGACCAAAATGAGATTAAGCGACCGAATTGATACTTGTAGTTCCTTCTTTGAGTATGACCGATCTGCTGTAAAAAAAAGTAAAAAAAAAATATCTAATATTACAACAGTGCCAAAAAGTACATCGTGGCCAATCGAAAAAGATTGTAACCTTGAAAATAAATATTTGATCAATTAAAAACTCTCTGTAATGTACTTTTGTATTACTTTGTATGCTAGATATTATTCATTTCCAATAAAAGATTTTCAATACAATTTTATAAGCGACGATAATTTTTTTCAACTGAAATGTTTTCCTGATTTTGTATTTTTTTTTTATTTTTGCTAAAAAGAATTTACTGACAACTGTAACGGCAAAAGTCAGCATCCTCGTTTTTGCCAACACCAATACTTATTTTTCCTATAATTATTGTTTTGTAATCTATTTTCCTTTTGTATACCTTAAATTAATTAGTTGATAAAAGAATAATTTATTAACACTATTTTATTTTTTTGTAAAATATGAATTTAATTATTCGATAAACAAATTAATTATTAACGTATTAACTTATATTAATTAATTTATTTTTGTATTCGTTATTTTATACGAAATGAATTATTTGATAAACAAATTAATTATTTATGTAATTACTAATACTAATGTTATCTTTCTAGTATTATTGATTTTCTAACATTGAATTAATTATTTATAAGTAACCTATAAGTAAATTTAAATCTAACGGCCAGACGTATAGCAATGCCACCTGCATGCCAACTACAATACATCACAATCATGGTGAATAACAACACAGCTGATTGTCATGTATTGCAGGCAATTAGTTATACGTGTATATGTGTGGGATTTTATTTGTTTTGCACAACAACACACCACGTATGCAGCGTTACCGTTGGATATTTTCAAAAAGTATCAAAAAAAGGGGATTTATGCAACAAAAGTGGCAACAAAAAGGGGATTTTTTTGTTTTAAGGGGCACCTCTTTAAAAATAAAAAAAAAGTACACCAAAACTTTTTTTAAGTATTTTGTTAAATTTATTTAAAATAACATATTAAAAATAATATAAAAACATAACAAAAATATTATTTAATGATAATATTTGATTTTTATTTAAGCTTGAGATCAACTTTTTTGTTTTTTTATAAAAAATTTTTTATTAGAAACCAATATTTCGCTAAAAAACAATGGAAAGCATCTTCAGGGTAAATATGTATACAAATTATATTAAACAAAAAAACAAATTCAAAACATATTATTACATATTTACCCTGAAGAAGCTACCCATTGTTTGGTAGCGAAATATTGGTATCTAATAAATAATTTTTTATAAAAAAACAAAAAAGTTGATCTCAAGCCTAAATAAAAATCAAATATTATCAATTAAAAAAGATCAAAAAAAGTTAGACGATATATTATTTAATGATTTTAAAACAAAAATATTTTCATGACATTGTTTCATTAAATGGGAGATATATACATATGTATGCCTGTATTGAATACATTTGATTTCATTTATTTAATATTTAAAATAATATACAAAAATATGTATTAGTATGTGTATATACATATGTATTTGTGTATATATTTAATACATACGCTTTAGTTATATACGTTGTATACAATAAATTATTTTTAAAATGGTTTCTATACTTTTGTATAAGTTCTTTACTTGGAACCCAATCTTTAAGGCATATAGTATCTAACAAACTTAAGGACAAAAGCATGGATTCGCAAGTATTTACATTTAGCCTGTTTGTTACTTTTTTTTAATATAACATATAAATTTGTTTAGGTTTGAATATACACAGAAAAAAGTAATTTTCTAATTCAAACACAAAATTTACCGAATCAAATACTTTTTTGTCCAATTTAGGTCCTATAAACAAATTTGTGTATTAAAATACAAAAATTTGTAATTATTTGTTTGAAAAAATCCGCTGATTTTTTCAATTAAAATATTAGATTATTAACTAAAAATTAAAAAACCAATTCATTACACAATTTTTGATAAAAACTAAGTATTTTAGTTTTGATGTCAATTATACAAATTTTAGAAAAATTTTCAGTACACAGTAGTTCGGTTTCGGCTTCATGACCTATATATGTATGAAAGATTTTTTTAGTGTATAAAACATTGTTAAAATCA
The DNA here is from genome assembly GCA_941918925.1 of Phyto melanocephala. Lineage (NCBI taxonomy): Eukaryota > Metazoa > Arthropoda > Insecta > Diptera > Rhinophoridae > Phyto > Phyto melanocephala. Next base: position 47,044,713 of record OW799235.1, read on the forward strand.
ATTGCTTCGAGTTATGTTGTATTTATATATTCTTTTCTTAAAAAATTTTTGTAAAGCTCTAATAAAATGTCTTTGGTTGAAGAAACAAGATATATTATTTGAGAGGACTCACTTTAAAAATTTTTGTTAAATTTGTTCATAGTTTTCAAAATATAAGTTAGAAATTTTAAATATGTTTTGTTTGCAGGCGACAAAGAGTCTAGAATAACACGAATATTGTTTAAATTAGAAGCACATTTTTTTTCAAATTGTGTCCGGATAAAATAGTGCTGCAGAACCGACCACTGCTCCAGAATTCTTGTTGCAACAGATTTAAATGATAGCCATCTAGTATCACTTAGCCTTAGTATTTTATGTTCAGGTACGTCAAAAATACCTTGCAGCTCCTTCAAATCGTGTTGTCTTTTTGCACTCTTAAAATACTTAAAAACCTTTCTAAGTAACTGTTCAACGTCATTTGGAATGCAAGATAATGATGCATTGTTCACTAGATTTATAGAATGGCACACACAGCCGATATGAAATTAATGCGGAATCTTTTTCTTTAATATTGTTGCTACACCATTTATTTTCCCCACCATTGTAGATGCGTTGTCTGTAGCAAGACCTATTAAATTTTTTAGTGGAATTTGATTTTCTTTTAGTGATGACAATATGGAGTTACAAATTCCTTCTCCAGAACCATCGCTTTGCTGCACTAACCGAAAGAAGCTATCAACAGTGTTTCCTTTGCAACTATCAAACTGCCTAACCACCAGCACCAAACATTTTTCCATAGAAATATCTGTAGTTTCATCAATTATTAGGCTAAAACATTGATTGATTGAATTCGGCACAGCATTCACCTTATTTAATGTATTTTGGACATAAGTATACGCAATCGCAAGAAACATATACATACATAAGCTAAACACTAGGGTGATCGACTCGGTTTTAAAACCGGTGGAAAACTAGGTTTTTTACTGTTTCAGCTGGCGGTTTTTTCCAAATGTTATTTTTTCGAATATCGAATACACCGGTTTTTTTACTCACAGAATCCGGTTTTTTTCATTTTTAGTTGTATGTTCATTTATTTTTGTAACCAAACGTAACATACAATTTTTATTACTTAAAAAATTTCCAAAAATCAAAAACTTTATTAAATACTCTTCCATAATATTGTAAGAATTTTTTTTGTTGTTTCAAAATAAGAATAATTAGGTTAAATTTCATTTGTTTTAAGTGGAGATCAGGTATTTAATACGTTGTTTAATACGTTGTTTGCAATACTTTTTGATCTCATTTTCGAATTTCATAATAAAGGGTGTTTTTTTAAGCCCGATAGAACTTGAAATTGTAAAAAATAACACAAAAAATTAAATTGTAATCAAAATTTTTTTTTTATTCGAAAGATCAATACGTGACATTAACATTTGAAAATGATTTCGGGCATATGGGCACCGCGGCTGTTCTTGACGAAGCGCATTCTGGACGTCCAATTTTGGGCCACTTTTTCGAGCACTGCTGGCCGTATGTCACGAATAACACGAACAATGCTGGCCTCCAAGGCGTCAATTGTTGCTGGTTTATCAGCATAAACCAGTGACTTCACGTAGCCCCACAGGAAATAATCGAGAGGTGTCAAATCGCACGACCTTGGAGGCCAATTGACAGGTCCATTTCTCGAAATCAACTTATCGCCAAATTTTAATTTCAATAAGTCGATGGTTGCGTTCGCCGTATGGCACGTAGCGCGATCCTGTTGAAACCACATCTCCTCCGGATCAATGTCATCCATATTTTCAAACAAAAAATCATTGATCATGGTGCGGTAACGATCTCCATTGACCGTAACGCGAGCTCCGGCCTCATTTTTGAAGAAATAAGGTCCGATGATGCCACCAGCGTGAAAAACGCACCAAACGGTGCATTTTTCTGGATGTAATGGAGTCTGTAGGGTCTCTTGTGGATTGGTCTCGCTCCATATGCGGCAATTTTGCTTATTACCAAACCCGTTAAGCCAAAAATGCGCCTCATCGCTGAACACAATTTTGCGATAAAATTGGACGTCCAGAATGCGCTTCGTCAAGAACAGCCGCGGTGCCCATATGCCCGAAATCATTTTCAAATGTTAATGTCACGTATTGATCTTTCGAATAAAAAAAAAATTTTGATTACAATTTAATTTTTTGTGTTATTTTTTACAATTTCAAGTTCTATCGGGCTTAAAAAAACACCCTTTATTTTGCTTCTACGAAATCTAGCGACTTGTACTAAAGACTACCCATAGCTTTACTAATATCTCTGATAACATTTGACTTGTATACTAAAATAGTTTGGCACACAAAGGGTCATTATTACAGCTCGCCTACAAAGTTAATGTTAGTAAAAGATAAATTTGACTACAGTGAGCAGTGAAGTGACTTTTTAATATTTTTCATTATTACAACCTCCTTGTTACAAAGTTTTTTTTTATTTTATATAACGGTATTTTATAATAATGCCATTGAATTTGTGTTAACTTAAAATGCAATTAAACCATAAAACAAACTAGTTCATACCTATATATGTATCTCTGTCATGGGTATAAGAAAGAATTATATTTTATGTATTCGACCGGTTAACCGGTTTTTTCTTTAATTCTGAATTTCAAACTATTTGAAAACCGGTTTCTTAAAAATGTCGAATAATCGAACTCCCTACTAAACACGCATGATAAGCAAAAGATTTCATATGAAATTGCTTACATATATATTAAAACAGTGTAATGAATATGTATTAAAGTTAGGTGTTTTAACAAAACAAAAGTATCTTTCCATTTCGTAAAAAGTATCTAAAAAGTGGCACGATTTATAAAAAGTATCACATTTGGGGGCATTTTGACAAAGTGGCACAATAGTAACCAAGCATTTGAAAAAGTGGCAAAATGCTACTTTAGTGGCCCTAACGGTAACGCTGCACGTATGGCAAACAACCTACGTAGGTGTGAATGTGTGTGCCCACACCGAAGGTATAAAAGCGCGTACATTTGGCATTTTTAGTTAGTTAGTCAGCCGGTTGCTTGCAGGTAAGACATAGTTTGGGAGGAGTTGTGAACTCCCCAAAATACATCTTACGTTCAAGCTCTGGTCATTGGTAAGAGGTAGTGCAGCGAGGAGTTGTGAACTCCCTGTACTATCTGCATACCACGTGCTCAACGTACTAGAAGGGTAATTGGTGAGGAGTTGTGAACTCCCCAAGTATTCTTCTAATACACGACCACAAGGCGTACAGATACTCAGCGCTGGGAAAACGCTTGGTGAGGAGGAGTCGACTCCCCAGGTCGACTTCCAGTCACTGTATCATAGGCAGTGCGGAAATTTGGTGGCGAGGAGTTTCTAACTCCCCACCCAACTTTCCCCAGCCGCGTCACTGTGTGGTACACTGAGCTGCGGCCTCGTTACTCGTCACGGGTCGTCTCCGTGGCATTACTATCGTCCGCAGTCGGTTATACTGTAATAGATAGAAAAATAAATACGGTAGAACGAAATTACGTGCCGTGTTATTATTTTTTTTCTGTAACGACCCCTGGACACCGACGAGCATACCCCAGCAACCAGCGGAAACGTGTCGTTACACAACTATTATTTTTACGTGGCGATGTCATTACTGTTACTTAAGGTCGCTTCACAGTACTCTACAAGTCTTTAGATTTTCATTGGATCTTGTCAGAGCAAAATATAATAATTTTTGGTCTGATTGTCAAAAAATCAAATAGAAAATTTTCTCATTACAATTTGTGTCTACACTAGGGTTGCCATATTTAAGAAGTGAAAAAAAGTACAATGAGGGGGATAAAACAGTACTTTTCAAAAAAAAAAACAGTACATTTTTTTATTTGTTGATAACATAACTTTTACTTCAATACATCAAATTTTAATTAAAAACAAGTTAATAAGAGTAGATTTAATATGACAGTTCTGGGCCACAGTGGAGGATAAAATTATAGATACACTAAAAATTATTTTAAATGCATAGGTTCTGGCTAAACAGGGTTGCCATATGTAAATTAAACAAATGTAGGTTTATGTCTTCGCTAAACAGTGTTGCCATATGTAAATAAACAAATGTATGTTTATGTCTTCGCTAAACGGTATTGCCATATGTGAATGATAATATTCATTTAGGTTTCTGTCTTCGCTAAACGGTGCTGATGAAATTGTCGTATTATATGAGTATAAATTATTTTAAATATAGAGGGCGACTCAGATATTAAACCTCACTAGATGGAGAATGTGATATCTGATAACTTACACTTTGTAGCATTCTTTTAGGACGCTTTAAAATATTTCATTTGTAAAATATGAGGATAAAACTGAAATACCGAATACATTTGTATCCGAATAATACATCACTATAACTTTAGGGTATTGCCATATGTAAATAAACAAATGTATGTTTATGTCTTCGCTAAACGGTATTGCCATATGTGAATGATAATATTCATTTAGGTTTCTGTCTTCGCTAAACGGTGCTGATGAAATTGTCGTATTATATGAGTATAAATTATTTTAAATATAGAGGGCGACTCAGATATTAAACCTCACTAGATGGAGAATGTGATATCTGATAACTTACACTTTGTAGCATTCTTTTAGGACGCTTTAAAATATTTCATTTGTAAAATATGAGGATAAAACTGAAATACCGAATACTTTTTATCTACGTCACTAAGTATTTAGTTTTGTAGCATACTTTTAGAATGTTTTAAAAATAACTGGTTTGTGATATAGGCTAAATTGTTGTAAGTACACAGGTTGACATTTAAATTTTCATCCCAATGGGAATTCTCCATAGAGATGAATTTTTGTAAATAATTAAAAATTTTCATCCCAATGGTAATTTCCATAAGGATGAATTTTTATTTTTTATTGATATACATTTTGTTATTTCGCATCATATTTAGAAGTTTTTTATAATTTTATTTAAAATATTGTAGATGTATGATCAAATAATAAATATTGCCCAAGGTATAATACCTCAGTATACAAAAATTGATGATATCCCCCTACATCAACCATATAAAGTCCAAAGGCTTGAGTGGAAGGAATCACAATATGGATCAAAAGTCATAGCATATTTGGATAATAATAAATGGTTTTATCTTCCTCAAAGAATTACAAACTTTTTAAATAAAGAAGATCCATACTTATCTGAAATGAATAATAAAGTGTGGAGAATTATTTACAAAGGTCGACAATCAGCAAATGGTCTAGCAATATTTGAATTAAACTACAATTAAGAATTTAAATTTTAAAAAACCTCTTTACCATAAAGTAAATAAATAAATCACATTTTTTAATATGAAATTTCTAAACTATTTTTATTATTTTTATATATTAATTTCTTAAAAATCTAAAGATAACAAGATATTGTCAATAGGATGAGATTGCTGTAGCTGTTAATTCCACCGATGAATCCAATGAAAAGGTGTTTAAAATAACATCACCTTCCTCGTTCATATATGTATTTTTCAAAAAATGAGGGTGACGCAGCTGATGTTGTTGTTGTTGTTGTTGTGGTTGATGTTGTTATTGTTGTGGTTGATGTTGTTGCAATTCCTGGTAGCCATCCTAATATATTTGTTATATATAGGATCGTATCATTGTAAGAAATGTTTATTTTCTAAGTCAATTAAGTGTTTAAAGTAAAATTCTCATTATGAAATTTTAAGTATGAACATTTTTATGTATTTATTGTAGACATGTATGAATACAGACGGACAGATGGATAGATCTACATAAATTCTTGTCCTTTTTTTGTTATTTTAAGTTCATTTTTGTTTTGATTTGAATTTGTAATCGTCTAATTCTGCAAACGTTTATTTTTTTTAAATTAAAATTGTAAATATAAAATTTTAAGTACGAAAATTTGTATATATATTTATTATGTACATATATCACAAACGGACATACAGTTAGATTGAAATAAAGGCAGATATGCTTACAAAACAAAATTATGATTACGTTATTTTTAATAATGTTGTTCTAATACAATTTTTAAAGATCGATTACTTATGTGTATGTTTAAAAGTGTTACCTATGTTTTACATTATATAAAATCAAACAATATATTTAAAACTACTTAGTTCATTATAAACATTATAATACAATTTTAAAACTATATAAAGAAAATCTTTTGCCATATTAAAAAATAATACAAAAAAGCTATGAAGACCACAACATCACCAACTAGCTGCTTAGAGGATAAACAGGCAACAGCCTTATGGGAGTGTAATCAGTTTTTTCGTGCGTTCGAAAAACATATTCTACCAGCCATCAAAGAATATTGCAAAGGAGAATTTGCGAGAGAGTGCGAGTATTTCTATAACAATAATGAATTATTTGTTACCCATGAGAGGATAACAAATAATTATAAAGAAAAAATATTAGAGTATAAGATTAGAATTTTATTTTGTTTTAACAATAATATTGAAGAGGTGTCTGATGGCATCCTATTTGTAATAAATAATAAAATTAGTTTGTATTTAAATAAAGAATTAAATAGTAATATTTTAAAATTATAGATAAAAAAATAAACAAATAAATAATATATAAAAAAACTATATAAAACGTGAGTTAAATTAATATTTATATAGTCTCAAACAACAAATTGATTTAGAAAGATGGACGTAATTGATGATTTTCTAAATAAATTTAAATATGTAATCTTTGAAGAAGATTTAGATTTGTTACATACATTTAAGAGACAATATTCCAATACTGAAGCATTCAATAAACCTTACCCTCACAATGAATCAGATGGAGACGTAGTTGCTATTTTGTGGCTGTTACTTTTTCCACATGAGAAAGGAAAAAGTTATGAAGATAATAGAAAAATATAAAAAAATAATTAAGAGGTTGAAAAATAATATATAAAAGTAGTATGTTTATGCCGATAGCAATCATAGCGGAATGCGTGGAAGATGTTGAAAATGAAAAAGACTTGTTTACATTTGCAACATCTTTCATCCTTCATCTTTCATCTGTCATAATATTTATTTTTCATGTTTGCACACATTAAAATTAAAAAAAAGGATTTAAAAATTTTGTATTAATTTTATTAATTATTGCCCTTGGAGAGCAATTATTATTACAATATGCAGATTTTGTTAGAGGATGAAGATAATTAAGATATCATATTTTATACGACATATTACAAGTCCACTTGTAAACACTAAAATAATCGAAAGATGTTGAGTGGAACAAAATGATTTAGGAACATCTTTAAAAGATGTTAAGAAATGTTGACACACAAACACGTATAATTCATATGGGAAGTTGTTAATATCTTGTTGATTTGATGAAAGATGAAAGATGTGAGCAAGTGTAAAAAGGCTATTACATACATATTATAAGGGTTTTTGCGAAAAGTGTATTAGAATAATGACTCTAGTATTAAAATGAGGTATGTTTGTACTAATCGTATGCATCCTAATGTTAATATATATGTATGCATATATGTAGTGTGTGAAAATCGAGTAATGAAGTATATGTTTATAATATACAACGTTGATTATTAAGATTTCTTGTTGTTGTTAGGATTTTTTTTGGTAATTTGTTTATTTACTTAAATGATCGTCTTACACAAGCACTTATATATTTTTAAGTCTTACAAGTACGTGTGTTTATGATATATTACGTAGGAAAACAGACCGACTAACAGAAACAGAGACGGAAAGATAGAAAGACAGACGAACTGACAGATAGACAGACGGACGAACTCACAGATAGACATAAGGGTAGAGAGATGTATGTATTGACCACTATGATTCCTTGTTATAATATATTTCAGTTTATTTATTGTTTAGTAAAATGTTCGACTTATTCTATAATGTATTTATTATGTATGTCACAAACGGACAGACAGTCAGATAGATTTCCATACAGACAGATATTTGTTGTTACTGTTTACTGTTCTTTTAATTTAATGTTTTATGATCACCTAATTCAAAAATTTTAATAGAAGCGTGTCTTTCAATTAATTCGTTTTTTAAATGTATTTCAATGTGGTTTTTTCAATTATACAATATTTGATTTTGCTGAATGGGATTATATGTTAAAATATTTGTAAATGTTTACTTTCTATGTAAGAGAATTATACCTAAAAGACAGACAGATATGTACGCACAGAAAGAGAGAAAATGTCTTATTTTCTATAGTCATTATATCATATTATTTCTAATCAATATAAACATAAATTAATCAATATTCAAACATACTTGTCATATCTAAATCAATTTATAATGACGAAAAATAAATATAGAGAATATTATAAGGATTGTACGTAATCAGATAAAACTGCTAAATATGAACCTGAGCACCTGTTTATGATGTCATATGAAAAATAATGTAAAAAATTACAACAAATATATAAAAGATTTTAAACATTAATTTTTATTACAAACAATTTATAAAAGGTTTCAATGAGATGTATTAATTCATTTTTTATATTCAAAATAAATGCATTCACATAAGTAGATTTGATCCATATTCTTAAGTTTCACTATCACTAGACAGTTGATCAAACGTTTTCCATGAATTCAATTAAAAACCTCAATATTTTCATACTTATTGAGCATTGTTACAGTTATATGTATATAAACAAACATACAAACAAAACAAGGAAATTTTTTTTTATATGAAAGATAATCAAGTTAAAATTAAAACAATAAATTTAAATATACTATATAAAAGGTGAACAATAATAGTATATATACACTATCAAACATTATATTATTTTAGAAAGATTGATATTTTTGATGATTTTGTATAGAAATTTCAAAAATGTAATCCGAATACTGCAAGAAGATTTAGAAATATTACATACATTCAAGAGACAATATACAAATATTAACACATGCAATAAACCCTGATCATACAATGGTTCCGATGGAGATGACGTTGGTATTTATTGCTGATACTTATTTTTTTTATTTTTTGTTATTTTTCCCTCTATATGAAGACATTCGAAATCATATTAAAAGATGAAAGTGAGAATAAATTTATAACATAATACATATTTAGGTTTAGCACCTAAAGTTTACTCAGTTGAGCAAGATATTAAGAAAATTAAAGATGTTTAACAATTTGTTAAATTATCAATTAATGAACGATTGTTAGAAGTAGAAATTATTTCCTGTTGAAAATGTTGTTTATTTTATTAAATATTAATATCACTTGCTTATAATATTTGTCATAAATTTTTTTTTTGTATATTTTTATGCAAATTAAAAGATTGTTATGTATAAAGTTCTAGTTCTTTATCTTTTACCCAATCTATTTGCTTTCGTCTGTTTCAGCATTATTATTTTTGTATGTTTGTTACTATTAGCTGTTGTAGGGAGCTGTTTAGCTGATCTAGGGATCTGTTTAGCTGTTCTAGGAATCTGTTTAGCTGTTGTAAGGAGCTGTTTAGCTGTTCTAGGGATCTGTTTAGCTGTTATAGGGATCTGTTTAGCTGTTCTAGGGATCTGTTTAGCTGTTTTAGGGAGCTGTTTAGCTGTTCCAAGGAGCTGTTTAGCTGTTTTAGGGAGCTGTTTGGCTGTTCCAAGAAGCTGTTTAGCTGTTTTAGGGAGCTGTTTGGCAGTTTTAGGAATCTGTTTAGCTGTTCTAGGGAGCAGTTTAGCTGTTTTAGGGAGCTGTTTAGCAGTTTTAGGAAGCTGTTTAGCTGTTCTAGGGAGCAGTTTAGCTGTTTTAGGGAGCTGTTTAGCTGTTTTAGAAAGCTGTTTTAGAGAAGCTGTTATAATAAGCAGTTTAGCTGTTCTACGAAACTGCTTAGTTCTTCCACAATTTAATATGTTTTGTTTGAAATCACTCGCATTCATAAATATGGAAAACGATAATGTATTAAGGGAGTTAGTGAAATATAGAAAAAGAAATTTCTTAAAAAAATTTTTGGGTTATACATTGGATGAGGATAACACAGATATCGAGAATAAAAGAATCAAAAATGTTGCGAGTCCTTTGGAGGAGAATGATGTTGTCAATAAATTAATTCTACTATCTTACATGAATCAAGCGGAAAACCAAATAAATAATTATTTTAGGGAGGAAATCAATGAAATTCATGAAAAAGTTATGCAATTTAAAGTAATACTCGATGGACAAATAAAAAAAGTTGTGCTGATAAAATTAATAAAATTGAAAATCTCGTCAGTAGCTATAAGTGTGCCAATAGATAACAAGTCAACTAAAAACAATCTAAGATATAAATATACAGAAAAAAATGAGTTCAAAAGGATAGACAGATTGACATACAATACTGTCTATCCGTCGGATAGATTTTAGTCAGTATAATTTAATTTTTTTTTTCTTTGTATGTAAAATAATCGTTTCATTTTAGCAAGTGTTTTTAAAGTGTTACAAATGAATTTGTTTATAATATTTATATATATGTCACGGACAAACAGGAGCTTTTATTCTTAATTTCATTATAATAAGAGCATTTGAAACTGATATCATATTGATTAGTAAACTTATATTGAAATAGACTATAAAAAATAAACCTGTTTGAAAGATTTATATATATATATGTATGTTTAATATAAGAAATTCAGTCTTCTTCATAAAAAAGTAAAAATAATAAATTTTTTAGTAATTAGCTTTCGATATCTCTAAATTTTTGATTGTGGTTTGAGATAATTTTTATAATTCTCATTTAGTTTATAATAATTTTTAATAAATATAAAGAATAGTAGAGGTTACATTTCATTATTAAATATAATTTTGTATCACTAACTTCGCTAAAATTGGAGTTTTTAAAGAGAAACTTAGCAAATATTGCGATTTTTAAAAACTGAAGTAACACAAATAACGTTATATGTGTTACTTCAGTTTTTAAAAATCGCAATATTTGCTAATTTTCTCTTTAAAAACTCCAATTTTAGCGAAGTTAGTGATACAAAATTATATTTAATAATGAAATGTAACCTCTACTATTCTTTATATTTATTAAAAATTATTATAAACTAAATGAGAATTATAAAAATTATCTCAAACCACAATCAAAAATTTAGAGATATCGAAAGCTAATTACTAAAAAATTTATTATTTTTACTTTTTTATGAAGAAGACTGAATTTCTTATATTAAACATACATATATATATAAATCTTTCAAACAGGTTTATTTTTTATAGTCTATTTCAATATAAGTTTACTAATCAATATGATATCAGTTTCAAATGCTCTTATTATAATGAAATTAAGAATAAAAGCTCCTGTTTGTCCGTGACATATATATAAATATTATAAACAAATTCATTTGTAACACTTTAAAAACACTTGCTAAAATGAAACGATTATTTTACATACAAAGAAAAAAAAAATTAAATTATACTGACTAAAATCTATCCGACGGATAGACAGTATTGTATGTCAATCTGTCTATCCTTTTGAACTCATTTTTTTCTGTATATTTATATCTTAGATTGTTTTTAGTTGACTTGTTATCTATTGGCACACTTATAGCTACTGACGAGATTTTCAATTTTATTAATTTTATCAGCACAACTTTTTTTATTTGTCCATCGAGTATTACTTTAAATTGCATAACTTTTTCATGAATTTCATTGATTTCCTCCCTAAAATAATTATTTATTTGGTTTTCCGCTTGATTCATGTAAGATAGTAGAATTAATTTATTGACAACATCATTCTCCTCCAAAGGACTCGCAACATTTTTGATTCTTTTATTCTCGATATCTGTGTTATCCTCATCCAATGTATAACCCAAAAATTTTTTTAAGAAATTTCTTTTTCTATATTTCACTAACTCCCTTAATACATTATCGTTTTCCATATTTATGAATGCGAGTGATTTCAAACAAAACATATTAAATTGTGGAAGAACTAAGCAGTTTCGTAGAACAGCTAAACTGCTTCTTATAACAGCTTCTCTAAAACAGCTTTCTAAAACAGCTAAACAGCTCCCTAAAACAGCTAAACTGCTCCCTAGAACAGCTAAACAGCTTCCTAAAACTGCTAAACAGCTCCCTAAAACAGCTAAACTGCTCCCTAGAACAGCTAAACAGATTCCTAAAACTGCCAAACAGCTCCCTAAAACAGCTAAACAGCTTCTTGGAACAGCCAAACAGCTCCCTAAAACAGCTAAACAGCTCCTTGGAACAGCTAAACAGCTCCCTAAAACAGCTAAACAGATCCCTAGAACAGCTAAACAGATCCCTATAACAGCTAAACAGATCCCTAGAACAGCTAAACAGCTCCTTACAACAGCTAAACAGATTCCTAGAACAGCTAAACAGATCCCTAGATCAGCTAAACAGCTCCCTACAACAGCTAATAGTAACAAACATACAAAAATAATAATGCTGAAACAGACGAAAGCAAATAGATTGGGTAAAAGATAAAGAACTAGAACTTTATACATAACAATCTTTTAATTTGCATAAAAATATACAAAAAAAAAATTTATGACAAATATTATAAGCAAGTGATATTAATATTTAATAAAATAAACAACATTTTCAACAGGAAATAATTTCTACTTCTAACAATCGTTCATTAATTGATAATTTAACAATTTGTTAAACATCTTTAATTTTCTTAATATCTTGCTCAACTGAGTAAACTTTAGGTGCTAAACCTAAATATGTATTATGTTATAAATTTATTCTCACTTTCATCTTTTAATATGATTTCGAATGTCTTCATATAGAGGGAAAAATAACAAAAAATAAAAAAAATAAGTATCAGCAATAAATACCAACGTCATCTCCATCGGAACCATTGTATGATCAGGGTTTATTGCATGTGTTAATATTTGTATATTGTCTCTTGAATGTATGTAATATTTCTAAATCTTCTTGCAGTATTCGGATTACATTTTTGAAATTTCTATACAAAATCATCAAAAATATCAATCTTTCTAAAATAATATAATGTTTGATAGTGTATATATACTATTATTGTTCACCTTTTATATAGTATATTTAAATTTATTGTTTTAATTTTAACTTGATTATCTTTCATATAAAAAAAAATTTCCTTGTTTTGTTTGTATGTTTGTTTATATACATATAACTGTAACAATGCTCAATAAGTATGAAAATATTGAGGTTTTTAATTGAATTCATGGAAAACGTTTGATCAACTGTCTAGTGATAGTGAAACTTAAGAATATGGATCAAATCTACTTATGTGAATGCATTTATTTTGAATATAAAAAATGAATTAATACATCTCATTGAAACCTTTTATAAATTGTTTGTAATAAAAATTAATGTTTAAAATCTTTTATATATTTGTTGTAATTTTTTACATTATTTTTCATATGACATCATAAACAGGTGCTCAGGTTCATATTTAGCAGTTTTATCTGATTACGTACAATCCTTATAATATTCTCTATATTTATTTTTCGTCATTATAAATTGATTTAGATATGACAAGTATGTTTGAATATTGATTAATTTATGTTTATATTGATTAGAAATAATATGATATAATGACTATAGAAAATAAGACATTTTCTCTCTTTCTGTGCGTACATATCTGTCTGTCTTTTAGGTATAATTCTCTTACATAGAAAGTAAACATTTACAAATATTTTAACATATAATCCCATTCAGCAAAATCAAATATTGTATAATTGAAAAAACCACATTGAAATACATTTAAAAAACGAATTAATTGAAAGACACGCTTCTATTAAAATTTTTGAATTAGGTGATCATAAAACATTAAATTAAAAGAACAGTAAACAGTAACAACAAATATCTGTCTGTATGGAAATCTATCTGACTGTCTGTCCGTTTGTGACATACATAATAAATACATTATAGAATAAGTCGAACATTTTACTAAACAATAAATAAACTGAAATATATTATAACAAGGAATCATAGTGGTCAATACATACATCTCTCTACCCTTATGTCTATCTGTGAGTTCGTCCGTCTGTCTATCTGTCAGTTCGTCTGTCTTTCTATCTTTCCGTCTCTGTTTCTGTTAGTCGGTCTGTTTTCCTACGTAATATATCATAAACACACGTACTTGTAAGACTTAAAAATATATAAGTGCTTGTGTAAGACGATCATTTAAGTAAATAAACAAATTACCAAAAAAAATCCTAACAACAACAAGAAATCTTAATAATCAACGTTGTATATTATAAACATATACTTCATTACTCGATTTTCACACACTACATATATGCATACATATATATTAACATTAGGATGCATACGATTAGTACAAACATACCTCATTTTAATACTAGAGTCATTATTCTAATACACTTTTCGCAAAAACCCTTATAATATGTATGTAATAGCCTTTTTACACTTGCTCACATCTTTCATCTTTCATCAAATCAACAAGATATTAACAACTTCCCATATGAATTATACGTGTTTGTGTGTCAACATTTCTTAACATCTTTTAAAGATGTTCCTAAATCATTTTGTTCCACTCAACATCTTTCGATTATTTTAGTGTTTACAAGTGGACTTGTAATATGTCGTATAAAATATGATATCTTAATTATCTTCATCCTCTAACAAAATCTGCATATTGTAATAATAATTGCTCTCCAAGGGCAATAATTAATAAAATTAATACAAAATTTTTAAATCCTTTTTTTTAATTTTAATGTGTGCAAACATGAAAAATAAATATTATGACAGATGAAAGATGAAGGATGAAAGATGTTGCAAATGTAAACAAGTCTTTTTCATTTTCAACATCTTCCACGCATTCCGCTATGATTGCTATCGGCATAAACATACTACTTTTATATATTATTTTTCAACCTCTTAATTATTTTTTTATATTTTTCTATTATCTTCATAACTTTTTCCTTTCTCATGTGGAAAAAGTAACAGCCACAAAATAGCAACTACGTCTCCATCTGATTCATTGTGAGGGTAAGGTTTATTGAATGCTTCAGTATTGGAATATTGTCTCTTAAATGTATGTAACAAATCTAAATCTTCTTCAAAGATTACATATTTAAATTTATTTAGAAAATCATCAATTACGTCCATCTTTCTAAATCAATTTGTTGTTTGAGACTATATAAATATTAATTTAACTCACGTTTTATATAGTTTTTTTATATATTATTTATTTGTTTATTTTTTTATCTATAATTTTAAAATATTACTATTTAATTCTTTATTTAAATACAAACTAATTTTATTATTTATTACAAATAGGATGCCATCAGACACCTCTTCAATATTATTGTTAAAACAAAATAAAATTCTAATCTTATACTCTAATATTTTTTCTTTATAATTATTTGTTATCCTCTCATGGGTAACAAATAATTCATTATTGTTATAGAAATACTCGCACTCTCTCGCAAATTCTCCTTTGCAATATTCTTTGATGGCTGGTAGAATATGTTTTTCGAACGCACGAAAAAACTGATTACACTCCCATAAGGCTGTTGCCTGTTTATCCTCTAAGCAGCTAGTTGGTGATGTTGTGGTCTTCATAGCTTTTTTGTATTATTTTTTAATATGGCAAAAGATTTTCTTTATATAGTTTTAAAATTGTATTATAATGTTTATAATGAACTAAGTAGTTTTAAATATATTGTTTGATTTTATATAATGTAAAACATAGGTAACACTTTTAAACATACACATAAGTAATCGATCTTTAAAAATTGTATTAGAACAACATTATTAAAAATAACGTAATCATAATTTTGTTTTGTAAGCATATCTGCCTTTATTTCAATCTAACTGTATGTCCGTTTGTGATATATGTACATAATAAATATATATACAAATTTTCGTACTTAAAATTTTATATTTACAATTTTAATTTAAAAAAAATAAACGTTTGCAGAATTAGACGATTACAAATTCAAATCAAAACAAAAATGAACTTAAAATAACAAAAAAAGGACAAGAATTTATGTAGATCTATCCATCTGTCCGTCTGTATTCATACATGTCTACAATAAATACATAAAAATGTTCATACTTAAAATTTCATAATGAGAATTTTACTTTAAACACTTAATTGACTTAGAAAATAAACATTTCTTACAATGATACGATCCTATATATAACAAATATATTAGGATGGCTACCAGGAATTGCAACAACATCAACCACAACAATAACAACATCAACCACAACAACAACAACAACAACATCAGCTGCGTCACCCTCATTTTTTGAAAAATACATATATGAACGAGGAAGGTGATGTTATTTTAAACACCTTTTCATTGGATTCATCGGTGGAATCAACAGCTACAGCAATCTCATCCTATTGACAATATCTTGTTATCTTTAGATTTTTAAGAAATTAATATATAAAAATAATAAAAATAGTTTAGAAATTTCATATTAAAAAATGTGATTTATTTATTTACTTTATGGTAAAGAGGTTTTTTAAAATTTAAATTCTTAATTGTAGTTTAATTCAAATATTGCTAGACCATTTGCTGATTGTCGACCTTTGTAAATAATTCTCCACACTTTATCATTCATTTCAGATAAGTATGGATCTTCTTTATTTAAAAAGTTTGTAATTCTTTGAGGAAGATAAAACCATTTATTATTATCCAAATATGCTATGACTTTTGATCCATATTGTGATTCCTTCCACTCAAGCCTTTGGACTTTATATGGTTGATGTAGGGGGATATCATCAATTTTTGTATACTGAGGTATTATACCTTGGGCAATATTTATTATTTGATCATACATCTACAATATTTTAAATAAAATTATAAAAAACTTCTAAATATGATGCGAAATAACAAAATGTATATCAATAAAAAATAAAAATTCATCCTTATGGAAATTACCATTGGGATGAAAATTTTTAATTATTTACAAAAATTCATCTCTATGGAGAATTCCCATTGGGATGAAAATTTAAATGTCAACCTGTGTACTTACAACAATTTAGCCTATATCACAAACCAGTTATTTTTAAAACATTCTAAAAGTATGCTACAAAACTAAATACTTAGTGACGTAGATAAAAAGTATTCGGTATTTCAGTTTTATCCTCATATTTTACAAATGAAATATTTTAAAGCGTCCTAAAAGAATGCTACAAAGTGTAAGTTATCAGATATCACATTCTCCATCTAGTGAGGTTTAATATCTGAGTCGCCCTCTATATTTAAAATAATTTATACTCATATAATACGACAATTTCATCAGCACCGTTTAGCGAAGACAGAAACCTAAATGAATATTATCATTCACATATGGCAATACCGTTTAGCGAAGACATAAACATACATTTGTTTATTTACATATGGCAATACCCTAAAGTTATAGTGATGTATTATTCGGATACAAATGTATTCGGTATTTCAGTTTTATCCTCATATTTTACAAATGAAATATTTTAAAGCGTCCTAAAAGAATGCTACAAAGTGTAAGTTATCAGATATCACATTCTCCATCTAGTGAGGTTTAATATCTGAGTCGCCCTCTATATTTAAAATAATTTATACTCATATAATACGACAATTTCATCAGCACCGTTTAGCGAAGACAGAAACCTAAATGAATATTATCATTCACATATGGCAATACCGTTTAGCGAAGACATAAACATACATTTGTTTATTTACATATGGCAACACTGTTTAGCGAAGACATAAACCTACATTTGTTTAATTTACATATGGCAACCCTGTTTAGCCAGAACCTATGCATTTAAAATAATTTTTAGTGTATCTATAATTTTATCCTCCACTGTGGCCCAGAACTGTCATATTATATCTACTAATAAGAAACATGAAAGCATGTAAAAACTATGAGAACTTAAAAGGCCTATAAGACACGCATACTTGTCTTAAGACATGAACGATAGCATACCAAATCTCAATGTGTAATATCATGTACATATGTCGAGTATGTTAAAGGCCTATTAGGCACGCATACTTATCTTAAGACATGTGTATGGCATACTTTGGGTTTAGCTATTACACTGTCGAACGCTGACGGCATACTTCATTACACAGAAATTTTTGAAGCGAAAACATGTCAATGAAGCGGAAAGTTGTCCATAGTTGCATTTTTTTTCTATTTCACTTAATTTGTCTTTTAATGCATTGTATGCATTAATTTTCAATTGCTTGTTGTGGTACAGATTTGATTTTATTTGCCACAATTGTGGGAAGCTTTTATATTTCTCAATAAACTCTTTCCAGAAAATAATATAAGAGAGATGTTTTTTTAAATTTGCGATCTGCACACAGCAGCGGCAAAAATTTGAATGAATTTTTGTATGAAGTATGACAGACACGCTATTAAGGTGAAATCACCCATTTGTTCTGAACAAAATTTTTTCCGGAGAATAAAATTTTTTACTGGGAGTTTTCTGCAGAACAATTCACCCATGTCAGAAAATTTTTCCGAAAAAACAAAGTTGCCATATAATACAAAAATTAAAACAGTTGTACAAAGTGGTAGCACCGCTAGCAAACTATGTAAATAAATACAAACGTAAATTATTTTATTAAAATATATGTGAAGAAAATGTCGGATAGAAGAAAACTAAAATTATTATTTTTAATTGAAGTGCATAAAGTCAATTTGTTTGCAAAAGAAATTTATAAAAAGAAATCGAAAAAAGAGTCGCAGTGAGAAAAATCTTAAAAGAAAGAAGATCACACGGTTTATTTCACACATTGGTTCCTGATATACAACTTAATAACAGCACTTGACATTCGTTTCCTACAACAATTATAAATAAATATAAATTGTATTATTGCGACCGATTATGACCCTACGGCTAGGTTTTTGTAAATAAATGAATGTACAGGGTGGGGCAAAAGTCGCGAAGGGATTTGAAAAATTAATAACTTTTCTAATTTAATTTTTTTTTTTTTTTCTTTTTAGGACTTGTAAAATAAATCTGGGAGATTAATTATGGAAGGTTACAACGTTATCAAGCGAACCAAAATCATAGAACTTTATTTTGAACATCATCGATCAATAATTCAAACTCAACGAGCCTATCGTCGTCATTTTAATGTGCGGAATTCACCATCCGAATCAATGATTCGACGCTTAGTGACACGTTTTCAGAAACAAGGCTCAGTGAGGGATCTTCCACGAAGCGGAAGACCACATTCTGTAATTAGTGAAGCAAATATTCAACGCGTCCTGGAGAGTGTTGAGGAGAATCCTGAAACATCAACTCGAAGGCGCTCTGCTGAGCTGGAAATGTCTCGGCGATCTTTACGCAGAATATTAAAGGGAAATTTACATCTTTTCCCATACAAGGTGCAGTTAGTGCAAGAACTAAAGCCAGGAGATTCCCAAGAACAAAGAATTTATGCAGTTCGCTTCCAAGAATTGGCCAGAGAACATAATGATTTCATTCATCATCTGATAATGAGCGATGAATCACATTTTCAATTAAATGGTTTTGTAAACAAGCAGAACTGCAGAATATGGGGTATTGAGAACCCAAGAGTGGTTTATCAGAGACAATTACATCCACTTAAATGTACAGTATGGTGCGCAATTACGTCCCAAAGAATTATTGGATCATTCTATTTCGAAGATAACGATGGAAATGGTGTAACGGTAAATGGCAAACGATATCGAGATATGATCCAAAATTTTTTAAGGCCAGCTTTTTCTGACAATGGAGAGATGTGGTTCCAACAAGATGGGGCCACTGCACACACTGCTCGAGCCACTATGCAGCTCCTAAGGCAGATTTTTGGCGAACGTTTAATTTCCAAAAATTCAGCATTCAATTGGCCTGCACGTTCGCCGGATTTAACAGCACCAGATTATTTCCTTTGGGGATATTTGAAAGAGAAGGTGTATATCAATAAACCCAGAACACTTGCACAGCTCAAAGAGAATATTCGAGCCGAAATAAGAGCGTTGCAGCCAGATACTCTGACTCGTGTCATGGAAAATGCTATTAAAAGAGCTCAACTTTGCGAGGCTAAAAATGGTGCTCACTTACGTGACGTAATCTTTCACACCTAAATTTAAAAAATCTCCCAATATCATGTTTTATTATTTTGTAAAAAAAAATTAAATTAAAAATTAAAAAAGTTATGACTGTTTCAAACGCCTTCGCGACTTTTGCCCCACCCTGTATAAATAAACTAAAATGTACTTACGACCGATTCCAGTGGCGGCTCCTATTTCATTCCATAAGCCCTGTTTTAAATAATTATTTTTGTATGTACTATTGCTCATGTCATAATTCTTCCATTAATTTTTGAGCAATATTTTCATTAAATTCCATTTTAATTGTTAATTTTCGGCAAAAACAATTTTTGTATAATAAATGTACTGACACTGTATAATGTTTCAACCAAATTCAATTTTCATGTAAATATTGAAAAAAGTGGCATCCCAATTCGGTTGCTTCTGAACAAGAATTAAAATTAAACCAATTCAAGAAAAAGCTTTCTGAACAAAATAATCTCTCTCTCTCAAAAGTAAAACATACAACTCAATATAAAAAAAATTTGTTTTTAACTAAAATTTTATGGGTTAATCCAGATTTAGACGAGTATGTTGGTATGCGACAGACTCAGGTTTTCAAACATTTTTGAAAACCAACATACATGTCTAACATACTCGACCATGTCTTTAGACAAGTATGCATGTCTAATAGGCCTTTTAGAAAAACTTTTACTTTTTTTAACTTTAAAACAACATAAAACACATATACAAAACTATGAGAACGTAACAAAAAATATTGAATTTGTTTCAACACGCAATACATATGTATATAAATCGAGTCGAACTACAAATAGTATCTTAAGTTACTAACGTGGTCAAAAACACAAATTAAACATCGTTTTTCGATATTAATATTGATATAAGTTTGAATAAACGAATTACCAATGCTTTAACATTTTTGACTGTATTTCAGAACTATGCACTATATTTTCAAACTTAATTTTGAAAATGATCGAACGTATTTCAAAAGTTATTAATTAAATTTCAAAAATAGTAAATAGAATTTCGAAAATGGTAATTGAATTTCAAAAACTAAGAGTTGAATTTTGAAACTATCTATAATATATAAATTCAATTGATTTGTTTCTTAAAATTACAATAATATTCCATTAATACTATTGGAATACTATTTATAACTTAAAAAATATCAATTGTAAAAATGATCAATTTTTAAGTAGACTTAGGGCCATGATTACAACTTGCCATTAGCTAAAGGCAGGATTTTGCTTGGCAGATATATGAGTTTGCATTATAAACCCTTTATTATTTTTTTATTCAATAAATATTATTAAAATTAATAATAATAACAATAAAAAATGGAAGTTGTAATAATGCAAAGCTATTTATCGAGCAGACAAAATCCTATCTTTAACTAAAGGCAAGTTGCAATAATGGCATTTTATCATGCATAGAAATTATTGTACTTAAAATCAATATTTAACAATATTTAAGAAAATAATATTTAGGCTCAACAAAAAGAAAACATTTGTTAAAGTCGACTATAATATTATTTTTAATAATTTTTTTGAAGTTTATTTTAAAGACAATAACAATTTTTATGAACAATAAAGTAAAGTCCACTATAAAATTAATAATTTGTCAATTACAATTGATATTTTTTAAGTTATATATGGTAATTCAAAAGTATTAATTAAATATCGCTTTAAAAAAAATTCTAAAAAAATCAATTGAATTTTTAAAATGAATACATTTGATAATTTTTAAAATTCAATAAATAATTATACAACACAAATAGAGGTGGTACAGTTATATAAAAGAAAATAATTTATGCTTACAAAAAAAGTTAATTCAAAAACAAATTATAAATATTTAACCCTTTTTTGTACACATTTAACAATACAATTTTTTCCTGTTTCATTCTTCAAAAAATTACAAAATTCAATACATGTATATCCAAAAGCAGTACAAATATAAAAAAAACAGTACCTTTTCGTACTGTTTTAGGTATTGTGAAATAACAATACATATTACAAAAAACAGTACGAATGGCAACCTTAGTCAACACTATCACACTTTAAATAAAGTACAATCTGTGTATTATATAAACAGCTGGTTTTGTTATTTCCATCGGAGATGGACAATATAATACAATTGTATTTTTTCATACTGATTTTTATGGCATTTCATTTATTACTTTCTTAAACACATTCGTTTACCCTGCATTTACATATTAAAGTACTTTCTTGAAAGTTCTGAATACGTATTATAAATACAAATTTCAATGAAAAACACCACTTTCATGAAATCTTCTTGTTCGTTTACATAGGAAACTAAAAAGTTGGGACTGTTGCAAACTTAATTCACGTCGCATGAATTCTTTAAAACATTGCTTTTGTGAAATATATGTATTTGTAAAAGCCATTGAACATTTTTCAATTACAGCGTGTTCTATTTTATTTTATTTGTTCTGTTTTTGGAGGCAAAACATATATAATAATAAAAATAAATAATATAATTTTACAAATTTTTGTTGGTAATATTGTAATAAACTTTGCTGAATCCATTCCACAAACTTTATTTGAATAAAATTATCTTTACAAAACCAACTATTGAAAATTTATAAATACAAAATTTGCGCACAAAATCTGTTATTATAAACAAAAAAGGTTACGTCAGACGAAATTACATAAAGTACTAGTGATGCAATAAATATTAATTTTTAAGTATTCACGAATGCGGATCTGGAGACCATATGCACGAATACAAATATTCAGTTAAAAATTTAGCTTAAAAGATATGTCGGGATTTCGACGGCCAAGTTGTCGCATGAGTCATACATACTTTTTTATTGTTTGAATCTATCAACTTTAATTTAACTAATTACTTTAAAAAAAATATTTTATTATAAGTAATTTACTGTGAAACAAAAGATGATTCTGAACTTATATTTGTACTTATAAGAGTACATCTATTAATGTCAATTTATATATTTCTTCAAAATTGCTTATTATCTTAGGATAGATTGTAATTTAAATAAATGCATTAAAAAAAAAAAAAATTATAAGTAATAAAAATTTCATGTCAATCACTTATTCTGTTTTCTGTTTATTTTCTTATTATTAAACTTCATAAAACATTTTTAAATGCACATGTGGCATCTCTGCCTCAAGACGTAAACATCGTGTTGTTTTTATTCCAAATCATTTATCCAATTTTTTTTATTAAAAAGACAGTAAGAAAAATATTGTCGAGTTTTTGAATATTTCGAACAACGTTTTTAAAAATATCAAAGAATCATTGGGGGAATTGCCTTGAATTTAAAGTGCCTAAAATATACGACGTACCTGACCGTTGTGCAAATAGATTTCATTTACTTGCAAATGCAGAAGAGGAAGAACTTGGTACTCACAAGAAAATAATCTAACCGATTAAAGTTGACTCTGTCAATAGCTTTTTATTAGTTTGTGAACTAATTGGAGATAAGTATAAGTTCAGAAGAATGCCAATTAAAACAAATATAGTACCTAGCTCAAGAACTCTCTATGACAAGCCATTAACTGTACAAAGAGCCAAGTCTTACACGCATTAAATAAAAGATGCAAAACTTGAAAATTAGTATTGTTTTGTCTTACTAAATGGACACCAAGAAAATTTTAGATGAAATAATCATATCAAACAATATCAATCCGATGAGTGTTAAGGAAATCACTACAAAAAGATTAACCCCCAATAATACGCTATACTTAATTAAGTTCAACCGCCAACAAGTGTCGAAAAGGGCTATCTTGAAAATAACATATTTTATTAATATTGCCGTTTACTGTAGAAGACTACTCAACGGCAGCAAAGGCCCTACACAATGCATCAAATGCTCTATTTATGGTCATGGTTATAGGAACTGTAACAGAGTAGCAGTGTGTGTGCAGCCTATGCTGGTAATCATTAATTTGCAGATTGTCCGTTTAACAAAGGTGCTAATAGTGAGAACATTATTTATAAATGTTACAACTGATCTCAGAAGAAGTGAGCAGTGCCACGCTCATAAAGAAAAAGTTATAGTTTTTAGCTTTGCACTTGATATTTGATTAAAATTTAGAATGCGATTAAAATTCATGAAGGGGCGTAGCAACGCGCGCCGGGTTTTTCTAGTATAATATAATGCAGAAATATATTTGTCTTCGTTTTAAGTTAATACAATACAATATTTACAATACAATACAATACAATACAATACAATACAATACAATACAATACAATACAATACAATACAATACAATACAATACAATACAATACAATACAATACAATACAATACAATACAATACAATACAATACAATACAATACAATACAATACAATACAATAAAGAATGAGATCGATAAAACCCTAACACGAATAAAACGCAATAACTTTGAAACGAATTAATCCATTTTAATGAAAATAGCGTGGTTTAACAATAAAATAACAGTAAATTAAAATATTAATGCTTTTTGTAAAAATTCAGCTTTTTTTGATGAACTGTTTCACCTTTTCCGGAATTGAGACCATGAGGGTTTTGGTGGTATCCATAGTAACTTTATTGCTGGAATAAGACCATTTCTGGGAAAAAATTTTAGTAGTATTAGCAACTTGTTTTGTATCCTTCAGCACTCTTTTGACTAAAGCCCAGTAACGTTCGATGGGCCTTAGTTCTGGACAATTAGGTGGATTTGCTTCTTTTGGCACTACCACTATATTATTTATTTCATACCATTCTGCTGCAGATTTACTATAATGACACGACGCTAGGTCGGGCCAAAAATATGTTGACTTATTGTGTTTTCGTATGAATGGAAGCAACCTCTTCTGCAAGCACTCCTTGATGTAAATATCAGTGTTGATAGTCCCAGTAGTAATAAATTTACTGCTTCTTTCTCCGCACGTGCATATAGCTTGCCAAACTAAGTACTTCTTTGGAAACTTTGTCTTTTTTTGGAACTTAAATTGGTCATCGACATTACCTCTTCCATCGGCCACATAATAACTTCGCCCTGGGAGCTGAGAAAAGTCGGCAAGAACGTAAGTCTCATCATCCATAATACAACACTCATATTTGTTGATAAAATTTCTAAGCAGTTCTTTGGCACGACTTTTTGCACCCAAGTTTTTCTTCGAATTTCTGTCTGGCACTTTCTGAACCTTGTAGGACTTAAGGCCTTCATATCTTTTAACCTTCCTTACAAAAAAATCGGAACAGTTTGCTTTTAAGGCGGCTTTACGGTTTGAGAGGTTGGGATTTTGGTTTAGAAGACTAACAATCTTTGAAGCTAACTGTGGGTCAGTTATACCTTTTTTAGCTCCACTTCCAGCTTTCCTTTTAATACTACGACGTTCGTTATACACTTTTATCACACGCGAAACTGTTTGTCGTGACACCTTTATCTCATTTGCAATAGATTTGTAAGTACGACTGGGATTTTTTTAAAAAATTGTTATTAATTTTTCACGCACTTTTTCTTCGGAATCCATTTTTAAACAAACTAATAATCCGATTATGCTATTATTTTGTACACATAATTTGACAAGTTTTTAAATGCAAACTTGATCATAAACAGTTATATTTTTTGTGCATGAAGAAAGGTGGAATTAAAAATGTGTGTTAAGGTTTCACTGATCTCATTCTTTACAATACAATACAATACAATACAATACAATACAATACAATACAATACAATACAATGCAATGCAATGCAATACAATACAATACAATACAATACAATACAATACAATACAATACAATACAATGCAATCAATACAATACAATACAATACAATACAATACAATACAATACAATACAATACAATACAATACAATACAATATAATATAATGTAATATAATATAATATATACAATACGGAAGGCCAAAAAGTGGCACATGGATCACCGATACTAGCAATACAGCAGCCATATGGATACCGATGCGTAGTAGCCTAGTTATAGAGGACAAAGGATATGAAAACGGATTTGTTTGGTTGAAAACGAAAGATTTCACACTATTTAGCTGCTACTTGGCACCTAATGAAGAACTTTCAAGTGAAGCTGCACAACATAGAGGATAAGGGTATGGAAATTGGAGGTGCTCTCGTAATTGGCGGGGACTTCAACTCCCACGCATACGAATGGGGATCACGGTCGACAAACTCTCGAGGCAGAATGGTATTGGATATGATAGCCAGAATGGGACTAGTGATCATGAACAGGGGGAACACCGCTACCTTCAGAAGACCGGGATGCGAGGGAACTATTCTAGACATCACGTTGGCCTCTGAAAGAATCGCAAATAGGGTAGTGAATTGGATGGTCCTAGAAGATTACACTGGAAACGACCACCAATATATTATGTACAGCGTAGAAAATGACAGAGCATCTAGCCAACCTAATGCCACGACGTCCACACGAAGGTGGAATATCGCGAGACTGGACAAAGACGCATTTTTGGACAGAATTTCAGGAGCTGATGAGGGTATAAGGAACACTGCCTGACGCTACGTATATAGTACGTTCCACTATGACGCTTATTAAGGAGGCATGCAGCGAGGCAATGCCTACCATCGGCAGAAGGCATCGGAAGGAACCCGTATACTGGTGGAATGATGAAATCGCCCACCTTAGGCGGACGTGCCTACAACTTCGAAGGAGATACACAAGAGCCAGACGAATACATGCCGCAACAACAGAGGCTGAGGAATACAAAAGAGCTAAAAAGGAATTAAAGGTCGCCATACTTATGAGCAAGAGGCGAAAATGGGAGGAACTAAAGACCGACCTCAACAGTAATCCCTGGGAACTAGAATATAAACTAGTCATGAGGAAGCTTGGGGCACGTTATTCAACCCCAGATTTAAGAGAGGATACGATGGAGAATATTGTGAACACCCTTTTTCCCTCAAACGAGGAAATACGCAATAGCGGTCCGCAGTCGAACGAAGGAGCCGCTCCACTTTTCACTCTTGCCGAATTAAGGACTGCTGTAACGGCATTGAAAGGTAGAAAGGCGCCAGGTCCGGACGGAATTCCGGCAGAAATTCTCAAGATACTCGCAGAGGAGAAACCGGATATGCTTTTGGGAATGTATAATCCTTGTCTACAGGATGGTGTCTTTCCGGAAGTTTGGAAGAGACAAAGACTTGTGCTGATAAGCAAGGGGAAAGGGAACATAGAGCCACCATCACCGTATAGACTCCTGTGCATGCTTGACACCGCGGGTAAACTTCTTGAACTAATGCTTAAACCTCAGAATGCACCTGTGGACTAGTCGGTAAAGGACAAGTCAGTTGTTTGGGGGTTGCGGGTTCGATTCCCGCCGGAGACTCTGGAATTGTCTGCTTCTCTTTCTCTTCTATTCTTAATATTTCTATTCTTCTCTCTATTAAGGCGTCACAATGGACCGTAATGATCTCCGACTGAAGGTGTGAGGGTAACTTTGCACCAGCCTTACCTACCTACCTACCTACCATGCTTAAACCTTGAATACATGCGGCTGTGGAAAGTGCTGGAGGCCTTTCCACGAGACAATATGGATTTAGGACTGGAGGGTCCACAATAGGCGCGATCGAAGAAGTCATAGTTATTTTTCAAGACGCATTGTATTATTGGCGACTCTTGACGTTAGAAATGCCTTCAACAGCGCAACATGGACCGACATGATAGAGGCTCTGGAGACACGGTTTAGAGCACCAGCATACATCATGAGGATGATAAAGAGTTACCTGAGCAACCGTATACTTATATACGAAAATGCTGGGAGGACCCGGGAAAAGAAGATTACCGCAGGAGCAGCACAGGGCTCGATTCTAGGTCCTGAACTGTGGAATATTAGTTATGATGATATTCTGCATATCGAAATGCCAGGTGATACCTACCTGGTCGGTTATGCCGACGACACTGTGGCCGTTATTGCAGCACGTAACATGGAAGAAGCTCAGAGAAAGCTTAACCAAGTTATGCTTAAAACGAAGTTATGGCTGGAACCCTTATAACCTTAAGCTAGCCACGGAGAAAACGGAACTTCTGATCATTACAAGGAAGCATACCCCTCTGGAGGTGGACATAAGGGTCTGGTCTGAGACAATTAAGACAAGCAAGTGGATTAAATATCTAGGATTAAGGCTAGATTATAGATTAACGTTTCGAGACCAACTCGAATATACTGCAACTAAAGCGGCTCAGGTTACGGTTTCTCTCAGCAGACTTATGGCGAATACTGGGGGACCGAGCTATCTCAAGAGGAAACTGATAATGGCAACGACCCAGTTAATCCTATTATATGGATGCGAAATCTGGGCTGATGCCTTACAGGCGAAGTATAGAAGAAAGATGCTGGCGGATGTACAACGCACCTCTGCTCTGAGAGTAGCCTCAGCACATTTCCTGGAATATCGCAGATTCAAAATTTCTTCACTGATCAGAATGTAGCTCAAGCGGAACTCCATAGCGTCATACACAGTTGTTCACAAATGGGTTTACGACAGTTTGCTAAAATAGTCAATTACAACTAGAACGTAACGGTTTCCAGCATCACTGACAGGAAAAGGACCGGCTATATCCATCGCTATTCGCTCAAAGGGACCACTTGAATTGTACTGCTGCAGCGCTGCTCGACTTCGTCTTACTGGGCCCTTGGCTGCGATACATTGTGCGCAATTTGCTATCCAATCAGCTACAGATTGGTGGCATCCAACCCAACAGAAACGTTGCTTTATCTTTTCTATGGTTTTTGTTACACCAAGATGACCACCGCCTGAACCATTATGAAACTCCTTCAATACCTCTTTGACTTTAGAGGATGGCACCAGAATCAGATTTGTTGTCGATTTACCATCAGTACTTTCCCATTTGCGATAAAGGCACTCGTTAATAACCTGCAGACTATTCCTTAACGCCCAGGATGATTTCATCAGTGGACTTTCCGCTGATATTTGGATACGGGTTGGCCTTTTGTTTTCCTCCTTTGCTGACATAATTTTTGCCAGTATGGGATCGTCTCTTTGCGCCGCTGACCAGTCACCACTTGTCTCTATATGTGTTCGTCGAACGTCAATGACACATTCTTTTCCTTCAGCTTTAGCACAATGTTTGCACTCCAATCTGCACGGTCTTCGGGAGAGTGCATCTGCATTTCCATGTTTAGTGCCCTTTCTGTGCTCAATACTGAAATCGTAGCTCTGGAGACGTTCAATCCAACAGGCTAGCTGTCCTTCCGGTTGTTTGAATTGTAGCAGAGTGATCGGTTCTTAGTTCAAAGTGTTGTTCATACAGATATTTGTGGTAACACACTCACAACTGCCAGAAGCTCTCGTCGTGTTACACAATAATTTCTTTCAGGCTTCGAGAGTGTTCGACTGTAGTAGCTTATGACTGTTGAAATACTTTAACAAATTGTACTTTACAATATTTATAAAATTATTAGTGGTATATAACAAATATGTTTGTAAATTTATATAAAAAATAAAGTATTATTATTCCGTTTTTTTAACTCAACACAAAGAAAACAAAGTTTTTTCTTAACAACAGGTTATGTGCCATTTGTGTTGCTTAATAACGAAAACTATATAGTGCCAAAGATGAATACGGTTTAATTAGAGAAATTAAATGGATCAGAGAATTGGTCCACATGGTGTTTTGCCCTAAAAGCTCAGTTCGAGTTGGATGACCTATGGGCATGTGTAGAGGGATCAAACGAAGATGCTGTTAAGGAAAAACAAGCTAGATGTCGTTTAATTCTTTCGCTAAATAGAAATTTGTATGTTTATGTACAAGAAGCTACAACAGCAAAAGAAATTTTTGAAAAGCTGAAAAGTTTGTTTCAAGACTCCGGCTTAGACAGACGTATTGGCTTGTTGCGTAAGTTGTATTCTATTCAATTGGAGGAATGCGATTCTATAGAGCATTACGTATCCGAGGTTATGTCAACAGCGCAGAAATTAAATACTGTTGGATTTATGGTATCAGATGAATGGAGTGCTTCGATTTTGTTAAAAGGCTTACCACCAATATACAGTCCAATTATTATGAGCATGGAAAGTTCTAGTAAGCAGTTAACAGCTGATGCAGTTAAGTTCAAATTATTGCAAGATGTCAAATATGAACCCCAAGTAGAGAACACAGCATTAGCAAGTCAGAAACATAGTAAGCAAAAACTAAATTTGAAAAACGTGAAATGTTACGTTTGTAGAAAGTTCGGTCATTATGCGTCCAAATGTCTAAATCGGTGTGTCAAACCCCGGAATACTACAATGTTTGCAGCATATATGGTAAAACAAGTCAATGAAGAGGAGTGGTACATCGATAGTGGAGCATCTATGCATATGTGTAATTCCAAGCATGTTTTCAAAAATCATAAAAAATGCAATGATAATGTTCGTGTTGGTAATAATCAATTACTGAATGCTGTTGGTATTGGTTCCGCTGAATTGAAGGTGTCAGTTCATGGAAAATGTACAAATATAAAACTACAAGATGTACTTTACGTTCCTGATCTTGGTACAAATTTGCTGTCCGTCAGCCGAATGATCATGAAGAAGAAGAAAGTAGTTTTTTCTGAAAATTGCTGCCGAGTATTTGATGAAGAGAATCATTTAATAGCGTAAGCAAAACTGGTCAATGGTATGTACAAATTAAATATGGCTACTAATCAATCTGTGTTTTTGGCCAGAAATTCTACAAGTTTTGAAAGTTGGCATCGACGATTGGGTCATGTCAATAAAAATACTTGAAATCAGATAGCATGCTCAATTATGACGAATCTGTAGATCTAAATTGTATTTCGTGCGCTCGGGGAAAGCATGCAAAGATGAAGTTCCCCAAAGAAGGTTCAAGAGCTAAAGAAATTTTAGAGATTGTTCACACAGATTTATGTGGTCCAATGGAAGTCAAATCTTTTGGGGGAAGTTTGTATGTTCTGATATTTACAGATGACTATAGTCGAAAGGTATTTACGTATTTCTTAAAGAACAAGATTACTG
The DNA here is from genome assembly GCA_941918925.1 of Phyto melanocephala. Classification (NCBI taxonomy): domain Eukaryota; kingdom Metazoa; phylum Arthropoda; class Insecta; order Diptera; family Rhinophoridae; genus Phyto; species Phyto melanocephala. The sequence goes on from OW799235.1 coordinate 47,075,639, forward strand.
TATTTGAGAAGTTCGTCGAATTCAAAACCATGGTAGAAAAGCAGACTGGGAAGAATCTTAAATGTTTACGGTCAGATAATGGCGGTGAATTTGTTAATATAAAAATGGAAAACTATATGAAGAAGAATGGTATTTTACACCAGAAAAGTGTCGCCTACAATCCACAGCAGAACGGTCTTGCAGAGCGCATAAATAGATCGTTATTAGAGAAAGCTCGCTGTATACTGTTTGAAGCTAAATTACAAAAATCGTTTTGGGCAGAAGCTGTTCGAATTGCAGCTTATTTGATTAATCATATTCCTCATAGTCGCCTTGGCAAATATCCTGAAGAAATATGGAAAAGCATGCCATGTAACATAAAACATTTAAGGGTATTCGGTTGTACTTCTATGGCATATATTCCTTCACAAAAACGAAGAAAGCTAGACCCAAAATCTAAAAAAATGATTTTCGTTGGCTATTGTTCAGAATCAAAGGGTTATCGGTTATTTGATCCCGAAAAGAAAACCATACACGTTTTTCGTGATGTTATATTTTATGAATATCAGTTTATGTCATTAAATAGATCAACTAAGATTGAAACATATGGGTTTTGGATCAATAAACAACAACAAAATTGTGATCCTTTGGTTGATGTTGAAAATGAGGACAATATTGTCGATAATGATTCATTATTATTCACCTCATTTACAGACGATAATAATGAAGTGGGGGATGAAACCGACAACATCTATAGAACAAAAGAACAGCCAGAAACAGTTGCGGAAATTCAAGATAAACCAAAAAATCAACAAGAAGATAATGTGATAGCAAATAACATAATCATGCCAAGAAGAAGTGAAAAAATTGCAAAGAAAATTCAAACTGGTCTTGTGGTAGAAAATGAAATGACAGAAGATCCCATAACGTATGAAGAAGCATTAAATCGCCCAGATAAGGATAAATGGTTAGACGCGATCAAAAGCGAAATAAATTCGTTGAAAGGAAATAGCACTTGGGTAGAGGTTAAACGTTTAAGAGAGAAGAATGTTATAAAAAGTAAGTGGGTCTTCAAAGTAAAAGAGGACCATGATGGATCAAAGCGTTACAAAGCTCGTCTAGTAGTAAAGGGGTTCACTCAAAAGAAAGGTATAGATTACGTCGAGACATATTCTCCGGTTGTTCGTTATACATCGCTGGCCTTGCTGCTCGTTATAATTTAGAAATAGAGAGAAATGGAGATGGATGCTGTAACTGCATTTTTGCAAGGAGAATTGCATGAGGAAATATATATTCAACAACCAGAAGGTGTCATATTTGAAAATTCTGATTCTGTTCTCAAGCTTAACAAAGCTCTATATGGTTTGAAGCAGTCTAGTTTGGTATGGAACAACAAGTTGGATCAAGTTCTTAAGAAGATTGGCTTTAAAAGGTCAAAAGTGGATCCATGTGTATATTACCATATAACTCAGGTTAGTCGAACATATTTAGCAATTTATGTTGACGACATGTTGTTGTTGAGTAATGACGTTATATTTCGTAAGAAAATAAAGAAGAGGCTATGTGAAGAACTACATATAAAGCTAATGGGAGAAGCGAAGAAGTGTTTAAGTATTAGCATTACTAAAGAAAATGGAAATATTTTGTTGGATCAGGAAGATTATATTGACAAAATTTTGCAGAAGTTCAACATGATTGATTGCAATTCGGTAATAGTGCCAATGGATCCAAATCAGAAACTTGTGAAATCCGAAACATCAGATAAACATGAAATATTTCCATACCAGCAAGCGATTGGCAGTTTAATATATCTCACACAGTGTACCAGACCCGATATATCTCACGCAGTAAGTTACTTAAGTCGTTTTAATAATAATCCTAGTCAAGCGCATTGTAGTGCCGTCAAACGGGTTTTTCGATATTTGAAAGGAACAAAACAAATTATGTTATAAAAAATATGGTAATAATGAGTTAATGGCTTTTTCTGACGCAGATTGGGCTAACGATATCGATGAAAAAAATCCATGACAGGATATGTTTGTATACTACAATCAGGTTCGATATCATGAAGCAGTAAACGCCAACAAACAGTTGCATTATCGTCGACGGAGGCAGAATATATGGCACTGTCTTCGGTAACACAAGAAGTACTTTGGGTTAGAGGCCTTTATTATGAACTTGTCCCAGATGATGAAAAGGTCCCAACAGCAATATTTTGTGACAATAGAAGCGCGATTGCATTGGCATCAACAAATAGTTATCACCCACGATCAAAACATATAGATGTCCGTTATCATTTTATACGAGAGAAAAAGAGCGCAAATTTAGTTGAGTTCTATCCTACTAAAACAGAAGAGATGATAGCGGATTCATTAACAAAGGCTACTACTGCACCAAAGCATAAATATTGTTTTCAAGAAATGGGCTTAACTATGTAAAGTAAATTTGAGTGGGGGTGTTGAAATACTTTAACAAATTGTAATTTACAATATTTATAAAATTATAATCTAGTGGTATATAACAAATATGTTTGTAAATTTATATAAAAAATAAATTATTATTATTCCGTTTTTTTAACTCAACACAAAGAAAACAAAGTTTTTTCTTAACAACAATGACCTTTTCTATTTCATTGACAACCTGCGAAAGAACACCACCTATCCGTAGCCACTCGCATCGCTATCCAATACAAATTTCTCTCCAGCGGTAGGATATGCCAAAACTGGTGCTACGCATAACAACTCCTTGAGCTCCTTGAATGCTTTTTCTTGTGCTTCAGCCCAAAGGAATGGTCGTGACTTCTTAGTAAGCTCATGTAGACTGGAAGCGACACTGGCAAAATTCGGCACAAATCGCCTGTAGTAGGTACAGAGGCCTAGAAAACTACGTAACTCATGAAGATTTTTCGGGCGAGGCCAGTCCTTCACAGCTTGAACTTTATCTTCGTCAGTTGATATACCATCCTCTGCGACTCGATGCCCCAAGTATTTAACTTCTTTCTGGAACAATGCACATTTCTTCGCGCTTAGTTTAAGTCCAGCCACTAATATTCGTTTAAGAACTTCTTCTAGATTTTTCAGGTGATCGTCAAAACTTTTACCCATGACAATTATGTCATCCAGATACACCAGGCATGTCTTCCAATGAAGTCCCCTTAATACGCGTTCCATTAATCGCTCGAATGTGGCTGGAGCGTTGCATAGTCCAAATGGCATCACGTTAAATTGCCATAGCCCGTCACTTGCACTAAAAGCTGTTTTCTCCTTATCTCTATCAGATATTTCTACTTGCCAATACCCACTTTGCAGGCCTAATGTAGAGAACCATTTTGTTCCAGCTAGCATGTCCAGAGTGTCATCTATTCTTGGTAGTGGATAACTGTCCTTGTTAGTGACGTCATTCAGTTTTCTATAATCGACGCAAAATCTTGTGCTGCCACTTTCTTTTTAACTAAAACTACCGGTGAGCTCCAAGGACTTGAATAAGGTTTTACTACTCCATTCCGCTACATTTCATTGTCAAGCTCCTTGACTTAATTACTAATTATTGCTTAATTCTAGGAGCTTGTTTTATAGGCCTTGCATCGCCGGTATTTATCTGATGTTTCACAAGTGATGTTCTACCTTGATGTTGACCTTTTACAGCGAAGATAGATGATGTATAAACTTTTAACCCACTTCTCTACGTATTATTCTAGCATCTCCTGCTCTTTGTTTGGCATACTGACAGGACCCGATTTCATTTCGCAATTAATTATTGCCTCAGGTTTAGCACATTGACCTAATTCGGATTTTGGCTTGACGACGTTTTCACAGGCGAAAAGGTTAAGCACTCTTACAGGGACTCTTCCGTCATTGCTGGTTTTGACAAGGGCTTTTGCTGTTATTAAGTCACTTTTTATATCTGTTTGTTCTACCACCCACAACCGGTTGTCCACACAATCTCCCTCTATACGCGCCCATACTACACTTTCTGACTGTGGTGGTATTTTCTCATATTCTGTAGCAACTAGTTTCCTTACATGCATCTTATTTTCATAACCAACATCTAGGGGTATTTCAACATTCTTTCAAATCATTACCTTCTGCCCCATGTGCAGATTAATGCCATGATTTATCATAAAATCTGCACCGATGATTACTTCGTCCACAATGTCGGCAACGATGAATACATGATTGACACTTATGTTGGCAATAGTTACATTTACGTTTATTTTACCATAGACAGTAGCTGGCTCCCCAGTAGCTATTCGCAGACTTACGCCACATAACGGTTCGATTGTGTTCTTTACTAAATTGGGCCTGATAATAGACTGCGATGCGCCTGTGTCTATGGTAAAAATATGCTTTCGACCATTGAAATACCCACAAGCAGTAAGATTGCTATTTTTCTGCTGCATAACTGATATGGAGATTGTGGACCCTCGGTTATGGGAGCTAGCTCTTGCCCCGTAGTGCTAGCTCGTTTTAGTTTAACAGTGACTTCGTGTTTGCCCGTTTGCTGTTTCTAGGTTGCAAAACCGATATAGCCCGCTTTCTTGGTACTCTACAATTTCGTTGAAAATGTCCACTCTTACCACAATTATAGCATTTGGCTCTGGATTTGCCTTGCTTTTCCTCTAACGCCTGTATATGAGCCTTTAAATCGCTTACTTCATCTCTTTCCATTTCTGTAGAAATTTCAAGATTTCGCACCTTGTATACCTGCGGCTTAGAAAGAAATTTTGCAGTTTCCTGTGTTAGTGCATATGAAACTGTTTCTGCAAACGTCGATTTATGCGTGCCAAACACCGCGTGATTTATTTCTGGATCACGTATTCTATTTACAAACGTTTCAATTTTAAACTGATCCAAAAATGGGTGATTTTCACCTGGATATGTCAGCTGCACCAAACGCTCGATCTCTGTTGCGAAATCTTGTAATGACTCGTTAGCTTTCTGTGTTCTGCCTCGTAATTCCATTCGGTATATCTCTCGTTTGTGCTCGCCGCCATACTTACGTTGTAGTGCAACTATTATGTCATCATAGTTTTCTCTGCAGCCAATGGGTATACTTTCTAGGACTTGTGCTGCGTTGCCTTTCAATACCAAAATCAACTCTATAGCTTCTTCTTCATTGTTCCACATATTTCTATTGGCAACTGTCTCAAACTGAAATTTAAAAACTTTAAACGGTGCACTACCATCAAAAGTAGGGGCCCTTATTCTACTCGACATTTCTGGAATTATCCGCACTGGTCCCTCGTGACATTGAAGATCATTAATTTTTGTTTCCAGATTTTTAAATTTTTCGTCAACATTTTTTACTTGTAACTGCAATTTTTCGTCAACATTTTTTACTTGTAGCTGCAATTTTTCGTCAACATCTTTGACTTGTAGTTGTAATTTGCTATTGAAGTTACTTGCTTGAGTAAATATGCAGTTTTCAAGGTCAGATATTTTTTTTATCAATTTTATTAACTTGCTTTTCAATGCCATCTACTCTGCTGTTCACAGCTTCAGAAATTTCAGAAGTTTCTCGTTCGTAACTCTAGAACATTCTTGAAATCTCAACTTCATTGTTTTACTTTTTTTCTTTTACTTCAGCTAATAATTTTTCATTATTAGCTTTAGAAGTTTCTTGAACCTTTAACTTGAACTTTAACTTCAGCTAATAATTTTTCATTACTAGCTCTAGAATTTTCTTGAGCTAATGAAGTCAAGGAGCTTGTTTCTGCTAATGAATACAACTAAGATATTTCAACATAGTACTTTATCATTCCAAAATCTTTATTCATAGAGAAATTATATGAATTTGAGATAAAACGTTATATAGGAGGTGGGCGTAAAAGTAGGCGTGTCAACTAAATTTTCTGGCATAACATTGAGCAGAAGGATATATGTAGCAAATTTCATCATCATACCTCTAATTTTGTCGGTTTTATGAACTTTTAAATTTCATTAACAGTAGATAAAGTGAAAAGTGGGCGTTATAGTAGGCCTGTCGAAGATGTTTCTGCTAATGAATACAACGTAGATATTTCAATATAATCCTTTTTTATTCCAAATCTTTATTCATAGAGAAATTATATGAATTTGAGATAAAACGTTATATAGGAGGTGGGCGTAAAAGTAAGCGTGCCACTTAAATTTTCTGACATAACAATGACATTGACTAGAAGGATATATGTAGCAAATTTCATCATCATACCTCTAATTTTGTCAGTTTTATGAACTTTTAAATTTCATTAACAGTAGATAACGTGAAAAGTGGGCGTTATAGAAGGCGTGTACATCTATTTTCCGCAGGACAAAACCTTTGACCAAAAAGCAATGTTTGCAAAATTTCAGAACCGTACATCTAATTTTGTCAGTTTTAATAGGTTTTAAATTTTATATATACCTAAAATTACATTATGCGGTATAAAATTTCGTGTGTTTTGGTTTTCTGGCAGAACTTGAGCCCCCTAGCATTTTACGTCCGACCTCTATCATGCTTTCAACAGTTGGACAGTCGGACAGATATAGCTAGATCGTCATAAAATTAAACAACGATTCGGAATATACATATATACTTTATGGGGTCTAAAATGAATATTTCGATGTCTTACAAACGGAATGACAAAATGAATATACCCCCACCATTGTTTTGGTGGCGGGTATAACAACATCAAAAAGTTTTTGAAAGTAAGGGACGTCACGATCCCCAAAATCATAGATTAAAAAACGATGCGCCATTTTTTTATTGATTTTTTGAAAACAGACAAAATCTGTTTTTGCTCATTTTTTATAATTGTATCGGAATTTTTTTTTTTATTTAAATTATTACACTTATTTATTACCCTTATCTACCTGCTTAAAAAGGCATGTGTAATAAACTGCTGAATGAACAACCTCATACAGTGATCATGTTTATGTGTCAATGAATAAACAGCTAACATCGAACACAAACTAGCTGAGTACATGTTTCATCGAGTTTAACATTAGTAATCAAATGTTTATGTTGTAATTGGAGTAAAATCGTCTAATTTGGGGAAAAAATCGTCAAATGGTTTACGCAAATCGTCATAAAAACGTCAAAATAAAGAAACCCATTTTTTTAAAACAAAACATTTTTTATTTAATGCATAACATAACAAACTTTTTAAATCTAGAGAGATAAATGGTTTTATTAAAACCTTTTAAGTTAAGAACATGACAATATATATAATACAATTTAGAATGAATTTCGAAAAATAAATATTAATACATATATATGTAAATATAAATACAAAAAATAATAAATTGGCTGCATCTTTTTAGACTATTTGACAAATAATTATAATCATTCCTTGCTAAAGTTTCTACTGACTAAAGTAACTTTAGACAAGCGTAAGACGAGCACAACGCCAAAATAAACTACGTCGTTTCGCTTTTCAGCCAATAAACTTATTTCTGAATCTTCAAATCTGTCTTCCTTAATTTTCTTCTTCTTGTTGGTTACCTGTGAAAAACACCATTAAAATTTCATATAAGCTACCACAAAGTTTTGTATAACAAGTAAGAGTGCCATGTTTGGCCGTGCCGAAATTTATATACCCTTCACAACGTGTAGTCATGTAATAAGAGTAGTGTGTATCACCATTCATCTCATATGAAATACGTACAACATATATAAAAAACATACATATATAAAAACAAACACAAAATAAAAAAAAAATTAAAAAAATATAATAAAAATATAAATCTATATATATAAAAGTGAAACTCTGTGTGTGTGTGTGTGTAAGCTATAGACTCCGAAACTGTACAACCGATCGGACTCAAACTTTGGCAAGTTGTTGTACACATTCCAAGGAGTGTTTATGGGTGGCAAAAAGTGGGCGGGGCTACGCCCATACAAAATTAGTTATCAGTTTTAGCCACTTGCACTTGACCGATTTTTCTGAAACTTTGCACACATATCGAGCTGTCGTGACTAAATAATTTCGTGATAAGAAAAGTGGGCGGGGCCACACCCCTAAAAAAGTTTTAATATTGAAGTACTTGCACTGGACCGATTTTTCTGAAACTTTGCACACATACTATGCTGTAATAACCATATAATTTCGTGATTAGAAAAGTGGGCAGGGCCACGCCCATAAAAAAAGGTTATAATTTTGAGGTACTTGCACCAGACTGATTTTTCTGAAACTTTGCTCACATATCGAGCTGTTATGACTTTACAATTTCGTGATAAGAAAAGTGGGCAATGCCACGCCCATAAAAAAATTATAATTTTTAGGTTTTTGCACTTGATATTCAATTAAAATTCAGAATGCATTTCGATTCATTAAGAGGCGTAGCAACGCGCGCCGGGTTTGGCTAGTTTCTGATATTTTAATACCTCAACCGGGTCCAAGCGATTTCGGGGGGCTTCAAAAAGTTGATTTCAACATAAACACGGACAGACCGTCAGACTGACAGAGCTTAATCGACTCCCATATTCATAACCTTTCAGAAAATATATATATATGGGGTCGGAAATGAAAATTGTAGAAATATCAAACGGAATGACAAACCTATATATACCCTTTTTCACTGTGTGAAAAACAACATTACAACAATAACATTACAACAACAACATACATATATATAAACGTGTATATTGGGTAGAGTAAACGTGGCATCGAATCCCAGCTGAACCAAAAAAAAATTTTTTTTATTTTTTTTAATTTTTTTTTTATTTTGTATTTAATATATTGTTACAGATTTATTTTTAAGTAGCTTAATTTACATTATAATTTATTTTAGTTGTAGTAGTTTAAGTTACTGTAGTTTTATTTGTATTAGTTTATTTTGCTGGTTGTTCGAAAATGTTGTTTGTTATTTTGTGTAGCATACTTTTAGGCACTTCTATTATTCGTACCTATTACTTAACGTCTTAATTTAAATGTAACGGTTTTCGAATGTACTAGAATGTACATACGAGAACTTTGTCGAATGTTACCGAACAGCACTGTGTTACTATAAATAGCCGAACAACACAGCTAGCGTAATCAGTATTACAATAGAGCTTGTTAAGTGCGTATCAAAGTGAGTTTGATAATAAAAGTGTATAACTATAAGTGTAATAAGTAAAGTGATATTAAAGCAATCTTTGAGTGTGTTTAAGTAAATAAAGTGCTCTTAATTTTATAACGAATTTCAACTGTTTTTAATTGCAATAAAAGAACTCAAGTGGTTTATTTAAAGGAAATAATCCAACGTTTATAAAAGGTATAAACGTAACAATATTATTTATATTTTTATTATTTTTTTTATTTATTATTTCTATTTTAATTATTTAAAAAAAATTTTTTTTTTTTTAATTTTTTTAATTTTTTTATAATTTTTTTTTTTAAATTTTATTTTATTTTTTTTTTAACATACATACGTTAATTTTTAATTTTACAATGGGATATTTTTATATATGTATGTTTTTTATATATGTATGTTTTTTATATATGTATGTACGTACTTCATATGAGATGAATTTTGATACAAACTACTGTTATTGTATGACTACACGTTGTAAAGGGTATATAAGATTCGGCACGGCCGAATATAGCACTCTTACTTGTTCACTGTGTGAAGGGTATAAAAAATAGTTAAATTTCTACTTACAGAGGAAGAGCTGCTACAATTTTCATCATCTTGGTTTTATATTGCAATATAATGTAAACCTTAAAATAACATCTTAAAAATCAAAGGTTTTAATGTATAATAAAAACAACTTACCAATTTTTAACGAATTTAAGCATATTAATTTGTCACTTGTTTTTAAATAAATTTACTTAAAAAATTAAAATTGTTTTAAGTGCGTTTCCAAATTTATATTTGTTTGTGTTGTAGGTAGGTATCAGTTAATAAAATGTGGCATATACTATGTTAAAAAATGGAACAAAGTGGAAAAATTATCCACACAAACACATGAAATAATGACAGATTTATCTCTTTCACTCTGTTCTATTACTAATAACATAAAAAACCGTTACAAATTATTTTTATTTAGTTTAAGGTTGATATAAAAGTAATGAAAAAAGTTGAAAACTTGAATTTTTGAAAATCGTCAAAAACATAGCATAAATCGTCAAATCGTCAACATGTAATTTTTAGCAAGCAAAATCGTCAAAATGACGATAAATCGTCAAATCTGGCAGCTATGGTTGTAATCACAGTGAATACTATGCGGTGTTCAATGAATTCTGTTCGATGTTAATGAACAGAAGGCATTGTTCGAACAGAAACAACCAATTCAAATACTCATGTTGTATTGCGTTTCCATACGGTATTTTTTGTTTGTTTTTATTTTCTTTTTATTAGGAACTAGAAAAGCCCGGCGCGCTTTGCTACGACCCTTAATGAATAAAAATGCATTCTGAATTTAAATTGAATATCAAGTGCAAAAAACTAAATATTATAACTTTTTTTAATGGGCGTTGCCCTGCCCAGTTTTCTAATCACGAAATTGTAAGGTCATGACAGCTCAATATGTGTGCAAAGTTTCAGAAAAATCGGTCCAGTGGAAGTACCTCCAAATTAAAACTTATTTATGGGCGTGGTCCCGCTCACTTTACTTATCACGAAATTATTTAGTCATGGCAGCTCGATATGTGTGCAAAGTTTCAGAAAAATCGGTCAAGTGGAAGTAAATGAAAATGATAACTGATTTTTTATGGGCGTTGTCCCGCCCACTTTTTTCCACCCATAAACGCTCCCTGGTATGTGTACAACAACTTACCAAAGTTTCAGCCCGATCGGTTTTACAGTTTCGGAGTCCATAGCTCACACACACACACACAGAGTTTCACTTTTATATATATAGATAGATAGATAGATAGATAGATAGATAGATAGATAGATAGATGGTGTTAAAATTTTCAGAACCACGAGGCTTTTATGTACACTAACGGTTTTATTATTTATTTTTTAGGAAAAAGAACTTAAAAATGAACGTAAGTAAACATTATTAGTTTTTAGGGTAATTTTATTTATTTTTTTAATATTGATCTCCTTAATTTGTAAGCTCCTTCCATTAAATGAGTAATTCTACGAGGAATATACCGGGTTTTTCGCCTTTTTATTTAATTTTAAAACAATATTTTATTTTCATATATAAATACCTTAAATAATACGTAAAATAATAGTGAATTTATTAAATGAAAAATATAAATTATTGTTTTTTTAAATTAAAAATATTGCATTTTTATTTTTACAAAATATGTACATATATACAAAAAATATATACATATCTATATATATAAAAGTGAAACTCTGTGTGTGTGTGTGTTAGCTATACACTCCGAAACTGTAAAACCGATCGGGCTCAAACTTTGGTAAGTTGTTGTACACATACCAGGGAGTGTTTATGGGTGGAAAAAAGTGGGCGGGACCACGCCCATAAAAAATCAGTTATCATTTTAAGCTACTTCCACATGACCGATTTTTCTGAAACTTTACACACATATCGAGCTCTCATGACTAAATAATTTCGTGATAAGAAAAGAGTCCAAATTTTCAATGACACTGTTGATGCTCGATTGTTGGGCACGATGATGAGTCGAGGTTGCTTGCTCTTTTGCCACACTATCGCAAAAAACAGCAATGGTTCCCATTCAACGAACTAAGAAGGCTTTAACAGATGTTCTCACATTTTATACTGTTTTGCTGAAATTTAAATATTTTTTACAATTCTTACGATTGTGGATGAATTTTAACGATTATGTTTACCAAAAGAATCACGAAGTGCACAAAATGCATTTTGATTTGAACGCCAATTTTAATAAAAAACCTGAATAACTAATTATTTATATTTTTTACGACCTTATTATGTTTAAAGAATTATTTTCTTGTCATAAACAGGCTCTAGGTCCAAAAAACTATTTAATTCTAATATTGAAATAAAAATCTTTTCTTTTTTATTAAATATTATTTAAAAAAAAAATTTGTTCTCCTTATATTTTTATTGGTTTTGTTCAATATTTCGAGCCCCTTTGCTGCTCTTCTTCTGGAACAAGCTAAAATACACAAAAATTAAAGTTATTTTACCAAATATTCTTCATACTTATATATATATAAAAATATATGTACATTAGCATTGTATTATCAAAATCACTTATGTCTACTAATTTCATTATATCGTCTTACATTTAAGTAAAGCTGTCATCTGTCCACAGCTTACTAAATATTCTTATGTTTAAATTTAGCTATTAGGTGTCTGTATGTATGTGCAAAATTTTCAGTGTCTGTTTTTTAGAATTATAATTAAATAGTTTTTTGGACCTAGAGACTGTTTATGACAAGAAAATATTTCTTTAATCCTGAATATCTGAGTCTGAGATTGAGAAATGTCAAATGAAATGCAGAAAACAAATTTAAGGTCTAGGTTCACCCTTTTTTCTTAAAGTGGTTTAATTTTAATTCTTGTTCAGAAGAAACTGACTTGGGATGCCACTTTTTTTCAATATTTACATGAAAATTGAATTTGGTTGCCACATCACACAGTGTCAGTACATTTATTATACAAAAATTGTTTTTGCCGAAAATTAACAATTAAAATGGAATTTAATGAAAATATTGCTCAAAAATTAATAGAAGAATTAAAAAACCCAGGAAGAGAATGTTTGTATGACATAAGCAATAGCGCATACAAAAATAATTATTTAAAACAGGGGTTTTCTCACTGCGACTCATTTTACTTTCGATTTTTTTTATAAATTTCTTTTGCAAGCAAATTGACTTTATGCACTTCAATTAAAAATAATAATTTTAGTTTTCTTCTATCCCACATTTTCTTCACATATATTTTAATGAAATAATTTTCGTTTGTATTTATTTATATAGTTTGCTAGGGGTGCTGCCACTTTGTACAACTGTTTGCATTTTATAATATATGGCAGCTTTGTTTTTTCGGACAAATTTTCTTAAATGGGTGAATCGTTCTGCAGAAAACTCTCAGTAAAAAATGTTATTCTCTGTTCAGAACAAATGGGTGAATTCACCTTTAGGTACAGTGTAACACACAACTTTTTACCTATAGGCGCTTGACATATGCTTATATATAAAGTACCTTTTATACCGAGTTTCAATTTAAGACAAACAAGGATTTTTACTTTACTGAGTAAAAAAATTAGGAATATAATGAGTTTTCTGTTTACATTTTCAGGTATATATGTTTATATATGTATTTTGCTAATACGCATATCCTTTTAAGACTTTACCTTTTTATATAAATACCTAATTATTTTATAGACCAATAAAGTTGTTTTTCTTGCCCGTATCTTTAAGCCAATTATAATTTTATTTGTGAGCATAAAAATATTATATACCTATGTACATATACATATTTAAAATATAATATTTATATACGATACAGCTACTTATATACATACATAAAAGCAAAATCCAATCTGTTAAGAACGCATTGTGTGTTGTTAAAATTATTATGGCTGCTACTGTACAGTATTGAATGTTAAGATTTTTTCATACCACAAACAACAACAAATACAAAGACGAAATTTTTGAAAAGACATATTCGTTTTTGATTCTATTTTGCTTAGAATGAAATATATTTAATTTGTGAGAGGAATGAAAAATGGCGAATTTTAAAAATAAGATTCGTATTGCAAACGAATTAAATAAAGAAAAAAATATTTATGTTATTGGCGAAAAGAATGAAAAAACCTAAAAATCCTAAATAGAATTTGTCTCGCAACTTTTATCTTTTTTAATTCGGAGCATAATTCAGAAAACGAGAGAAAAAAATTAAATTGCATTCGCAAACATAATTTTTTGCGTACTATGCTATTTTCACTACGTTTACTAGTGTTTATGATTATGAATACATATAATCGGTCGTATTCATATTTATGATCATACTTGTTTGGTAGTGTTTATTGTTCATATTTGTCCACTCATCGGTACTTGTCGGCAATAAAAACAAAGAAGTTAAACATAAAAAATAATGTGAGCGTCTTCAGACACAGATTTTCTGTGTTCAAGCAGCAGTCTGATGTGTTATTTTCACCTATACAACTTCATTCTAAATGACGTTATTTTAAGGATCAACCTACCTGTTTTAAATAAATCTTAAAAGTATAAATTCTGGTTACTGCACAAAATTGTTATTAGAACCCTTTTGAAGCTTTAAGAGTAAACTAAAAAATGTATACAGGATTAGAGTTATTCCAAATAATACAGGAATGTAATGATAAGCCTGTTCAAGAGAAATTACAATTTTAAGTAAAATAATATTGCGAAATTTTTAAATGTCAAGGAGATACTGATATATCACATCAAAGCAGTGTTTAAAGGATTTCAAAACAAAATTTAATATATATTGACATTCAGTACAAAGAACAAAGGACCGATTTTTAAGCGCGCAAAAGGCTGAAAGAAACAGTGACAATATTTGGTAGCTCGTCTTCAAAAGAACTACAAAATCCTTTTGTTAAATTAACAGAAAGAAGTAAGAGAAGAAAAACTGAAAGCTTAGAAGAATGCAACTCCTTCGAACTAGTTAGCAAATGGGGCTGCGATGGCTCACACCAAGCACAATTTAAGAAAAAAATGGAAAATGATGTCTTAGATTCACATATTTTTCAGAGCAGCTTCGTACTACTTCGACTGAAGGAAAGAAGAAAATACTATGGCAAAATTAAAATCCATCATCACCACGACATTGTCGACCTATGCGCGTCAGACTTGGTAAAGAAATTGTGGATGTAATCCAAGCAGGAATTGACTCTTTAGATTCTTTTCTGCACTACACTATCTTTTGATACACTACAAAACACAATTTTCTACTGGGAGAAAAGTTGTATTCCATAACACATACAATGGTATTTACAATGATAGATGCAAAAGTATGTAATGTCACAACACCAACCACGTCCACAATGGGGCTTCTTCAAAAGAATTCAGCAATTTAAACATTAAAAAGGATATAAATGTAGATGTACTTTCTTTCGGATTATCTACTTTGCACGCCAGAATTCGTCTATTTAAAAGTATAGGTATATTACACCTGTCGTATAAACTCATAGTGAAAAAGTGGCAATTAAAGTCTGACGCGAACAAAGTTATTGTTAAAGAGAGGAAAATAACTATACAAGAAAAATTTAGAAGTGAATTAGTGGAAGTACCGTAAACTGGATTTGGTAACAGCAACGATGGTATCATAAGCAGAAGATCCTGAATTAGCTGCACAAATAACTGAAATTGAATGTGATTTCATCTACCGAATAAAAGTTATTATTGAAGTAATATCAAGTGGTCACAAAATACATTTGCACAAGTTTTCTGATTATTGCTTATACACTGTAAAACCAAACGTTACCCTATATCCTTGACATCATATGATACCTAGGAAGCACAAGATTTTAATGACACAACTGTTTTAAACGAGGCATTGCTGCCTATTGGGATTTTATCAGAAGAAGCGACTAAGGCGCGAAACAAACATTTCCGGGATTTACATCATCTGTACTTTACTCCGAAAAAGGTTTAGATTTGGAAGAGGTCTTTGAAGAGACAGACGAAGAAGAACTATGGCATTCATCATTACCTTAGTGCAAAAGAGAAGTTCTTGAAAAAAAATAGATGTTATTATTTTAAATAGAAATTATTTTTTTTTTTACAAATAGGTTAAAAAGGAGGGGCACTAAAAGCCCAAACCCATGACAGGTATACACTTATGCTTAATTTTCATGTTGTGCGCTCCATATGGAAAACGGAATTCCCAAACAAAAATATAATCATAATTTCCCATTAGTAACGGACTAGTCCAAGAACCTAGTCCCCTCAATATAATTCCTTATGGATCTTTAGTTCGAGTTCCCCAGGTATTCCAAGTTCGGCATAGTATTCACTGTAAAATTTTCGCGTCTAATATGCCCTAACGCAGGACAATGGCAGAGGTAGTGTACCAAAGTTTCATCCTCGTCATCGCATGCTCTACATTTCGTTTCCTCAGACAATTTCATGCGATCTATATGGGTTCTCAACTCCGTATGACCTGTAATTACACTGGTTAGTCTCCTAAGTGTTGGTCTACTCAGTCTAAGAATCTCCTTTAATTTCCCAAGATTTAGGTCACCCCATAGTTAAGGGTCCGCCATCTAACATTTTTTTTTCAACTAGTGCTCATTTCGTAAATGGTAACACTTAGCTCATGTCTGATTTGACAGATAATTAGTTTTATCCTTCCGCTGAACGAATATGGTTGTGTATACGCTTGAAAAATGCTGGTAAAGTGGGCCTGCGATCGACTTACAGAAGATGCCGATTTTGCCAAAAAAAAAATGATATTTTCAGATGAAGCTCATTTTGATCTTGGCAGGTATGTAAACAAGCAAAATGGTCGCATTTGGGGCACAGAAAACCCGCACACATAACTTGAAAAGCCGATACACCAAAAACGAGTCACTGTTTGGTGCGGATTTTGGTCCAGAGGCATAATTGGGCCATTAGCAAAGAGTGGCCGTTACAGTCAATGGCGATCTTTATCGGGCCATGTTAAACGAATTCTTGTTCACAAAAATTGAAGAGGAGGATATTGGCAACATTTGCTTTCAGCAGGACGGCACTACGTGCCACACAGAAAATATTCAGTAGTTTTTTTTTATAGTATTTTCAAAAAAAAAAGTTATTTGGCGGACCCTTTATGTTTGTCACTTTACCCACATCATCGTTTAAAGGGTTTATCATTTTCCAAAGTTATAGTACTCAAAAAAGCTACCATTTTGGATAATTTGTCGGCTTTCTCGTTTCCGATCAGCCCGTGACGGCTTAGTATCCATATTATCTCCAGATGTTTACAATTTGCATATGAGTTTATCTCGCTTTTGCATTGCAGAACGCTCCGAGATTCAACTTTCTTCTTTCAAAATGTCATAATCACTGATTGGCTATCCTAAAAGATACGAATCGGGGCATCGCTATTTGTTTCCTTTATCCATTTAATTCCTTCCGTGTGATCTGGTAAACGGAAAGATTTGCTTCTGTTTCGGCTTATGTCGTATAAGCCCATTCCAGTTTGGTCACCAATCTTTAAACCGTCTATATAAAGATCGATTCCATGGGTGTTTCCTATCCTGGTTATATCATCCCATTCTCCCTCTTCCGGTATTATGGTGACGCAGTAAGTATTTTCATATCTCATCGGGATTTTATCACATGTTACTTCCATAATGTTTCCCATCGGTAAGTTATCTGTTATTCTCTGGTATCTGGTATTATGCTCTGTTATGAGCCATTCATCTATTGCCATTAACCTTGTAGCAGCCGCTTCATATTTTACCTGTATCTCTATTGGCCAAGTTGATAGTATGATCTCAATGGCCATTGCCGATGTGGTTGTCATGAAACCGCAAATACTAATGCAGCACTGTCTCTAAATCTTTTGAAAAGATTTTATATTCACCTTCTTCCCTAAGGATGTCCACCACACTATTGGTGCTGGGGTTAAGTATGGGAGGGATACCTCCCTTTACCCATAAACTTATGCTAACTATAAAAGATGCATTCGCTAAACAAATATATAGGAAAACGTAAAAAAGTAGAATTTTTCAGAGCTACGATTAGTTCTTCTTAGTGAAACTTTCTTCCCCTTTATTGCTTCTTATTTTCCAGCTATACCAGCCTATGACTATGACACATATTTCTTCCAAGTGTATTGATCTAAGAGCCCTTAATAACTTTTAGGAAAAATTATGTCCGGCAAGTTTGGCAAAATACATCTATGTTCGTAGCAAAGACAATTGCTGTCGTATTTGCTAGTTCACATACCATTACAAATAACAATCATAGACTCGATTGTTCCAAGATACATTATTTGTCCATGTGTGTAAAATATAATACATCACCTAGTTTAGATGGTATTAACAACATAATATTTAAAAATGTGTCCAATAACTATTTTGAAATCTTAAGTAAACTATTTAACTTTTTATATATTAATTTGGCCAATATTTAAGTTTTGTTTTGTTAGTGTTTTATATATATAAGCAAATAGGACCTAATGTTATTAATGTAAATGTAATGCATTAATGTTTTTAAAATGGCTAAGGTGGTCCGCCTGCCATCTCTGATGGAAGCACAGCTGAGTGCTATCGGGCGCGTCCACAGGTTGCGGATCGTGGAAAGTTCCGTAGGTATACGGAACAGCTGCAAATGCAGCCGCGGACAATCATCGGTTCCGAGAGGAGAGTCTCAGAGGGTTTCCGGGTGGCGCCGGACTCCCAACAAGTTTTGAGTGCCAATGATACTCGGAACGTCAAGGCGAGAGATTGGCGCCTTTAAATAATCAACTGCCACCAACAGCCCGCCTGGAGGCCATGCTGGCAGCCCCAGCTCCAGGATCGGATGCAGAAGCCCAATCAGCTACTCATCTTAAAACAAATGATTACCGAAACCTCAAACAATGTAAATGGAAAACAATCGATCCCTCTGATGACGACCTTCAGCTTTAAACAACGGACACGATTTGGAACTCGGAACGTGAGGACGCTTTTAGATTCTTCGAAGCTTACGCAGGTCTGCAGGGAAGCAAAAACTTACAACCTCGCCTTCCTAGGACTTTGTGAACCCAGATGGCCGGATTCAGGAGAGTTCTCAACATCTGATAATTTTACCATGATCTACTCTGGCAAACCAGCCGACCAACAACGGTCTAGTGGAGTGGGGATACCACTAAGCAGGGAAGCGCGAAATGCGATGATAGACTGGCACCCATATTCTGACAGAATAATTACAGCACGACTCCGAACACGCGCTCGAAACATCACATGTATACAATGTTATGCACCCACAGAAACTTCTGACACTAGCCAGAGTAACCTCAACTGCACACAGGGGTGATATATTATTGGTGATGGGTGATTTTAACGCTCAAGTGGGCAACGATAACTCAAATCGAGAACCAGCTATGGGCGTCCATGGCATAGGAAGAATGACCGAAAATGGAGAGTTGTTTACAGAAATGTGTTTGGGCAACAAACTGGTTATAAATAGGTGGCACAATTTTTCCACACAGAAAAGTCCACAAAGCCACGTGGGTATCACCTGACCATCGAACAGAAAACCAGATCGACCATATCGCTATTAGTAGGACATGGCGTGGCTCCCTACTAGATGTGCGAAATAAACGCGGTGCTGACTGTTCCAGTGACCACCATCTCCTTGTGGGTACCATCACACTAAAAGTTGCGGCGGTGAAGACGGGTATTCAAGCCCACAGAAAATTTGATGTACAGAAGCTAAATGACCCCAACGTCAAAACTACCTACACCCAGGCCTTGAGAAACTCAGCAGAAACCAACCAAAATCTTACTGACGAATTTGAGAATGTGAGGGACCTTATATGTGATGCGGCAGCAAAATATATTGGATACAAAATCCCCGAAAGAAAGCCGTGGATATCCGATACAAGGTGGAATTTCATAACCACGAGGAAAGAAATCAAGTCTCAAATGAATAATGCCAGAACAAGTTTGGAAAAATCCAGACTCCAGGCCAACTACAGCTTTTTTAACAGAGAAGTTAAGCGTAGCGCGCGTAGAGACAAACGTAAATGGGTGGAAAACCTTGCCATAGAAGAACAAACTGCAGCCGAGTCAGGTAGAACACGAGACATATTTAAAACAATAAAAAAACTTACTAATAAAAAATTTAATTCGTCAAAACCGCTACGAAACAGCAACGGCTATCCCACCACCTCAAAAAATACTCAGCTTCAAATTTGGACACATCATTATGCCAACATGCTGTCATCGGACATGCCCATTCCACATCCAATATGCAATTGCACTACCCATACCGAGAGGGCCGACATACCCGTATCCACCCCTACAGTAGAAGAAATAGTTGACGCTATACACGCCCTTAAAAACCACAAGCCTCCAGGACCTGACAACATCAATCCTGAGCTGTTAAAAGTAGACCCCCAAACAAGTGTCTTCCTGCTCCAGAATGTGGTAAAAAGATTGTGGGACAACAATGAGCTTTCCGACGAATTGAAAGAGGGCCTGATCATCAACATACCGAAGAAAGGAGATCTTACAGAGTGTAGAAACAGGAGAGGAATAACACTTCTAAGCATGATAAACAAGATAATCGCTAATATTATCAATAGAAGACTTTCCGACTCCCTTGACAAAGAGTTTCGTTGTGAACAGGCGGGTTTTAGATCACAAAAGTCTTGCTTAGATCATATAAACAGCCTCCGTATTATAATTGAGCAGTCAGTCGAATGGAGATCGCCCCTTTATCTAGTCTTTATAGATTTCGAAAAAGCATTTGACACACTCTCACACGATGCCATTTGGAAAGCACTGACCTGTAAAGGCGTTCCTAGGAAAATAATTGAGATCATTCAGGAGTTGTACAGAAACGCAAATTGTCGTATACTACACCAAAACGCAATAAGCGACAAAGTTTCTGTTAAAGCGGGCGTGCGTCAAGGCTGCATATTGTCACCGTTACTTTTTAACGTTGTGCTGGACATCGTTATGAAAAATGCAACGGCCAACAACAGAGGCATAATGTGGAGACTTGGTGAGCGTTTGGCCGATCTTGAATATGCCGACGACATATGCCTTCTAACACATAGTCACTCCGACATGTTAGAAAGCCTAAAAATGGTAGAGTCAGAAGCTGCAAAGGCAGGCCTCAAAATAAATATTCCTAAGACAAAAGCCATGAGAATAAATTCCACATGTAACAGACCATTTTCCATCCAAAACACTCAAATCCAGGATGTTAACACTTTTTGCTACTTGGGTAGTATCATAACAACGACCGGATGATCTTCTGATGATGTACTGAATCGCACTATGAAAGCCCGACAAGCGTTCGGCCAACTCAGCACAGTGTGGAAATCACCAGTCATCTCCACCCACACAAAAATCAACATCTTCAATTCATGTGTGAAATCGGTTCTTCTCTATGGGTGCGAAACGTGGAACATGGCTACCAAAGATGCGAACAACCTGCAAGTCTTCGTCAACAAATGCCTGAGAAGAATATTAAAAATTTTCTGGCCCAACAGGATATCCAATGTACAACTCTGGAAACGCACTCACCAGAATCAAATACAAATCGAAGTGTTAAGAAGGAAATGGCGCTGGATTGGCCATGCACTGCGAAGATCTCCAGATGATGTAACCCGTAATGCTATAGACTGGAATCCACAGGGTAGTAGAAGAAGAGGACGTCCAGCACACACTTGGCGAAGACAGCTAGACTCAGAAGCGTTGGGAGCAGGCAAAACCTGGAACGAAATAAAGAACCTTGCACCAAGCAGAAACGAATGGCGAAACTTTGTTGAGGCCCTATGCTCCTTATAGGAACTAAAGGAACCAATAATAATAATAATAATAAAAAGGTGGTTCCAATCTATAAATCTAGAAAAGATCCTAAATTACCCTCCAGCTACAGGCCAATTACCCTTTTAAACAATTTGGATAAGGTGTTTGAAAAAATTATTAACACCAGATTTTTTTTATTTTTCAAATTTCAACAATCTTATTAATTGGGAACAATTTGGTTTCCGAAAAGAGCACTGCCCTGTACATAAGGTAAAATTAGTTTTAAGCATACTTGAAAGTAATAAAAGTAATCGGAAGATTACTGGAGTCGGTATTCTTGATATTGAGAATTCTGTTGATTAAATCTGACATGATGGACTAGTCTATAAGTATCTGTTTATAAAAATTTCTAGTACAAGGCAAATACTTGCGGGCCTTTCTCAAGGATCGATATTATCTGTTATTATGCATAACGCCGTTAATAATGCATGTTATATATTTTAAAAAATAAAGTCTAAAGATCTTAACAATTATTGCTTTTTGTTTAAATTTTCTTTAATAAATGTTTAAATAATATATATGGAACTTTTAAGTCGTTAAATTTTATTCCACGAAAAGTTTAGTCAGTTCCGTATAGATAGATATAGATATATAGATATTATATATAGCATGGAAGGGTGGATATGATGAGAAAAGTAATAACACCTAATACCTCCATATTATATATCTGTGGCTTGGAGCTAAAAGGGCCAATGTCAAAATATTTACTTTTGAGAAAGTTGGAATTGAACTTAAACTTTTATAGATGCTTTCATAGTGACATTGGCCAGCATTTTATTTATGAAGCTGTTCTGGGTTAAGTATGACTTTAGCTGTTTTACCATAATTAAATAGAGCAAGAAAACAAATCTAATGCAATGATTAACTCAAAAGAGCAATAAAGTGACATTGGCCCTTTTAGCTCCAAGCCACAGATATTTTACGTTGATTTCGTTGTTGTTATTGTTGTTTTCGTTAACGTTATCAATATGTGGGCTTACTGTTTCCTACAGTTTAATTGATATGAAGATAGCTGAAAAATATTCTAAGGAAAACAAGAATCCACTTTATTTACCTTAACACGGCAAGGCAACTACGCAGTCTTATTTTGCAGAACGTTTTATTTCGGCCGTGCCGAATTTGATAATACCTTTCACTATCATGATTTTATATAGAAGCCGTTGTATTTTGGTGCTTATATCTCAGTCAGTTTTATTTTTGCCTATAACTTTGCCGACTAGTGACCGATTTGTACAAAATTTTTCAAGAATGTCTCCAGAGACAAATATATGTATAAACATTCACAAGCGTGTCTATAATTTATCCCATAGTCAAAAAATTTTTGTGGTCAAAAAATATATGTCGTTCGCAAGCACCTTTACTCGATCCTACAGTCCTACAACTAAAAAAAAAGTGTATTCATTCTTAAAATAAAACGTGCTTGCTTTGCCACACATACTGTTGAATGTGAGTGATGTGTTTTGCTTCAAATGTGGCAATAAAAATTTAAATTTTAGAAAAAAATCCTAATATTTTATAATTTGTAATAAGTGCTTGTTTAATAAAAAAAAAATATTAAAAACACTAATATTTAAAATTTAACATTTATGAGATTAAACTATCCGGCGAACAATAGAGTCAACACTTATATTCTAAAAAGAAGTGAAAATAATTCACACAATTTAAATTATAATACTGTGAAGGTTTCAGATTTTTTTAAATAATAGAATCAATTTTAAAATTAAAGCACGCACATTGTTAACGTTAGCAGATGGACTAACTAACCATATTATATTAAAAACAAATTTGGACTACGTTGAAAAAATGTACTCACTATATGTTAGGGATGCCAAACGAAACTGATTTTTTCAATTTTCTCGGATTCGGGATTTTTCCGGATATCGGAATTTACTATTTTTACGTGCATGTATTACAAACACAATTTATTGATATAATTTTAATTTTTTTTTAATAAAATTACAAAAATAATAAAAAGGTTCATCGAATTTGAGTAAAGTAATTTATATACATAATTAATTCATATAAAAGGTTTTCCAATAAGAGTGATATGATTTCTTAAAAAAAAACCCAACCTTTTGTAAAGGAAATTCAAAAGATTTCAATAAATGTGAAGTCCAATCGATAAAATTAAGTTCTAAATAAACGCCATTCAAATTGCCTCCACGACTTCTTCTGCGGAAACGAATTCGATGAACCCCATTTTCGAGCAGTTTTTCCACTAAATCAAGTCGTACGTCATGAATGGCACGTTCAATATTGACTTGTAAAGCTTGAAGACAGTCTGGCTTGTTTCTTAATTAAAAACCTTAAACATTATTAAAATATAATATAATAACAAGTAACAGTGCTATATTCGGCCGTGCCGAATCTTATATACCCTTCACAACGTGTACTCATGCAATAACAATTGTTTGTATCACCATTTATCTCATATAAAATACATACGTACATACATGTAAAACCATACAAAAAAAAATTACAAAAAAAAAATATATAAAAAATAAAAAAAAAATAAAAAAAATTTACAAAAAAATAATTAAAAAAAAAATCAAAAAAAAATTAAAAAAAATTAAAAAAAAAAAAAAATATTAATAATAATAAATTTTTTTTTTTGGCTCAGCTGGAACTCGATGCCACGTTTACTTTAACCAGTATGTATGTAGGTTGTTGTTGTGATTGTGAAAAAAAACGAGGTGGTCGTGGTTTTTTGCTCATATCTCAGAAAGTTATGGGGCGATTGTGCTGAATTTCAATAACGATTCATTCCTGGATATTTACAAGAGATTGATACCATATACAGATCTAAAAAACATATAGTTGCTTCTAAAAGTTGATTTCAACCAACACACGGACAGACGGTCAGGGCTTAATCGACTCCTCTATTCATAAGCTTTATATGGGGGGTCGAAAATGAAAATTGTAGAAATTACAAACGGAATGACAAACCTATATATACCCTTGTACACCACAGGTGAAGGGTATAAAAAGGCAAACAATTACTACAATTTACAGTTAAAGGATAAAAACTGAAGAATTTGTATGTTGAATTGAAATATTTCAGCCCTAGGATAATTTATAGAAGAAAATTCGGAAAAAGATGGGCAATTAAATCGTTTTGTGTGACCTTAGACTAAGTAATTTTTTAAAATACAATGATGTTTTAATGAACATTGAAATTTTGTTTATTCGTTCCCGCATAACTTTTTGAAAATAAAATTATGATTACTGACTTCAATAAATTCGCGCAAAGTTCTCTTATTTATTTCATATTACTTAATATCTCTTTGCTAATAATGCATACTTTGTTTTTTTAATTATTCAAAAGCAAATTCACAAAAACAATTGATTTAATTTTGCCAATAAGGCACGATAGTGTGACTGTATTTTAGTAATTAATGTCGCAATTGAGTTTTGACCGATATGAGCCGAAAAAAATTGTCACAATATGTGACGATAATGGGACTGCTCAAAAATACATCGTGCAACTTTTTTAAATGTGTACCGATTGAGCATGATAAAAATCGGTACACATTGTGCTATTATGTATGTTCATTGAGAATACAGACTTTGTTATCAACGTCCAGCTTAACTACTTAGTCTGATTGGAATACTGAACTTTATAAGATATTATGTCTTGTCGTATAAGGAAGTAAACTTAATTAATAAATACAAATTACAAGTTCGCAAATGTTTGGCAGTTCAAAGCACATTTAAAACAAGTAAGAGCGCTATATTCGGCCGTGCCGAATCTTATATACCCTTCACAACGTGTAGTCATGCAATAACAGTAGTTTGTATCACCATCCCATATGAAATACGTACATACATATAAAAAATATATATAAATAAAAACATTCCATTGTAAAATTATAAATTTACGTATGTATGTTAAAAAAAAAATAATAAAAAAAAAATTAAAAAAAATTTTTTTTTTAAAAATTTAAAAAAAATAATTTAAATATATATAATAACAAGTAACAGTGCTATATTCGGCCGTGCCGAATCTTATATACCCTTCACAACATGTAGTCATGCAATAACAATTGTTTGTATCACCATTCATCTCATATCAAATACGTACATATGTATATACTGGTTAGAATAAATGTGGCATCGAATCCCAGCTGAGCCAAAAAAATTTTATTTTATATAATATATTATTTATATTTTTTTATTACTTTTTTTTTTTGTATTTTTTTTAATTTTTTAAAAAAATTTTTTTGAAAAAATTTTTAAAAAATTTTTTAAAATTTTTTTTAAAATTATTTTAAATTTTTTTTTTTTATATTTTTTTATTATTTTTTTTTATTTTTAATATTTTTTCTTTTTGTAATTTTTTCTTTTTTTGTATGGTTTTTACATATATTTATGTATGTATGTTGTTGTTGTAATTGTGTAAAAAAACGAGGTGGTCGTGGTTTTTTGCTCATATCTCAGAAAGTTATTGGGCGATTGTGCTGAATTTCAATAGCGATTCATTCCTGAATATTTCCAAGAGATTGATACCATATAGAGATCTGAGGAACATATAGTTGCTTCTAAAAGTTGATTTCAACCAACACACGGACAGACGGGCAGACGGTCAGGGCTTAATCGACTCCTCTATTCATAAGCTTTCAGAAAATATATACTTTATGGGGTCGGAAATAAAAATTGTAGAAATTACAAACGGAATGACAAAGCTATATATACCCTTGTGCACCACAGGTGAAGGGTATAAAAATGTTGCTACTTTTTTGTTATCAATAAAATCATTGTTATCAATATTATATATTTTTTTAAATCGTGTATGAACAATATACATGTCTTCGAAACTTTATAAAAAATGTGGTAGAAACTTTTAATAAGTATGACAAAAATATGTAATATAATTAGAAAAAAATATATTTAACCAAAAAGTTGAAATAAAGCACCATACGTCTACTATGTAACTGTGTGTACACATCCGACGCCAACTTTGATTTTGAATTTTTTTATAGTTAACTGTATTATACTAGTCAAGCCCTTTAATTTGATATCTATATATTTGGAGTTAAAAAGATTGTTCCGCTATTTTTTTCAGACGTCATCTTGGATTTTGCACTTTTTTAATAGTTTACTACATTGAACTGGTCAAGCCCCTATTATTTTATACCAATATTATGGGGGTAGAGGGTAAAAAAGTTGTAACTACTATATTTGACTTATAAATTCGACATTTAATGCAGGACGCCATTTTGGATTTTTTCCTTTCATTTCATTTGATTTCCATATTGGCTCTCTCGGGCGTATAGAAAAATATCGATTTCCGTCTGCAAATTTTAGGAAAAACACTGAAGCAATTGTACTTTGGTGCCTATATCTTAGTTGGTTTTAAACCAATTTGTTATCTTTTCTTAAAAATTAAAATTATATTTTTCCTTGAAATCAACAAATTAACTAAAACAATTTAATAATTAGTTAAAATATCAATTTTAATTAATGCTGATGATGAAGAAAATAATTAATTAATAACTTTTAATAAAATTTTAATTGTATTAGAAAATTTTTTTATTTGATTTTTTTCAAATATTTCAATTAATTTTTTTAATTAATGTAATAATATTTAAGGTGGATAACAGGAAAGAAAAAGTAAAAAAACAGTTTTTATAAAAAATTTGATTCAACTATGACTATGCAAATGTCAAAATCAGTCAACTGTTTATTTGTTCTCGATTCGTTAAACTATTTTACAACAAAACAAGTAAGAGCGCTATATTCGGCCGTGCCGAATCTTATATACCCTTCACAACGTGTAGTCATGCAATAACAGTAGTTTGTATCACCATTCATCCCATATGAAATACGTACATACATATATAAAAACATCCCATTGTAAAATTATAAATTTACGTATGTATGTTAAAAAATAAACATAAAAAAAATAGAATAAAAAAAAAAATTTAAAAAAAAAAGTTAAAAAAAACAAGTAACAGTGCTATATTCGGCCGTGCCGAATCTTATATACCCTTCACAACGTGTAGTCATGCAATAACAATTGTTTGTATCACCATTCATCCCATATAAAATACGTACATATGTATATACTGGTTAGAATAAATGTGGCATCGAATCCCAGCTGAGCTAAAAAATTTTATTTTATTTTATTTAATATATTATTTATATTTTATTATTTTTTTTTTATATTTTTTTTAAATTTTTTTAAAAAAATTTTTTAAATTTTTTTTAAACTTTTTTAAATTTTTTTTTGTAGTTTTTTTTATTATTTTTTTCTTATTTTTAATATTTTTTTTTTTGTAATTTTTTTTGTTTGGTATATTTTTTACATGTATGTTTGTATGTATGTTGTTGTTGTAATTGTGAAAAAAAACGAGGTGGTCGTGGTTTTTTGATCATACCTCAGTTGTTTATGTACCGATGTTTCTGATTTTCAATACCGATATACTCCCGAATATTTCTGATATTTTAATACCTCACCCGGGTCCATGCGATATCGGGGGGCTTCAAAAAATTGATTTCAACATACACACGGACAGACTGACAGAGCTTAATCGACTCCCTTATTCATAAGCTTTCATACAAACGTGTATACTGGTTAGAGAAAACGTGGCATCGAATCCCAGCTGAGCCAAAAAAAATTTTTTTTATTTTTTTTATACAAATTTTTTTTTTTAATTTTTTTTTATTTAATAAATTATTTATATTTTTATAATAATTTTTTTTTTTTTTATTTTTTTTTTTAATTTTTTATTTTATTTTTTTTTTGCTTTATATTTATTACTAGCCAATCCCGGCGCGCGTTGTCACGCCCCTTCATGAATTTTAATCGCATTCTAAATTTTAATCGAATATCAAGTGCAAGGCTAAAAACTATAACTTTTTCTTTATGAGGGTGGCACTGCCCACTTTTCTAATTAAGAAACTGTATAGTCATGACAGCTCAATAAGTGTGCAAAGTTTCAGAAAAATCGGTCCAGTGTAAGAACCTCAAAATGATACCTTTTTTTAATGGGCGTGGCACTGCCCCCTTTTCTAAATACGAAACTGTATAGTCATGACAACTCAATATGTGTGCAAAGTTTCAAAAAAATCGGTCCAGTGAAAGTACCTTAAAATGATACCTTTTTTTTAATGGGCATGACACTGCCCACTTTTCTAATGACGAAAGTGTAAAGTCATGACATCTCAGTATGTTTGCAAAGTTTCAGAAAATTCGGTCCAGTGCAAGTAGCTAAATCTGATAACTAATTTTTTATGGGCGTGGCCCCGCCCACTTTTTCAATCACGAAATTATAAAGTCATGACAGCTCAATATGTGTGCAAAGTTTCAGAAAAATCGGTCGAGTGCAAATACCTCAAAATGATAACTTTTTTTTATGGGCGTGGCACTGCCCACTTTTCTAATCACGAAATTATAAAGTCATGACAGCTTAGTGTGTGTGCAAAGTTTTAGAAAAATCGGTCCAGTGCAAGTACCTCAAACTTATAACTTTTTTTTTATGGGCGTGGCCCTGCCCACTTTTCTAATCACGAAATTATGAAGTCATGACAGCCCAATATGTGTGCAAAGTTTCAGTAAAATCCGTCCATTGCAAGTACCTCAAAATTAAAAATTTTTTATGGGCGTGGCCCCGCCCACTTTTTTTATCACGAAATTATTTAGTCATCAGAGCTCGATATGTGTGCAAAGTTTCAGAAAAATCGGTCAAGTGCAAGTAGCTAAAACTGATAAGTAATTTTTTATGGGCGTGGCCCCGCCCACTTTTTTTCATCCATAAACACTCCCCGGTATGTGTACAATAACTTACCAAAGTTTGAGCCCGATCGGTTTTACAGTTTCAGAGTCTATAGCTAACACACACACACACACACACACACACACACACACACACAGAGTTTCACTTTTATATATATAGATATATATCTTAATTATTTTTTTTAAATTTTTTTTTAAATTTTTTTTTTAATTTTTTTTTAAATTTTTTTATTTTTTTAACATACATACGTAAATTTATAATTTTACAATGGGATGTTTTTATATATGTATGTTTTTTATATGTATGTACGTATTTCATATGGGGAATGGTGATACAAACTACTGTGATTGCATGACTACACGTTGTGAAGGGTATATAAGATTCGGCATGGTCGAATATAGCGCTCTTACTTGCTTAAACATACATCTTATTATTTGCTTTTATATTTCTTTAGACTGTTAGATAAATATTTTGAAAACAAATAAATAAAACTTGTAAGCTCTGTGTTTAATAAATTTTTTTATGATTAAAAAATATAATCTATTAAAATACACTTTAACACTATTTCTAAATTTTTTTTAATTAAAAATTTTTATTGACAAAAAGTTGTAAACAGACACACATACATAAAAAATATATAAATATTTTTTTTCTTTTGTGTTTTTTGCACTTCTTATTTTATTCTTATCGATCACTACATGAGAGAGTTGTACTTCAGTACAATTATAAAAATTGCTATAAAAGTTCACATTATTGACTGACTCCTGGCATTTCTGAAATTGTTTAATACATAAAAAGTATTGCAAAACATATATACGTAAGTATACGCGAATGAAAACATTCAACATAGATAAACCTTAACTTATTTAAAAGTGAATGACTACTTTTATTTCGCCTAGGCTTTCTTTCGATATCGTTAAATAACACTACTCTGCAACAAAATCCTCCATTTAATAAAACTATGTGGACTATATGGATTTTGACGCGCTGAACTCAAATCCGTTGTCGGTTTTTTTCCATCAGATCGGGATTTTTTTTATGGGCGTGGCAAATTTTCCCCCCTAAATTAGTCAGGTACGGACACATATTTAATCCTAACTCGAGAACCAGTCATCCGATTTTCAAAAGTAAAACACCAAAAAATGTGTAACAAAATTGTTTTTATTTCAGTGCAATACAATTTTTCTCTATCTCTTATCGTTTTGGAGTTATTTAGAAATTAATGGAGAAAAACAATTTTTTTCATGCAAAATTCGTAATATTTTTCAATTTAAAAATGGAATTAAAAAAAATATAAGGCAAATATTCAACATTTTAAACTTTTTTCTAAGAGCTACTTAACTTGGAAATAAAAAAAGCCATAAACTGTAAAAGTCGGTTAAAAAATGTAGATTTTATTGTCAATTTACCGCATGTACCCAATATTGTTATGCAACCAGTCTTACATATGATATATGTAACATTTCGTTATGTGAGCAGGTAATGGAACTAAAGTACAACGGTATTTTACATTGTTCTTGGAATTAATATTTATAATAGTATTTTTCAATTACCTGTGATTTCAAATTAAGAACATTAGGGTAGATTCTGGTATTTATTGTATATATAGAAGCTAATGGGTAATAAGTTAGTCACTTTTAATTTGAATATCGTGCGGTTAAAATCGGCAACAGTCAATAGATCTTATAGTGTACTTTGTTATTGTGTAATGAAATAAAGCAATTAAAGAATCCACAAACGCTTTCATATTACAAAATGTCAAGGATTTGTAACAAATCTCCAAATTTATTTTGTTACGTATGTGGCGATCTAACTTTAAGTTCTCAACGGGAGACAATATCTTCCAAGGTTAAAGATGCTTATCGCCGTTATTTTGGGCTTCTTACCGATGATAGAGATAGAAATTGGCTGCCGAAAATATGTTGTAGTAGCTGTTGTAGTAGAGGTTGGTTAAAAGAAAGTCATAAGTCTTTATGAAGCCGTTTATGAAGCCAGCGATTTGGAGTGAACCACAAAATCATCAAAATGATTGCTACTTTTGCCATACTAAACACATGGGCTTACGAAAAAAAACCAAAAATAAAGTTACTTATCCAAATACTTCATGCGTCAAATGACCAGTTTTCCAGTTTACAAGTAAGTTTTTACCTCCATTGCCTCCTACAGACGATGAAGAAGATGGGCTTTCTGCAGCAACTGAATCCACTTACGCCAACATGGGTGTTTCTTCGCATTCATTTGGAAGTCAAACGAGTACACCTTATTTTCCGAATTAAACTGATATGAATAACTTAGTCTGTAAATCAAGGCTTTAAAAAAACCAAGTCCGAGCTTCTTGCATCCCAATGAAAAGAATGGAGTTTGGTGCAAACGGACGTTAACGTCTCTTACTTTCGAAATAAAGAACAACCTTTTTTAATATATTTCAGCAAAGAGGAAGATTTGATATTTTGCGATAATGCTGATGGACTTTTGCGACAACTGTCATAAATCTCAGGATTGGCGGCTTGTTATTAATTCATCCAAGACAAGTTTGAAAGCCGTTTAACTTCACAATGGCAACAAATTTCCATTGGTGCCACTCGCGTATGCAAGAAATATGAAAGAAAACTATTGTAGCATGAAGATGATACTACAAAAAATTAAATATTCACATTACTAATGGAATCTGCAGATTTTAAAGTCGTAGCAATGTTAAATGGATTGCAAAGTGGATATACTAAGTTTTATCGCTTCTTATGTAAATGGAATAGCCGCGCAAAAAAAAACACTACAATGTTAAAATTTGACCGAAAAGTGTAAATTTTATTCCAGGAAAAAAAATGTAGCAGAAGAGCCTTTAATACAAAAGGAACAAACTCTTCTCTTCATATAAAGCTAGGCCTAATGAAAAATTTTGTCAAAGCAATGAACAAGGATGGTGAAGCCTTTCTATACATTAAGAGCACATTTCCTAGAATCAGAGATGCTACAGTAAAAGAAGGCATATTTGTAGGTCCACAAATACGACAAATTATGAAGGACGAGGTCTTCAGAACGAAATTAAATGATGTGGACAAAAGGGCATGGGAGCTTAAGCTACTTTTTTATTTTAACAATGTTTCCTAAATAAAAATTAATAATTATAACCAAAATTTTTGAGTTATTTTAAATAAAATAGTCTGTAAACATTTAAATTTTTTATTGTAATTTGAAGTTATCTACGGGTGACGACAGGGTGGGTGCTTTAAGCAAGGCGATGCTACAAAATTACAATCTAGCAAATTTTTTTTGCTTGTATTTGTTTTTGTTGTACGAAAATAGATAGAAGTAAAAAGTTGCCATTCATTGTTGCTACAAGTCGCTTTAGTGCGCCCACTCTGACGTTATTTGCTGCATTACACATATTTGGTCAATATTAGGTACCTGCGGTAAATTGATAATAAAATCTACATTTTTTAACCGATTTTTATGGTTTATGGCTTTTTTTATTTTCAAGATAAGTAGATCTCAGAAAAAAGTTTAAAATGTTGAATATATGCCTTATATATTTTTTAATTCCATTTTTAAATTGAAAAATATTACGAATTTTGCACGAAAAAATTTTTTTTCTCCATTAATTTCTAAATAACTCCAAGACGATAAGAGATAGAGAAAAATTTTATTCAACTAAAATAAAACTAATTTGGTTACACATTTTTGAAAATCGGATGACTGGTTCTCGAGTTAGGAGGAAATAAGTCTCCGCACCTGACTAATTTAGGGGGAAAAATTTGCCACGCCCATAAAAAAAAATCCCGATCTGATGGGAAAAAACCGACAACGGATTTGAGTTCAGCGCGTCAAAATCCATATAGTCCACATAGTTTTCTTAAATGGGAAGACAAAAAATTATTTTTTGCAGAGCAGTGTAACTAGCGGAGTTCACTCTTGGTAGCATTTTTGCAATTAGTGCAAATATGCATTAACTTTTTGCTACCAAGCGTGAGTGCATTTATCATGTGAGTTGCAAACTTATGACAACAGCTGATTTTTAATTTTCCAAAAAAAAAGTTAATTAATTTTAAATAAATTACAATGGCTAAATCAACGGAAAAATATATCATGAATTTTTTGGTAAAAAATGCCATGGATGAAATTGAATTTGAGGAGATTTTAAATCTTGAAAGTAAATAAATTCTGTATCTGTTGTGCAAATTTGTGTGATATTACCTTGCACTGGTTTTTCGCTGTGGACATTTGCTCAAGTGATGCAAATTGAGCTTTAGTATAATTTGTTTTTGTAGTCGTTCAAAAGTTAAATTGTTTGCTAGACTTGCACGGTCTGCACGCGTTTTAAATTTTTTCTGTGTGGAAAAAGCGTTATCAAGTTTATTGCTACTAAATAATATACTTACTGTTATAGAGATTCGGTGTATTGTGATCATCTATCTTTTCTACTTCATTTGTTAAAAATCCAAAGAAATCGAACACCATAAACCATTTCTCTACAGATATTGTCAAATTTAGACTATTAAAATCGATTGAGCTTTTGGATTCTTCTGCACCAGCATTTTTAGTTGTTAAAGATTTGTATATTACCAAGTTATCTGTTTTGATCTTTTGGTTAATCCCAATATCGATATTTTTAAATACCTTAGTATTAGCATATTCACTTTTGTCATTGGTATTCTGTTTGCTTAAATTTCTGTTTATAGGTGAACATTCATTAAGAAGTTCTGAACTTTTAAAATTTGACAAGTCTGGGCACGAACTTGATAGTTTATTTTTAGATAAATTAATATTTTCATCATCACTAGATGAATCGACCATATTTCTTAATCTGGAATTTTTTGGAAATTTTAAGTCTTCCATAATTACGGATCTTAGTAACACTTGAACTTCTTTTTGTAATTGTGCGTATCTATGCCGGAAACAAAATTCCTGAAATATAATATGTATAAGAGATATATTGTGCTCATTTTTCAGCTCAAGTTTCAAGATTGGTACTGAAAACTTTACAGAAATTTCATCAAAATCGGTATTTTTGGACAGATCTGCTACGACCGTTTCTTCAAATCTGTCATTTACATTTTCAGTTTTACTGTTCCGTTTTTTCAAAAAGGTGATATTAGTTGCATAACCTAATGATTCTATAAGCTGCTCGTATTGTGATCTAGATAAACATATATCCAAGTTTTGAGTCACCCTTCCGTCTAACTAGAAAATAATAATTAAATATTTAAAATTTAATTTTATATTAACGGTATAATTTACAAAAATTTAAAACAACTTAATTAAAGGTATATACTTAAGTAAAAATTTTAAAAACATTATTTATTATTTACGTTCAATATCACTATTAAGTTATAGACCCTTAATAATGTTTAGGTATTTCTCTTGGCTTTTATCATAAATAAAAGGTTTTTGCAATAAAATATTGCAATTTTTTAAATTTAATTGTTGAATAAGTTTTCTTCAAAAATAATATTTAATGAATGTAATAAATTTAATTGCTACAATTGGTAAGCTTGTAAAGAATGTACTATATTTTAAAGCAGAAAAACACATACTTAAGCATGTATTTCCAAAATATCTGATCTAATTCAAGCGATTCTGGTTTAATTAGTAGAAGGTCACACACGACGATTTTAATTGCCCAACTTTTTCCATATTTTCTTTTTAACTTGCTTTTTTGTTCACACACGACAATTTCTTTGGGGATATTTCTGTTTTGTTTAGCTTTCATTTTCTTACAATTTGGCATTTGTGCCCAGCGTTGCCATAATCATGATTTTGTCATATTTTTAAGAATTTTTTGCTAAAATATGATTTATGATCTTTTCCCCTTTGATTTTTATTTTTAGAAATTATATTTTTTTTGTTTAAAGTTTTGGTGTAGCGAAGCTAATATATAAAGCACTGCAGGGCACTTCACTTAAAAACACATTTGTTCCGCAGGGTACCTAAACTCACAATTATTTGTAACAGAAACCCTGTTGTGACAATATAAATAAATGTGTGTGAAATAAGCCGCACTTGAGAAAAGATGGCATTACTTGAATTCGTCTGGCAAGCGTCTGGCGGCACTTGACAATATCAAGTCTTTGTGTGCCGATACTCATGCCGTTATGGGCAATGATGTATATTATGATGTGCATTATAGTGCCGGCAGGCTTCATATTACTTTCATTTTCATATTCTTTCTAACGGCATATCAGTGTGGGACTTACAACTAATTTTTAAGTACTAACACTAGTTATTTAATTATAAAAATAATTTTAGAATAAGTACTAACCAACTCTAGACTTGTCTTAAGATTCTCATAAGTAGTATAAAAGGAAATAATTTTAAGAACAAAAAACAATTGTATTCTAACCATACTTGGTAGAGCTTCATAGAGGACCTCCTAAAAGTAAATTGAATCTATCTTCTTATATATAAAAGTGAAACTCTGCCTGTGTGTTAGCTATAGACTCCGAAACTGTACAACCGATCGGACTCAAACTTTGGCAAGATGTTTTACACATTCCAGGGAGTGTTTATGGGTGGCAAAAAGTGGGCGGTGCCCGCCCATAAAAAATCAGTTATCAGTTTTAGCTACTTGCACTTGACCGATTTTTCTGAAACTTTGCACACATATAGAGCTGTCATGACTTTATAATTTTGTGATAAGAAAAGTGTGCGGGCCACGCCCAAAAAAAAGTTATAATTTTCAGCTACTTGAACTTCACCGATTCTTCTGAAACTTTGCACACATCGAGCTGTCATGACTTTACATTTTCGTGATTAGAAAAGTGGGCAGTGCCACTCCCATAAAAAAAAGTTATAATTTTGAGGTACTTGCACTGGACCGATTTTTCCGAAACTTTGCACACATATTGAGCTGTCATGACTTTATAATTTCGTGATAAGAAAAGTGGTCGGGGCCACGCCCATAAAAAAGTTATAATTTTTAGCTTTTTGCACTTGATATTCAATTAAAATTCACAATGCATTCTTATTTATTAGGGGGCGTAGCAACGCGCGCCGGGCTTTTCTAGTATTAAATAAAACACAGTGGGGCTCTTAGAAGCGCTCACTGAAAAACAAACTATTACATTTATTGTTTTTAAATAAATTAATAAACCAAATCTACTGTAGATACGAAACATAATTTCTCTACAACTCTTACCAACAATCAATTTTTAAACCAATAAAGTTTTATATCAGCTTGTCACAGGTCTATTAAAAACATATTCTCAACATAATAAACAAAGTTAACATAATTTTTGAAACCACAGCCTCTCAAATACAAAGAATTTATGATGAAATGCAATGTCTTTATCTTAAAATTTTAGATAAATTTATAAAACAAAATTACGTTAACATCAATTTAATTAATGAAGTTGATTTTTGAATTGTTTTGTTTACAAGACGAAGATATTTATTTGGTCGTGCTTGTAAAACTAATCTTAAACATGGAGAAAATGAAATGAAAATTGTACTTCATTTTACATTGAGTTGTGTAAGCAAACACTGAAACGATTTGATTTTAACGATAATTATTTTAAAGAACTCTTTTTCATTATTTTGTCTTGATCCTTTAAAAATAATTAATAGAAAAGTAGCTTCTTTAACAGGTTTAATACAAAACTTTTCAAATTTCTCCACTTTGACGAACACTTTACAACTTTAGATAATCTAAGTTGTGAAGAATTTTAGCCTTTTCCGATCCTGTCAAAATTTTTTAAAACCCTAATATGTCTTCCTATTCCTTCTGCAAATGTTGATCGAATATTTTAAGTTTTAAATTTAAATAAAACAAAATATAGAAATAAATTAGATAACAGCACTCTTAAGGGTATATTATATTCAAAAGAATACTTAAAGTTAACCGATTGTTTATGCTATAATTTAAAAATATATTAAGGTATAAATACAAATATGAAACCTATCTATATATATAAAAGAGTAACGTGACTGACTGACTGACTGATTCATCATCGCACAGCCCAAACGCAAAGAGCTAGAGGCATGAAATTTCTTTCAATGTATAGCTCCACTAAGAAGGGATTTTTTGAAATTCGTACTTTAAGGGGATAAAAAAGGGTAAAAACGGGTAAAATCGGTAATCTTATATCTGCTAAACTAAAAATGATACAAATTAAATTGAAAAAGTATTGTAATATGCACAAAAAATAAGCTGACGGAAAAAACGGGTAAAAACTATAATTTGGTACTTTTTTGGTACCCTATGTAACTTCCAAACGCATAAAGCTAGGAAAAAAATTTAAACTGTACTAAGTAGTCCGCAAAAAAATATTAATAGGAATTTGGCACTTTTTTCAAATTCATATGTATAAGGGGTAAAAATTTTCCCTTTTTTTGGTACTTTTTTTAAAATAAACTTTTCTTATATTATTCAATGGGACAAAATTTGACAATTATTATTTCCTAATAGAATATGGACAACTATTTAGGTGAAATTTTTGGAAACTTTTTTGGGGACAAAAAAGGTACCAAAAAGGGGAAAATTCCGGAAAATGTATGTAATTTCTAACTAGACGGCCAATTTTTAAAAAAATTTTAATTGGGATATCACTAGACATAAAAATGTATGTAATTTAGTAAAAAAAAAGGGAAAAATCGGGCAGAGTTTGGTACTTTTTAGAACATAATTACTTTTATGCAAAAAAGAGTAGATTTACTGACTTTAAATCATGTCTATTAAAATATTTTGTTACATAGATATTTGAACATTTTAAACTTGGAATTTGGAACTTGGACCAAAAATGTACTTTTTCGCTTTTCCATGGTACTTTTTGTATTTTCTACGTTTATAAAGGTAGAATTGTAAAATAAAGGACTATTGATTCCAGGTAAGACTAAAAATGTTATGGGTGACCAAAAACGTACTTTTTTGAATTTGTATGGTACTTTTTATATATTCTACGTTTGCGAAGCTAGAATTTTAAAATTAGTGGCTATTGATAAAAGGTGAGACCGAAAATCTTATGGGCGACCAAAAAGGTACTTTTTTGAATTTTTATGGTACTTTTTGTGTTTTCAACGTTTGCGAAGTTAGAATTTTAAAATTAGTGGCTATTGATACAAAGTGAGACTAAAAATGTTATGGTCGACCAAAAAGGTACTTTTTTGAATTTTTATGGTACTTTTGGTGTTTTCTACGTTTATGAAGGTAGGATTGTACAATCAAGGACTATTGATTCCAGGTGAGACTAAAAATGTTATGGGCGACCAAAAAGGTACTTTTTTGAATTTGTATGGTACTTTTTGTATTTTCAACGTTTGTGAAGCTCTAAACACATAGACGACAGCAGGCTTCACAACTTCACGGCTTCAAATGCTGCCAGCTTCAAATGCTGCTCTGAAGTCAGCTTCATAATTATTTTGAAGACAGCAACAACATAATAATCAGCTGATGTGTATTTTAGCAATACAAATTTCAGGGATGCCGCATATATATTTTATAATGAATAAAATTAAAGTTATTGATAAAAAGCATGTAATAATATCACGAAAAACTATAAATACACATAAATTTATTTCTTTATTGTATTTTTGTAATGTTCTTTTATGTTTAATATTAAAAATAAGTTTTTGTTCTTATTTTTCCAATTTAATATACATAATGGCAACACTATATTTGCTTATTGCTGCCCGTTAAAATAGAAAATAGCCTAAGTTGGCAGCAGCAGCAAATGCTGTTGTGCAGTCGTGCTGCTGTGCTGCCATCAAAATAATCGTTTTCATTTAAACACATAGATTTTATTTTTGACATATTGCTGCTTGCTGTCTGCTGTCGTCTATGTGTTTAGAGCATGAAGGTAGAATTTTGAAATCAGTGACAAATAATACAAAGTGAGACTAAAAATATTATGGTCGACCAAAAAGGTACTTTTTTGAATTTTTATGGTACTTTTTGTTTTTTCTACGTTTATAGAGGTAAAATTGTAAAATAAAGGACTATTGATACAAGGTAATACTAAAAATTTTATGGGCGACCAAAAAGGTACTTTTTTGAATTTTTATGGTACTTTTTATATTTTCAACGTTTGCGAAGCTAGAATTTTAAAATTAGTGGCTATTGATACAAGGTGAGACCGAAAATAATATGGGCGACCAAAAAGGTACTTTTTTGAATTTTTATGGTACTTTTTGCATTTTCTACGTTTATAAAGATAGGATTATACAATCAAGGACTATTGATTCTAGGTGAGACAAAAAATGTTATGGGCGACCAAAAAGGTACTGTTTTTAATTTGTATGGTACTTTTTGTATTTTAAACGTTTGCGAAGGTAGAATTTTGAAATTAGTGACAATTGATACAAGGTGAGGCTAAAAATGTTATGGGTGACCAAAGAGGTACTTTTTTGAATTTTTATGGTACTTTTTATAAATTCTACGTTTGCGAAGCTAGAATTTTAAAATAAGTGGCTATTGATTCCAGGTGAAACTGAAAATATTATGGGCGACCACCAAGGTACTTTTTTGAATTTTAATGGTACTTATTGTATTTTTAACGTTTGCGAAGCAAGAATTTCGAAATTAGTGACTATTGATACAAGGTAAGGCTAAATATGTTATGGGCGATCAAAAGGGTAGTTTTCTGCATTATAATGGGAATTTTTTGTATTTCCTACGTTTATAAAGCTAAAATAGTGAAATAAAGGATTGTTGATTCTATTTGAAAATTAAAATTATATTGGAAACACAAAAAAGCCTTTTCGCATTTTTATTGCACTCTTTGTATTTTTACGTTTGTAAACATAGATTCTTAAAATTTGTGTTTTTTGATCCGAGGTCTAAGTTCTAATATTATGGAGGACCAAAATTACTTTTTCTCTTTTTATATATTTTGTATACATAGAATTCTAAATAAACGTAATAATAAACCAAGTGGAAGTTTTATTGAAGGAAAAAATGTTTCTTTTATTATTTTTAGGGTCATTTTTTGAAAATTATGAATCTTAATTTTTGAAACAGTGAAAGCAGTGATCTTGCTTTTAGTTAGGAAATATATGGCCGATATATCCTTACTCTACTTTTTATTTTTCTTAGTAAATTGAATCAGAGATAAAAATTTTCATAAATTGAACCAAAAATATTTAATAATTAAAAATAGAACTTGAGTATTCAATAAATAGTAAGAACTGCGCTAACGAAGTAACGGGTTAAATGCTAGTTCTGTATAATAATGATGATTCCTAAAATACTTTAATTCATATCTAATGCTCTAAGTGATGATTTTCTCTCCAAAGCTTCTGGCAACGCTGCTTTACGGTTTTAGCCCTATAATTGATTTTTATTAACGCTTTTAATTAAACTATTTTCACTTAAATATTTTCTTTGTGTTTTTTTATTTTTAAATATTTTAAACGTTTAATTTGTGACGTTTTTAATTCAAATGCTGTTCAAAATAAAAAAATAAAGAGGCTGTAAATATTTTAATTTTTAATCCACGGTGGAAGTGCACACGACAAGGGAAGCGTTGCTAAGAGGAAGATTGGTCGCTATGCGAACTCTGGGTGCCTTTCGATCCCGAGATTAAATGTAGACCTGCCTGCACATGTGGACCTCTGTATAGAGATCTTTTCTCCAATACTCGTGGAATGTTGACAAAGATAAAAATTTAAAAACTATATAATTTTTAACCGTGAGTAGATACTTCGGTTAGTTTTTGTAAATGGATAGATTCAAAAGAAATGGAAAACAAAGCCTACAAAGAGGTAGAGTGGTTAACATCTGATGTCACTTCAATGCATGGGGCAAGTGTATACGTGAAGGATGTTACTACTATAGTAGAAACGTATATTTCGAATGCAGGAGACATAATATATGAAGGCTATCGAGATGTCAAATCATATCTATAATATTATGGGTAAGGGCTTTAAGGGACATGTCTTTTTAAACCGTCAGTCTGTTTTATTCACAGATGGGTGGGAGGCTGATGACATGTATCCCGGTTCGTCACGGTGTACAGGATGTACGGATGAAGCATTTCTGCTAGCCGGATCACAATGTGGTGATGATTGGCAGTGGTTTGGAATCATTTCTAATAGTATTAATTTATCTATCCTATGATAAAGGCATCTGGAGGCAGAGCGCATGGTGGTGTTTATGGGCTGTAACGCTAACTCTAACGCTAACAGCAATGTATGGGGCAGTATGGTTTACAACCAAAGGGGTCAATAATTATTGGAGTTAGTGGAACGTCATGATATACTGGTATTGAACAGGAGTGTTGAACCTACATTGATGGATGGACGTAGAGCGTTAGATGTACGAGGAATACCTATCGGAACATTCACGGGGTGTCTCACAGAGGGCACTTCGGACTACAGAGGATATTGAGCGGACAGAAGAGGATTCGGTATTCGTGTCTTTAGACGGCACACAGAGGAGTATTTGGCCTGAAAAGCTGGCAAAAATTATTAAACGTGTTTTTTGAATTAAAAGTTCTAGTTTTTTGATAATTTTAGATGAAGTATGATATAAGAAATCTAGTGGCAGATTTTGAAAAAATTACACTGCGCAACAAAAGTACACTGCGCAAAAAAAATTTTTTTGTCTCTGCTAGAAATAAAAGTATGTAGACTATATGGATTTTGATACCATTAATTCCAATCTGTTTTCCGTTTCGTAAGGATTTTCTGTTAAAGGCGTGGCATATTTCACTCTCTAAATCGTTGGGTTGCCTAATATATTTTGTAATTACTTGAAAACGGATTCTCCGATTTTAATAGCAGGAGGATCAGAAGATGCACCGGAAAATTCTGCTTAAACTAACACATTTCTTTTCTATCTATTACTATTTCGGAGTTATTAAAAATGTAATGGCGAAAAAAAAATTTTTTTCCTGCTAAATTCGTCAAATTTTTTGTTTTCAAAATGCCATAAAAAAAATTAAAGAACCAAAAAGTTAAAATTTTTAAGATTTTTCCAAAAGCCACATTTCTAAGAAATAAAAGTCGTTATAAATAGTAAAACTCAATTAACAAATGTTGATTTTAAACTCATTCTTAACAGACTGTATGTACATGCATACATATTATGATTTACGGTCTAATTAAAAAAAATTTTTTTTTAAATTGTTAAGGCTCTTATAGAACAGTATTTTTTTTTATAAAAAAATGCTTAATTATATATATTTTATATTATTTAATACTTAATATATGGAAAAGTTAAACTAATAAAAATTCCTTAATGATTATCATGTCGTATGTATATTCTTATTAGATGCATCATCGGTGTCAGGAAGAAGAAGTGTGATGGTTTCTGGTGAAAAAGATTTTTTATTAATCCGTTCTCTTTGCGTCCTGCAGCTCATAAAAGGGTCACTGCCCAGAAATAACCTGTTCAATACATCTCGATTTCTATCGTTTCTACTGAATTTCCTCCAATAATTTGTACGATATAATTGTAAGTGCTTATTTCTGGCCTCGGGAGCTTCTTCTGACAATTGGACGGTAGCCTGATACCTGGGTGCCCATGTATTTTTTATGTACCCATATTTATTTTTTTTAAACTTATTTTTGTGATAAATGCTTTTAATAATTATTTTTATTAGTTACGGTATATATGTTTTTTTAACATATAATGTTTTGTAGAGTAGGTATATCAAAATATCCTTTATGGGGATGCGTGGGACATTCCCTTATAACTATTATCGATAATATAGAATTTTCAAATTTATAATTATAGGCAGGTATTAATATTGTGAAGTGTTGAAAGTGATGTGAATAACAGTTAAAATCAATAATTCAAAATACATAAAAGTTTATGGCGATATAAATGTATAAGAAAAAGT
The DNA here is from genome assembly GCA_941918925.1 of Phyto melanocephala. Classification (NCBI taxonomy): domain Eukaryota; kingdom Metazoa; phylum Arthropoda; class Insecta; order Diptera; family Rhinophoridae; genus Phyto; species Phyto melanocephala. Next base: position 47,118,469 of record OW799235.1, read on the forward strand.
GCTGATGAGCAATAATGGAAGAAATGTGAAAATTTAAAAAAAATCGTCAAAAATAATGGCGCAAACTTGCGCAAACTTTTTTTTTTTGTTTCTAAAATTAGAGATTCCAAGTTTTATTGTGGTATCAAACATAATTCGTAGAGATGCTAACCTCATTTTCAAAAACCTCTTCTTTTTCTTTGCAAAAAAAGTGTATAATTTTTTTTTTAAACTTTTGAACGAATTGTTTCAACATGAATATTCAACATATTTAAAATTTCTTTTCTTTTTCAAATAACTTTTGATCAAACTTTTCAGCGAAAAAAAAAATCATTGTTAAACCTTTATTCGTTTAGCCGTAAAAAAAATATCATAAAAACATCCAGAAACCCAAAAAAAAACATTTAAATCTCATATAATTTTCTTCACTTTCCTGACTTTAGCAGAGTCCCAGAGCTACAAATCGCAACTAAAAGTCTTAAAAATTTACAAGATAATGTAAAATATTGTTGTCTGTCGAGCTGCGTACTTAGTTTTTAAGATTCGTAAAAATTCAGTTTTGCCTTTTCGGCCAGCTTTTCAGGTCAAATACTCCTCTTTGCGGCAGTGGATGAAACGAACCCATCGCACGGTGCGTCGACTCCATAGAGCGACTGAACGAAAATAGAAGTGGTCCCAGAATTTTGAAATTTTGTACACTACTACTGCTATTTAAAATTAGTGAAATTTATGAAAAAGTTTCTAATTTAGATCTATTTAAAATTTCAAAACATTTTAAGTTGTAGGAGGAAGTTTTTTCTAACTTTGATAGAATAATAAACGGTAATAAAAAATGGGTATTTTTAGATATTGTTTTTATACTCCACCAAAATTTGGTAAATTTTAACTTTTTACTGAAATAAGTGCGTTTTTAAAGCAATAAAAAATAAAAATAGAAAACTTTTTTTATATTTTGTAAAAAAAATATTGTAAAATAACTAAAAAAAAGTAACTTAATAAATAAAATTCTTACAGCTATTTCTCTAAAGCAGATAAAATCCAATTTTTTCATTGTATTTTTTGTTGCAAATTAGTTAAGTTTAGTGCCCTCTTACGAGAATTTTGAAAATTAAACGAAAAAAATCGTTCAGTATTATATTCCGGATATATTAGATTTAAAATAAATATATATTTTTTTCAATAACGTGATGAGTGATTTCTTGATTTTTAAGTATGGGGAGAACTGGAATCCATTAAAAGGGACCCGAGGAGGGCCTTTCATCGTTACATGAGAGACAGAAGTTCTAGCTCTTGGGACGATTATAAGAAGGAGCTGAAGAGAACTGTACGACTTCGAAAACGGAAATGGAAGGACAACATCCGAAAAGGGAAGACTACAGAAGATTCTATCTAGAGATCCGGTCTCCGAAATGGGACTTGATGGTACCATGACGGAGACGACGGAGGAGACATTGCAGTCGGTTATTAAGTTACATTTTCCCGAATGTTTCGTTTTGAGTGACTCATGGTGTCCCGTTAACAGGGGAGCTAGTGAGCATAAGCGGAGGGAAGCAAGAAGGATAATAACTATCAATGAGGTCAAAATTACAATTCATTATTTTGCTCCATTGAAGTCGGGTGGAGTGGAAGGTATATTCACATTAATACAGCAGGGTGCTGGTACTTTGCTTTGTTGCCAGGGACTTATTTGTTCCCTGTCTTGCGACGAAATGTGTTCCTCTGACATGGAGGGAAACGAAGACAGTTTTCCTTCCCAAGCCATACATCTTTTCTCTTAAAGCAATGAAAAAGGTGTTGGTAGATTTTCTAAAGAAAAATACGCTGAAGAATAGGCCGTCGAGTACAGGCTGGAAGGTCTATGGGGACTGCTCTTCACGGAAGGGCAGGGGCTGGGTTTCACTTAATTGAATTGAACCTGTCCTACTTCTTGAGTATGTGAGAGTACGTGTTCGTATACCAGACGATGATGCTAGAATTCCTGCAAGAGGATTCTCATTGCACTATGTAGCCAGTCTGTGATTAAATGCGTGAACCGTACGGATGTGGACTCTAATTTGGTGTTTGAATGTGTTTTGAAGATCAATAGGTGTGCCTCTGTGAATGAGGTAATAATAATGTGGGTAAAGGTACCTTGCGAGGAGAGGAGCTGTCGCGGAATGCAGTTAGGGTACTTCGATATAATCGGAGAACCCTGGGCTAAATAACTGCTCTGGTCATAGGTTAGGGTAACCTCAAATATCATCTGCACAAGATTAAAGTTGTGGAGTGTGATATTTGCAGAATGACTGTAGAATACTGCTGACATTGGATGTGAGTGCTTAATGGGGGAAATTTAGAAGTTCATAAAAGTGACAAAATTAGATGTGTGATAGTGAAATTTTGCATAAAGTACATCGTTTGTCGAAAAAGACGGTCTTATTTCTTTTTGGCTTCGTGTTTTAACAGAATTTCTTAAGAAATAAATTTATACACTTAAAATAAAACATTAAAAAGAATCAATAAGCTAAGTACTATTAGTTTTTGTACTATCTTTTCTGTTTCAGAAATCAAAGTACAAATTAATAAGTAATTAAACATTAAAATCTAGTTTCCTATAAATTCTGAATGCTGGAAGGGATCTTAGATTCGCAGTGGATAGAGAATCCCTTGGTAAAATGGAAGCGGCAAAGGGGGTTATTAGATTTGGTCATGGAACTGTACGGTTTAGGTTCCCTAGATCTGACACGTCAAAAGAAGCTGCAAGTGGTGCAGCTAAATCTGCACCACAGTGAAGCAGCTTCGGCAGAACTGATAACTCACCTTGCCAAATTCCAAGAGGATGTGGCCCTAATTCAAGAGCCTTAGATCAACAAAAATAAGGTGCGCGGATTAGGGATAAAGGACTACATGCTGTTCGTCACGTCCACGGATGATAAAGTTAGAACATGCATACTTGCTAAGAAAAATTTGAACTTTGTTTTAATTTCCTCTTTTAGCACAGGTTACATAACTGTCGTAAAGGTGACATAACTGTCGTAAAGGTCAATTAGCTTTGACACTGGCCTCGAAGGCTAGTCAAGTACGCGAGAAGAAGGAAATTTGATGTCGTACTTAAATGTGACACCAACGCACATCACAGCCAGTGGGGAAGTAGTGACATAAATGAAAGAGGTGAGAAAACTTTTGATTTCATAACTACTAACAATCTCTATATTTGTAATCAGGGCAGTATGACGACATTCAGAACTAGAGATAGAGCGGCAGTTATAGATATTACTTTGTCGAATAGGGGTAATGATTTTGTAAGGGGATGGAAGGTTGTGAGTGAATACTCGTTTTCAGACCATAGCAGAATCAATTTTGAATTGGACTATACCAGATCTAGTAGATAACCCTATAGGAACCCGCGCAGAACGAATTGGGCGTCTTTTAGGGAGACTACTATGTATGGTATAGGGGATATATCAATGGGGGAGTGTAAGCACTTTGATATAGATTCGGTGGTGGGGAGACTAACTGACACTCTTATGAGGAGTTACTGGGCGGCATGCCCATTAGTGTTTCCATGAAAAAGTGAACAGCCAAAATGGTGGACCAGGGAACTGGGTGTTCAAAGGTCTATGGTTAGAAAGATATTTAATAGGGCGAAGGCCAGTAGGAAGGCCGACGATTGGGAGAGCTATGAAGTGTGTTTCAATAGGTATAAAGGGGCACTCAAGGGGGCCAAAAGGGCATTGTAGACAAGGTTTTGCGAGTCCATAGAGTCTGTAAATGAGCTATCAAGGTTCAGGAAAATATTATCCAAAGACCCTATGGTACCTAATTATATTCAGAGAACGGATGGCTCGTGGACAGAGTCTTGCTCGGAGACCCTAGATCTATTTATGGAGACACACTTTCCCGGCTGTGTGAATGTGAGGGACGCTCATTCCACAGAGGTCGACCAGGGATCGATCGATAGGGAACAGGAGATAGTTGAGGAGATGATAACGACGGATAAAGTAGCATGGGCGGTTAATACGTTCGAGGCCTATAAATGCCCGGGTCCGGATGGAATTATCCCTGCCATGCCGCAAAACGTCTCGGATCATTTTCTTTTACTGTTGACGAGAGTGTTTAGAGCGTGTCTCCTGAGGGGATACATACCTAGGAGGTGGAGAGAGGTTAGGGTTATTTTTATACCCAAGGCTGGTAGGGCAGGACACTCGAAGCCGAAAGATGTTAGACCTATCAGCCTCTCGTCTTTTTTGCTTAAGACGTTAGAGAGACTGGTAGATTTACATTTGAGGGGTTTTATTGATTCCCACATGATCAGTGGGGCTCAACATGCTTATCTGAAGGGTAGATCTGTTGAGAGTGCGCTGCATGATGTGGTAGGTTTTATAGAACGCAGCTTGCAGGATAGGGAATTTACGCTAGCGGCGTTTTTGGATGTGGAGGGTGCCTTTAACAATGTTAGCATAGAGGCAATTAGAGCGGCTCTGTATAGGCTGGGGGTCAGGGATTTTCTAGTTAGTTGGATAACCTCGATGTTGGAGAGTAGGGTTATAAATTCTAACTTAGGAGATTTCAGCATCAGAAGGACAGTGACCAGGGGGACACCACAGGGGGGCGTTTTATCGCCCCTGTTGTGGTTACTAACGGTCAATGTTATTTTGAGGAAATTTGAGTGTGAGGGCATGAAGATTGTGGCATATGCGGATGATGTAGTCATGCTGGCCAGGGGAAGATTTCTTCAGACGATTAGCGAGGTACTTCAATCGGCACTAGGTACATTATCTTCTTGGGCTTCGGAGAATGGACTGGGTGTGAACCCGGGGAAGACTGAGCTAGTTCTCTTTACCAGGAGATACAAGGTCGAGGCGTTTAGGCGACCGATGCTTGATGGGGTAGAGTTAGAGTTAGCGAGCGGGGCGAAATATCTCGGTGTAGTCCTTGATAGTAAGCTGTCATGGGGTCAGAACACTCGGGAGAGGGTGAAAGGGGGCCTTAATGCCTACTACACCTGCAGGAACTCCATAGGCAAGAGTTGGGGCCTACAACCAAGGGTGGTGAATTGGATTTACACGACAGTGGTAAGACCCATTCTAACATATGGATGTACTGTATGGTGGGAGGTATTAGAGAAGGGTTGTTATAGGAAGCTCTTCACAAAGTGTGCTTCACTTGGCATTACTGGTGCTATGAGAAGCACACCTCAGGGGTCTTTGGACATCATTCTCGGCACTATGCCTATAGAGTTTCGGGTGAAGGGAATGGCGGCAAGGAGCTTGTTTTGGCTAGGTGAGTCAGGGTTGGGCAGGATATTAACATAGGCCACACTAGAATTTTATGGGAAACTGTTCTCCAGGATTGTGTGCGATGTCAGGGTAATTTGACAGACTACAAGGTCACAGAGATCAGTTTTGTTAGGACACCCCCGCTGATAATTCCGGATAGGGATTATTGGGTAGGATCCGACAGACTGTTTGAGGGGTGTGTAGTCTTTACAGATGGATCGAAGATAAATATAGGCACAGGGGCAGTTGTCTATATTATGGGAGAAAACATCAGGAGGTCTTACAAACTTTCTGATAACTGTAGGGTGTTCCAAGCGGAGATACTGGCTATCTATAAAGCGACGGATCTTATATTAGAACATGTTCCAAGGGGTAGGGAGGGTACTCTATACGTTGACAGTCAGGCGGCGCTCAAAGCCTTGAAAGGACAATATGTCAAATCTAGGTTGGTAGAGAAGTGTAGGAGGGCACTCGATAGGATCATGAACCTCTTCGATGTCAGACTGTGTTGGGTACCAGGGCACAATGGAATCGTCGGCAATGAAATTGCTGACGAACTTGCGCGCGGTGGATAGGCATTGGTTTCGACGAGCGAAGAGGACATGGTGAGGCCTCCGTTAGGATACTATTTTGGGCGTATCAGGGCGTGGGTATCTGACAGGACCGATATGGCGTGGAGGGACAGAAGAGACTGTCAAGGGCTTTATGGCCCAGGTTGAACTCAGCGGACTCTACGGTTCTTCTGGGCCTGAGTAGGGTATGTCTGAGGGCCACTATTGGGGTTTTAACAGGGCACTGTCATGTGAGGGCTAGGATTAGTAAATGGGATCGCGACACTCCGGATTATTGCAGGATGTGTGAAGATGAGGAGGAGCTGAAAACTGTGAAACACATTGTCTGTCACTTCCCAAGGCTACAGAATCACAGGCTAAAGTGGTTAGGCAAACAATTCCACGATGAGTTGGGTGATGTTTCGGAGTACAAGCTGGGGAATATTATCGAATTCATCATGGGGATCGGGTGGTTAGTGAACATGCAATGGGGCTCGAAGAGAATCTTTTTTTCTTTCTTTCTTCTATTCTATTTCCTACTACTTTATTTTTATTTTTTTTCTCATGTACTATATCTTTGGCAACTCTCTCTCTCTTTTCTATCTTTAATATATAAAAGGGTAACGCAATGGACCTTATTGGTCTCCGAGTGTGGGTGTAGGAGGCAGATTCTGCTTTCTGCATCCCCCTTTCCTACCTACCTACCTAATTGAACGGCCAATTTTCACAAAATTTTTAATTGGGATTTTACCAGACATAAAACACTATGTAATTTAGTAAAAATTTAAACACATTCATAACAGGGTAGGAAGGGAAAAAATCAGGAAGAGTTTGGTACATAATTACTTTTATGCAAAAAAGAGTAGATTTACTGACTTTAAATCATGTCTATTAAAATATTTTGTCACATATGTAGATATTTGAAAAAAAAAATTTTTAACTTGTGCCAAAAATGTACTTTTTCGCATTTCTATGGCACTTGTTGTATTTTCTACGTTTATAAAGGTAGTATTGTAAAATAAATGATTACTGATTCCAGATGAGTCTAAAAATATTATGGGCGACCAAAAAGGTACTTTTTGAATTTGTATGGTACTTTTTGTATTTTCAACGTTAGCGAAGCTAGAATTTCGAAAATAGTGACTATTGATACGAGGTGAGACTGAAAATGTTATGGGCGTCCGAAAATTTACTTTTTTGAGTTTTTATGGTACCTTTTTTATTTTTTACGTTTATGAAGGTAGGATTGTACAATCAAAAACTTGTGATTCCAGGTAAGACTGAAAATGTTATGGGCGACCAAAAAGGTACTTTTTTGAATTTTGATGGTAGTTTTTGTATTTTCTACGTTTATAAAGATAGTATTGTAAGATAAAGGACTATTGATTCCAGGTTAGTCTAAAAATTTTATGGTACTTTTTGTATTTTCAACGTTTGCGAAGCTAGAACATTGGAATTTGTGACTATTGATACAAGGTGAGACTAAAATGTTATGGGCGTCCAAAAACGTACTTTTTTGAGTTTTTATGGTACTTCTTTATACCCTTCACGCAGTGAAAAAGGGTATATATAGGTTTGTCATTCCGTGTGAAATTTCTACAATTTTCATTTCCGACCCCATAATGTTATATTTTCTGAAAGCTTATGAATAGGGGAGTCGACTAAGCCCTGTCAGTCTGTCCGTCTGACCGTCTGTCCGTGTGTATGTTGAAATCAACTTTTTGAAGCCCCCCGACATAGGTTGGACCCGGGTAAGGTATTAAAATATCAGAAATATTCGGGAGTAGATCGGTATTGAAAATCAGAAACATCGGTACATAAACAACTGAGATATGAGCAAAAACCCACGACCACCTCGATTTTTTTTCACAAAAACAACATTACAACAACAACATACATACATACAAACGTGTATACTGGTTAGAGAAAACGTGGCATCGAATCCCAGCTGAGCCAAAAAAATTTTTTTTTAATTTTTTTGAAATTTTTTTTTTTAATTTTTTTTTTCATTTTTTTTTTTATTTTTTATTTAATATATTATTTATATTTTTATTATTATTTTTTATTATTATTTTTTTTTTAATTTTTTTTTAATTTTTTTTTTATTTTTTTTTGTTTTATATATATTGTATACATAATAATTTTTTTTTTTAATTTTTTTTAAATTTTTTTTTTAATTTTTTTTTAAATTTTTTTTTTTAATTTTTTTTTTGTTTTGTTTTTTGAACATGTACGTATTTCATATGGGATGAATGGTGACACAAACCACTGTTATTGCATGACTACACGTTGTGAAGGGTATATAAGATTCGGCACGGCCGAATATAGAGCTCTTACTTGTTTATTTTCTACGTTTATGAAGGTAGGATTGTACAATCAAGGACTTTTGATTTCAGGTGAAACTGAAAATGTTACAGGCGACCAAGAAGGTACTTTTTGAATTTTTATGGTACTTTTTATATTTTCGACGCTTACGAAGTTAAAATTTCGAAAATAGTGACTATTGATACGAGGTGAGACTGAAAATGTTATGAGCGACCAAGAAGGTACTTTTCTGAATTTTAATGGGACTTTTTGTATATTCTACGTTTATGAATGTAGGATTGTACAATCAAGGACTATTGATTCCAGGTGAGACTAAAAATGTTATGGGCGACCAAAAAGGTACTTTTTTGAATTTGTATGGTACTTTTTGTATTTTCAAAGTTTGCGAAGCTTGAATTTTGAAATTAGTGACTATTGATACAAGTGGAGACTAAAATGTTATGAGCGTCCAAAAACGTACTTTTTTTGAGTTTTTATGGTACTTTTTTTATTTTCTACGTTTATGAAGGTAGGATTGTACAATCAATGACTTTTGATTTCAGGTGAAACTGAAAATGTTACAGGCGACCAAGAAGGTACTTTTTGAATTTTTATGGTACTTTTTATATTTTCAACGCTTGCGAAGTTAGAATTTCGAAAATAGTGACTATTGATACGAGGTGAGACTGAAGATGTTATGGGCGACCACAAAGGTACTTTTTTGAATTTTAATGGGACTTTTTGTATTTTCTACGTTTATAAAGCTAAAATTGTGAAATAAAGGATTATTGATTCAAGTTGAGAATTAAAATGATATTGGAGACACAAAAAAGCCTTTTCGCTTTTTTATTGTACTCCTTGTATTTTTACGTTTGTAAACGTGAATTGTTAAAATTTGTGTTTTTTGATCTGAGGTATAACTCCTAATAATATGGACGACCAAAATTACTTTTTCTCATTTTTTTATATTTTGTATACATAGAATTCTGAATGTAGGTAATAAAACCTGGTGGAAGTTTAATTGAAGCAAAAAATGTTATTTTTATTATTTTTATGGTAATTTTTGCAAATTATGAATCTTAATTTTTAAAACTCAGTAGCAGTGATCTTGCTTTTAGTTAGGAAATATATGCCCGATATATCCTTACTCTACTTTTTATTTTTCTAAGTAAATTGAATCAGATATACAAATTTTCATAAATTAAACCAAAAATATTTAATAATTATAAATAGAACTTGAGTATTCACTAAATATTAAATTTTTAATGTGAACCATTTTTTATTTTGGCTTAAGTTCATTTATTCTTTCATTTAATTTTATAATTCAAATTTAATTAGTTGTAACCATTTTTAGGAATATTCTTTCTAAAATGATTTCCGATATTAGCCGAGTGGAATGCATTTTCGAAATCAGCTACGATTTCATCATCAGCACTCTTTATCGGTATACTACTATGTAATTTAAAATTCCTATTTATTTTACAATTCAATGAAATTTGAATTAGTGAATCTTAGTATTAATTTTCAAATTTGTTGAATTTTTATTTCACCTATCAAATGACAATTCATAATTCAACATGTTCATATTCTTTTATATTCGGAATAAATTTTCGTTATGCTTTCAATATCCATCCTTTGTCTAGAATTATTGAAAACAAGGTTGTATTTACATTTTCATTTATGTAAGTCCATCTAGGTGATAGACACTGAACAATGAATTCTTGAATGTCACTAACACCGTGCCATGTGTGTTATAATTATATATTTGTATTTTATTCGAACTTTTACTATATATTAAATTTTTAATGTGAACCATTTTTTGAAAGAATAAATAAACTTAAGCCAAAATAAAAAATGGTTCACACTAAAAATTTAATATATAGTAAAAGTTCGAATAAAATATAAATATGTATTCAATAAATAGTAAGAACTGCGCTATCGAAGTAGCGGGTTAAATGCTAGTCAATACATATACTAATTATTATAGGACAGTTAGTACATTTTTGTTATAAATAGTAAAGAGAAAAGTACCAATAAAGGATACGTTCCATTTTCAAAAACTTTAGTTGTGATGCTTTAGTAAACTCTCCGTAAACCATTGAAGAAACTTAGGTAATAATTTTGCGTTGTGTCAGGACACGGCTCCTGGCTCATCCAACATCTGATATTTGAAAATGTAAAAATTAAGTACATATTTTTTAAACAAAAGGAAAAAAAAAATAATAAAAATAATAAGCGACAATGAAAAAAATTATCTGATTTGAGAATTTTCTGGTGATTTTATTTAATTGCTCCTTATTTATATTAAAAGTAATTTTGACGCTCTTTATAAAAAATTTTTACTAATTTAAACTCATATCTACCAGCTTCTACATATATTTATCTTCTTTGAATTTTGTTATTATTATTATCATTTTTTATATACATATACAAACAAACAAAAATAATTCATTAACATATTATAAAGTAATAATTTACAAAAATAACAATAATGATAATAATAATAATAATAATTATCCAATCTAGGTAATTTGTAGATTGATAAGACAATATAAAATTAAGAAAAACAGAAGCACAAGATTGACAACTGATTCTAAAATGTATAAATCATTAACTTATGTCCCTCTTTTCTCTGAAAAATTAAAAAACTTAAAAATTTACGACTATAAAAAAACATTTTGGCCCACAAAACATACATATAACACGTTAGGTAGGCTATTCAGTAGAACAAAAGATAAGATAGATAAATTTAAAATGTCTAATTTAGTGTATAAAATACCATGTAATGGTAATGATACTGAGAGTTGTGACAAGGTTTATGTAGGAACGACGAAAAATAAACTAAACACTAGAATTGCTGGACATAGATCTGATCAGAAATACAGGAACACTACATTGACACAAAAACAACATTATCATTACATTGCGCTAATTCAGATTTCAATAATACATTAATTTCAAAATTTAATTAATTTTAAAATTTCAATAATACATTAATTTTAAACAAACAAAAAACAATTATTTACAGACGCAGAAATATGTTAGAAATGTTACAAATTATTAAAGTACCACCTACACAGCGAATTAACTATAAGACTGATACAGCAAATGTTGCCCAAAATTATAGATATTTAGTTGATAAGATATGAAAACGGTAGTCTTGTTTTTTTTTTGTAAATTATTACTTTATAATATGTGAATGAATTATTTTTGTTTGTTTGTATATTTCAAAAATTTGTTTATATTGAAAAAATATTTTCCCGCCTTGTTGCAAAATAGTTTTTTTCAATTTGTAATTGTTTTGAATGTGTTTTTTGTTAAATATAATTTGTATACATATTTACCCTGAAGAAGCTACCCATTGTTTGGTAGCGAAATATTGGTTTCTGATAAATAATTTTTTATAAAAAAACAAAAAAGTTGATCTCAAGCTTAAATAAAAATCGAATATTATCAACTAAAAAAGATCAAGAAATTCAGACGATATATTATTTTTTATAAAAAATTAATTTGCTATTTATTGTATACTAGAAAAGGCATTCTGAATTTAAATTGAATATCAAGTGAAAAAAACTAAAAACTATAACTTTTTTTAATGAGCGTGGCACTGCCCACTTTTCTAATCACGAAACTGTATAGTCATGACAGCTTAATATGTTTGCATAGTTTCAGAAGAATCGGTCCAGTGCAATTACCTCAAAATTATAACTTTTTTTATGGGCCCACTTTTCGTATCACGAAATTATAAGGTCGTGACAGCTCAATATGTGCACAAAGTTTTAGAAAAATCGGTCCAGTGCAAGTACCTCAAAATTATAACTTTTTTTATGGGCGTGGTCCCGCCTACTTTTTTCCACCCATAAACACTCCCTGGAATGTGTACAACAACTTGCCAAAGTTTGAGTCCGATCGGTTTTACAGTTTCGGAGTCTATAGCTAACATACACACACACAGACAGAGTTTCACTTTTATATACATATATAGATAATACATAGTGGTGTGTATATGTGCAGTTTACTTTTGATAGTTTTTATACTATTATAGATTTCGTCTAATAAATTTAAAGCTTTTTAACTAAATTATAACATTTTTGCTATCACCATTAGGTATTATATAACTTTGACAGAAAGTATTTCGTTCGTGGGTATTTTAAAGTATCTCTGCTTCTATCGTAACCATTTTTGGTTGTAATAAGGAAATTTTCAATTCACTTTTCCATGTTCAAAAATAGGTCGACAAAGTTTTAGCTAAATTAAGGAGTGTATCGAAAAACATTTGTAGTTGCATTAAGTTACATAAATATCAAATCGTGCAATATAGAAACTCTTAAAAATACGCAAATTTATTGGCATATTGTACAAATTTATTTAACATTGAAATCTTGGTTTATTATTTCGTATTTATAAAATTATCGACTTTTTTCGGAAGGCCTTCCATTAAAGATTTTACAGTTGCTTCTGTTACCTTTTTGGAGAGGTGATCCATCTACACTTAAAATCGAACATATTCTGGGAGACCTTTGTTTAAAGTTTATGACACCAAATGGATTTTTTGTTTGTATGGGGTATACCATGCCCTGTGCTTCGATCCTAATCAATTTTTTTTCTCGAATTAGAAAATCATTACTAAAGTACACAGAAAAAATTATGCATACATTTTTTCAATAAAATACTTTATTTGAAAAAAAAAAAATATTTAATAGTAAACTTTTTTAATAGTTTCTTTAAATTATTTTATCTGATTTTTATTTAACACATATCCAATTTTGATAACTTGAAAAATAATTTAAAACATGTATTTAAGCTCAATTAATTAATTAATTTAATTACATAAATTTTTTTAGATAATCCAAAATAAAGCGGTTTGTTTGAATTGTATTTAGTTGTAGGCAGCACCTGTTTGTATTTAAGTATGTACAAAACAAACATGACGTAAAGTGTGAAAACTTTTTCTTCAGACAAATAATGTAAAAAATAAACCTTAACAAGCTTGTTTAAACAGGATTTCTGAAGGTGTAATGGCATGGCATACAGTATGCAGAATTTGTTTCTGTAACATTTTACATTTCAACAGGAATGAAAAACGAAATTTTTTTCCGGTATCATATATTTTGTTTAATAGATATTTTCGAAGCAAAAGTAACAAAATTAATTTTATAACTACAAAATAACAGTTGCTAATAGAAAATGTAAATCGGTTCCACGTCGTAAGTATATCTGAAATCAATTTATATTATTTTTTGTCCAAATTTTTTAACAATTGAATGTGTATTAACACATTATATTTTATATTGTTTTATTTAATAAATTATACTTCTTATATAGCAAACTATATTTTTTATATACAAAAATTCAATTCTATAATTTAAAACAAATACAAATTAGCAATTATTTTTAAACAGAATAACAAAAGTTCGATTGTATCATCTTTTCCGTCTCTGCGAATAAAATAGAAAATGAGAACAACATGATCATGAAAACAATAACGTACATATTGAAATTTTACGAAATAAGGGTGTTTTTATACCCTTCACACAGTGAAAAAGGGTATATAAGGTTTGTCATTCCGTGTGAAATTTCTACAATTTTCATTTCCGACCCCATAAAGTATATATTTTCTGAAAGCTTATGAATAGGGGAGTCGATTAAGCTCTGTCAGTCTGTCCGTCTGACCGTCTGTCTGTCCGTATGTTAAAATCAACTTTTTGAAGCCCCCCGATATCGCCTGGACCCGGGTGAGGTATTAAAATATCAGAAATATTCGGGAGTAGATCGGTATTGAAAATCAGAAAAATCAGTACATACACTCAACTGAGATATGAGCAAAAACAAAAACAACATTACAACATCGAATCCCAGCTGAGCCAAAAAAAAATTTTTTGTTTTATATTTATTATTTATATTTTAATTATTTTTTTTTAGTTTTTTTTAATTTTTTTTACTTTTTTTTTAATTATTACTTTCATTTTTTTTTTAATTTTTATTTTTTTTATTTTTTTTTATTTTTTTTTATTTTTTTAACAATAATTTATAATTTTACAATGGGATGATTTGTATGTATGTATGTACGTATTTCATATGGGATGAATGGTGACACAAACTACTGTTATTGCATGACTACACGTTGTGAAGGGTTTATAAGATTCGGCACGGCCGAATATAGCACGCTTACTTGTTAGAACATAATTCCTTTTATGCAAAAAATAGTAGTTTTGCTGACTTTAAATCAAGTCTATTAAAATATTTTGTTACATAGATATTTGAACATTTTAAACTTGGAATTTGGAACTTGACCAAAAATGTTCTTTTTCGCTTTTTTATGGTACTTTTTGTATTTTCTACGTTTATAAAGGTAGAATTGTAAAATAAAGGACTATTGATTCCAGGTAAGACTAAAAATGTTTTGGGTGACCAAAAAGGTACTTTTTGAATTTCTATGGTAATTTTTGTATTTTCAACGTTTGCAAAGATATAATTTTGAAATTAGTGACCATTGATACAAGGTAAGACTAAAAATGTTATGGTCCACCAAAAAGGTACTTTTCTGAATTTTAATGGGACTTTTTGTCTTTTCTACGTTTATAAAGTTAAATTTTTTAATTAATTGAGGATTGATGATCCAAGCTTAGAATTAAAATGATATTGAAGACACTGTTTGTATTTTTACGTTTGTAAAAATGAATTCTTAAAATTAGTGTTTTTTGATCCAAAGTATAACTGCTAATATTATGGACGACCAAAATTACTTTTTCTAATTTCTTTTTATATTTTGTATACATAGAATTCTGAATGTAGGTAATAATAAACCCAGTGGAAGTTTTAGCGAAGGAAAAAATGTTATTTTTATTATTTTTAAGTCATTTTTGCAAATTATGAATTTTAATTTTTAAAACTCAGTAGCAGTGATCTTGGTTTTATATGTCCTTACTCTACTTTTTATTTTTCTAAGTAAATTGAATCAGAGATACAAATTTTCATAAATTGAACCAAAAATATTTAATAATTATAAATAGAACTTGAGTATTCAATAAATAGTAAGAACTGCGCTATCGAAGTAGCAGGTTAAATGCTAGTTGTAAATAAACTAAATATAACAAACCCATATCATCTGGTAATTATGGTTTTGACTACATGCGTTAACGATATAATATGTGAAGTAAAAAATTTATTATTTAAACCTAACGGAAAACTTGCTAGTATAGTCATTTTAAGTCTTAAAATAAATTTCAAATACCTCCGCATGCAATTGTGTCGGCCTCCGTCGCTTTTTAGTTATTTTTAGTCAGCTTTTTCTGTTGTGCGAAATTTAATTTAGTAAAAATACTTTGCACCGATTTTGGTTCTGCACATTTTCTCAAGTTAATTAATGTTCAGTAAATAAAACTAAATTAACCTTTTGAACAATATATTTTGTTTTAATAGCAAAAGAAATATTTTTTGCTAGACTGGCACGATCTGCACAACTTGCAAGGGTAGTTTGCTACAAAGGGTGAGTTCCGGTAATATTTATTCACAATTGCGAAGCTGAAAGATATGTTTTGTGTTTTCTTAAATTTTTTATTTTTATTTTTTTTATTTTATGAATATGTAATAACAATTACAAAACCAATAACAATAACAAAACCAGGTTTAATTTTTCACTTACCAAAAGACTCTGGCGTTTGTCCCATAAATTGTTTCCTCCAGTTAATCTGGATTCGTATACACATTGAAACATAAGAGCTGTATTATATAATATTGGAACTGCATTTTTATGACATGCGTACATGTCGTTAGCTTTAGGAAAAACTTTAAAATAAATGTCGTTTCTTTCGTCTATGCTTAACGAGCAGAGATTAACATTTTTTATATCGACAAAATATGTATTTCTACTTGTAGATTCTGGACAGTTTTCGATATTCTCGTGTTTATTAGATGCAGTAATTTTTCCCAAATTAGCAACCAAAACTTCTGTACTTTTGCATGACCGTGGCAATACTAACACGGGTGTACTTAGAATAATATCAAACCTGTAAGAAAACAAAATTTTAAAAACAATCAAATATATATAAAAATTCAAAATTTTTGCACAAATTATTTATTTTTTGTTTTTTTGTTTTATTTATGATGTAGAAAAATAAAATAAGTCTTGCAAAAAGGGAAGAAAACCATAAAAGTATTTCTTTCTTTCTTATAATATATTAGTTAGACATAAGTTGTTTGTATTGTTTTTCAGAATTAAATGAACAAATTGGTATGCAACATTGAAATGCGTTGCCATCTCATAAGCTAATTCCTTTTGATATGAAGCTTAAGCCTGTAGTATACGAAATGTAAAAACCCACATACGCATGTGGCTGTGACGTAATTTTAACGTCATCATAACGATTAATGTATCCGCTACGGCCACATGTGTTTTATTGGACTAACATATACATATTTTGTGTAATATCAAAATCTTACTGCATGCAGCCACTACGACTATGCATTTACATTTCGTGTACTATAGACTAACACGGTATATTGGATCAGCATATGTATGCTAACATTCGTTTGCTTAAAAAAAACAAATATCTCTGTTCATATTCAATATGTTAGTCGTATACACGATATGAGAGTACCAAGATTTTTGAATTCAACATACGTCTACAATATTTAATAGTGCAATATTAAATGTGTTACAATTATGTTGTGTTGTTAATTTAATTATTGTCACTCGTTTTTTAAGGTTCCTGAAGATGCCAACCGTTGGATGGCGAAATATTGAACAAAATTAATAATAAAGAAAATTATTAAAAACAGACCTTGAGCTTGATTATTTAACCAATTTGCATTAGAAATTAATTATAATAAATAATATAAAAAATATAATCAACTTATAAATATTTTTTACTAGCTACTAGGGATAAAAGGTAGACTCAGTATTAACCTACTTATATGGTTATTTATATCTTTGTCAAATTTATTCAAACATACAAACATATATTATACCTATTAGTAGGATTATTAATTTGAAAATTTGAATTTAAAAATATAAAATAAAAGTCAAAACTTACATCAAAAATAAAAATTTTACAACACAAACAACCCGTTTAGGCTGTGTGATAATAAGTTTTCCAACGACTTTGTCTGGTTATCGTGATAAAAAGTAACCTATGTGTTAATCTAGGTTGTTATCTATCTATGTACCGAATTTTATTTAGTTCCGTTCAGCCGTTTTTGCGTGATTAAGTAACAAATATCCAAACATCCAAACATTCATATTTATTATATTAGTAGAATAATAAATCCTTATTATTTTCTTAATATATACTTTTACAGCCATTATTACAACTTGCCGTTAGTTAAAGGTAGGATTTCTTGTGCCCGATAAATAGCTTTGCATTATTGAAAGTTCATTTTTTTATTGTTATTATTATCAATAATAATAATAATAATAATAATAATAATATTTAATATTAAAAAAAACAACAATTGAAGGCTTTATAATGCATAGCCATTTTCCAGTTCAACCAAATGCTGTCTTTAATTAATGCCAAGGTGTAATAATAATGTTTTTTCTATACTTTTAACTATTTTACAATACGTACATTTTTTTAACCAGCCATAAAAAAAAATGGTGGCGGTATATTCATTTTCTCATTCCATTTGTAACACATCGAAATATCCATTTTAGACCCCATAAAGTATATATATATTCTGAATCGTTTCATTTTATGACGTCTGTTTAAAGCACGATAGAGGTCGAACCAAAAAAGCTAGGGAAATATTAGGAAGAGAGTTATAGCTCGTAATACATGAGTGGTAAAAAAAAACGTGTCCTTTCAACATCGAATAAAATCGAATTGTATCCAAATGCATTATCGTAGAATCATGAAACTAATATATTTTCCTGAGTAAAAACAATATTTTTTCCTAAAAATTGCTTAAATCTTTGCATTATAAAATGAGTTATAGATTTAAATGTAGGAACATTTATACCGCACAGTGTATTTAAAATCTAATTAAACTGATAAAAATAGATGTACGATTCTGAAATTTTGCAAAATTGCTTTCTGGTCAAAGGCTTTGCTCTTACGGAAAATAAATGTGACACACCCACAGTTTTATCTCAAAATTATATAATATCTCTATGAGTAAAGATTTTGAAATAATAAAGGACTATATTTAAATATCTAAGTTCTATTCATTAGCAGAAACAACTTCGACATGCCTACTATAACGCCCACTTTTCACGTTATCTACTGTTAATGAAATTCAAAAGCTCATAACACCCACAAAATCATCATACCTCTAGATGATGAAATTTTTTACAGATGTCCTTCTAGTCAATGTCATTGTTATGCCAGCAAATTTAGGTGACACACCCATTTTAACGTCTACCTCCCATAACGGTTTATCTTAAATTTGTATAAATTCTCTATGGACAAGGTTTTTGAAAGAATAAAGGGCTATATTGAAATATCTGAGTACCTGACACACCTACTTCAACGCTCACTTTCATTGAATTCACGAAAACATTTTACTAGCATATCGAAGTTATACAAAGAAAGTGACACATATTTTAGTATAAATAGATTATTCCATAGCGATTACTTTTAATAACAAAATAATACATTTCGTGCTACAAAAGTACACAAAATTGGTGGTGGGTATAAAAGATTCGGCACAGCCAAATATAGTGCTCTTATTTGTTTAATTTTATATCTTCAAGCTACCCATAAGAAAAATGTTTTAAAAAAATTTCTAAATGTAGCATTTACACGCAACGAAAAACTATGGTTACTATACGATATTTGGTTGTCGAAAACAAGTAATAGTTATTTTCACGCAAAGAAAAACCATGGTTACGACATGATCACGACGGTCATATTATTTTTTCTATAACAATATTTGGTTGTCGAAAATAAGTAATAGTTATTTTTGTTTCATTTCATTATATATTTTGTCACGGTAATCAAGCATTTGTTTGAATTGTATCATTTAATGATTACTTTGCGTAAAAATTTCAAAATGGTTATCATTTAAAAATAGTATGATTTAAAAAAAATTAATTTGACAAAAATAACATTATATTCAAAATTATTTAAAATTAAAAATAATCATTAAATAGTAAGTGAGACAACAGTATGATTACAAAATAATCAAGCAATGATATTTTTAAATAATAATTTGATTTCAACTATTCTTCTTCTTGCTGAATAAATTTTTATTATTTTAAAAGTTTGAGATGTCAAAAAAAGGAACAAAAATTAAAGAAAATTTAAAAACAAACGAGAAAATGTAAAAAAATATTGAAATAAAAATTGCAATTAAATTGGTAAGTACAATCAATATGTGTATGTTACAGCAAAAGACAGTAATTTGCCGTAAAAAAGCAAAGATTGTCGATTTCAATTGTAGTCATATACATGATTATTGAATGATACTTTAACTTAACATAATATTGATAACTGGTAAGCATTATTATTTTAAACATAATCATACAATTCAATCATAGTATGTTGCTCTTCGATTATGGTTACCACAACCATATTTTTTCTTTGCGTGTTTGTTTCATTTCATCATACATTTTATTACGATAATTAGGCATTTGTTTGAATTGTATCATTTAATGTTTAATTTCCGTAAAAATTTCAAAATGGTTATCATTTAAAAATAGTATGATTTAAAAAAAAAATAATGCGACTGAAATAACATTTTATTCCAAAGCATTAAAATTTACAAATAATCATTAAATAATAGGTAAGACAACAGTATGATTACAAATTAATCAAGCTATGATTTTATTATAATAAAAATTTGATTTTAACTGTTCTTCTTCTTGCTGAACAAATTTTTATTATTTTAAAAGTTTGGAATGCCAAACAAATGAACAAAAATTTTGAAAAATTAAAGAAAATATAAAAATAAACGATAAAATGTAAATGTTGGTATAAAAATTGCAATTAAATTTGTAAGTACAATCAATATGTGTATGTTACAGCAAAAGACAATAATTTGCCGTAAAAAAGCAAAGATTGTCGATTTCAATTGTAGTCATATATATGATTATTGAATGATACTTTAATTTAACATAATAATGATAACTGGTAACCATTATATGTTTTGAAGATAATCATACAATTCAATCATAGTATGATGCTCTTCGATTATGGTTACCACAACCATGCTTTTTCTTTGCGTGCACCTATGAGCTGTATTTTTTTGTAAAATAATTTCTTTCAAATTTATTATTTTTTATGAAATTATATGACCAGATAATGAACGAGTAATTCATCCGGAAAATAACGGATTTTTTATCCCTTTTGATTCTTTTTAGAAATTCCAAGTTGACAACGCTGAATATAAATATCGATTGTGAAACAACAATCTGTTGCTTTCACTATCTTACTGATGGACAGAACTAGTGATAATAGTTGATAACAACAAACAACGTCAAAAATGGTTG